>OX104063.1:263644232-263704778 GCA_944474145.2 Dicrocoelium dendriticum | reverse complement strand
ACACACAGACTGTGAGTTAACACTACAAAAACACAACGTCCAATGCATTAGCATAGTCAGTAGGTTTAGTTCTTGACATATGCAGAGTAGTAGGTATCATTTCTGCTACAACCAATTATAAAAACTTGGACTCCTTTCCCCCCCTCCTTTCCCCCCCCCCCCCACCCTACTCACTCCCATTCTTTTCATCTTTCTTGACTCGTTACTCCTACTTCTCTTACTTCTTTCATCCTTTCCTTTATTCCTTCCCTTTTCTTCCCTTCCTCTTCTTTTTTCTCTATTTCTTTTCTTCCCCCAACCTTTCCTCACCCCCTTTTTAGGTTATGCGTGTGAAATATGTTCGATAATACTCGTCAATTGTTTGAATTCTGAAGTCATATTTGGAGGAAGAAAAGTTAGTGTAATGTGGATATGAATGGAACTCCCAGTAGAAAGAATGGTGTTCTTTCCATCATTGTCCGTGCTATTTGTGCTATACACTTGTCAAATATGGCAGCGACCATCTAGATATATTTGATTGATCTGCAGGTTACTGGGAGGTTTTGAGGACACTGATTTTTGAACACAGTTATTCTAGCTGATTTACTAATGACCAAAGGCTTTAGCTTCTCTGTACTTGCTCTAGCGCACAGCTTAACGGTGAAACGAACTTTACGTATTTATTTTGTCAACTTTTACGGCAAAACTCTTTCCAGACATTTGCAATAAGATAGACCATACTCCACAGTGTTAAAATTATCGCCGTCGTGGAAGCCTTTGCAGAAATCGTCTAAATCCTGTGAATTATTTAGCAAAATCTTCAGAAACTTCATTTTATCGTTCGCGAAAGACACATTGGTAAAGGATACGTCACGATTTAATTTTATCTAGGCAGTTATTGGTTTCCCTTGATTCCCCTAATACACGTGCTTGTGTTTGCCTGTGAAGAAGTGTGGGCTGGCTCCTTTGTGAAACGTGGCTCCCATCCATATGTCTCCCGGTATTATTCCTGCGGTTTTACACTGGATATGGTATGTATGGTTGAAGCTATAAGTGGTGCAGCGCAAGCCACTGATGGTCCCTCTGTAGGCGCAGGCGTCCTGTGCCTGGCTACAGTGACATACTAACCCGAGAGCTGATTCCGTCAACCAGCGATGATCATTATCTTCTATCAATACAGCTGGTTTAACCGCAAGTGGAACAGTCAAACTGAACCATAATTCAAATTAGGTGGATTTTCTCACTAAAGCTTAACGTATTTCCAAAACGAAATAGCTGAATGGCTTCAGTTTTCCTCACATTTAGTTAAGTAACGCTTATACTCATCGAATTCAGTGAACCAAATAAGACCGCTTAGAGTTATCACTCGAACTTACCACATATACTTGTAGATTGGTTCAAAAATGCGGTTGTTCATGTTCACGCCCAATTTTGCAGTCAGGTTTCAAAAGTCTTGCGGCCTATCGCTACGCAATCACGACGTCACTGTGTCCGTTATAGAAACCTTTGTTACGGGACTGGCCTGCAAATTTAGCGCATGAACGCCTGCTCAATTTTACCGTCTTTATCGCCGCAATATTCGTCTATTAAATTGCCGGTGGTCAGAAATTGCTAGCACGGTCCGTGAACGTATGATATTCTAATTTTAACGGCTAGTGGTCCTAAATCTTTACTATTGGAAACTAGTTTAAGTTGGTGGATAAATAGAAAAGGGAAACCTTTTTGTTGGTAATGACGAGGGGAGTCAGTAATTAAGTTAATTTTGTCGATAATCATCAATAAAACAAATAAATATAACAAACATGCAACATATGTTACATTAAAACGTAATCTGGCAAACAAAGTTTGTTTGGGTACTGGAGCAAATTCCCTTGTAGTTTCCATGACAAAGTTAATGCTATGGATTCGCGACAAACATACGGATACCATTTCTGCTCTTTGCTGAAATTGTGAAATAATCATAAGTGATTAGATGGATAGCCCCCATTTGGACGTTGTCGAAGCGACTGTCAATTTAATGTGCGGTCGTCATCCGCAATTGCAAGTTCAACGCACACATTCCGAAAAAAAGCAAAAATACAGTTTTTTGTCTCACATGATAGTTTGCTCACAAAAAGTCGGATATTGAGCAAACCGCCTTCTGTACCGTGTACCACAGGGACACAACAATCCCAAGCAGCGTCATACACACATCATGGCATGGTAAACCTGCTATCTTCATCACATGAAGTGTCTATGTGTAGGAAATAAATATCTTATCTCTTGATATTGCAGATAGTGAACACGACTCAGTCAATAGCTGAACGGTTTTTCTAAGTGCAATCAAAGTTATTAGTCTGCATACACGTGGCGCCTGAAATAGGATCATGCAGTGCCCAGAGCGAATGCAACTTTTGTCCATCCAGGCATTACATATGCCTCGGCTTCTCCGTCTACTATGCCATCGAACTTTGCGAACATGACTTTTCTTTACGCAGTTTGCAGGCTCCACCGCATATGCATCAACCGCTGAATTATCCTCAGACACAAATGCGACATAGGTCACACTTTTGTCATCAAACCAATCATGCCGCTATGATTTTGTTTCACCGGATGGTTTCTTAGGCGGCAGCTGTCTACCAGTCATGCATGCGTTGCCACAGGTCGCTTATTGATGCGATGTATTCCACCAAAAATGCGGGAAGCTATCGCCTTCTACAAATATACGGACAATTGGGTCAGCAGCAACTTGCGATCAGCGCCACATTTAGCTACACGTTGCACACGTGTCATGCGCACTGCACGAATATCATGCTTGCTTTCATTCTGATATTTTTGACCAACTTGTATGTGAATTTGCTTGGTTTTATCACATACGTACAATGCAAATTGTGTTCGTGTCGTCGTCATTCAATACAGTGTAATCCTTGGCTATAGCAAAACCATATTTATCGATTACTTCTGTCCACACGGAATCCTCAGGGCAAGGGTGCGCGTTGAACTCATCCAATAAAATAGTCAATTGCTCATTGATACATACTGTAAACAGAGAAAAACTTAGCACACAACTGATCACTTGTGTTATAAAATGACGTGTTCAGACCGTACCTGCTGATAAAAGGGAAAAACTTACATATTCCAAGTCGCAGACGAATACTCATCAATAGTGCACTGAAGCTTAACACTTATTATACCAGATGGTTCTTTAGTAATAGGATATTGCAAATCCGACTCCACGTTGACGTCGTGCTGAAGTGGTTTTTCCCACACAGTGGAACATGTAACCAGAACCCGTTTCATGAAGTTTGCCTTGGTCATCGAGGCAATGCTCTCTGAAGGATGCACTATAGACCTCGGAATGCTCAAACTCCATCACGAAGAGTGCAGTGCGTTGCTCGGGCGCTCACCTGTATTTGATCGAGTATTGTGCACAAGTGAAAGCAACCGGTTTTGAACGCCTTGTCGGAGGTATACGATATGTTGGTGAGCAATTATGTGAATGGTAATTATCATGCGTTGTTGAAGCTGGGGTTAGAGGAGCTGAGTATGTGCAGATGAAGAAAAATAAGGAGGAGCCAGCGGTTGCAGCATTTTTCATCCCCCCGCTGTATATAGTAGAAATTGCGAAAATTTTTAAACTTTACCAAAAGACAACTGATGCCCCACGTATATATACATATATATATGCTTTCCCTGGAAGATACTTATTTGTTCCTCAAACGGATGCTCTGAAGCGCCGCGCATTGCAAAGCCCACATGGGACAACCTAAAGTCATTGTCATATTTAAGTATCAAATATGTATTTAATACTTGTTCCATAACCCTGCCAAACTGCTGGTGCTTTATGACTTATTAACTATATAAATTATTTGTGCATTGTCCATGGCTTATGTATTTCGGGCCAATATGGTGACGGTTTGTGCACATTCGTCTGTTTACTTTATCGCGCAATGATATCTATGGGCTGCAGTATTGCAAGACTTATCTAAGATAAGTGATTTTTATTTTATTCAGGCAACAATTTGTAATATACCTGATCAGTAAAAATATATCATCATAGATCAGCGGTTCTTCGGCATACACGTGCTTGCAACTTGGCAGGAGCTTATCCATATATTCAGCCATCTGATAATTGCAAAATGGCTTAGTGCAATCAGTTGAAATCCCCGTGTTTATTATTTAGAATGACCAGTATCACCCGTCCAAATTTATCCGTTGTCACAATGGATATTATCTATTGGTATCCTTGGCCAAGGAATATTATACTACCTGTTATTTATCCAACACCTGGTTAATTACAGACAATATATATAGAAATAATCTGATTTTGTGGCGCAGTATATTTTATCAGTCGAAGATAACTGCACACATGATCTTCGTTCCTTTTTCATGTGCTGTATATTGAAATGAATTGCTCAATTCATTTGTAGTGGAACCGTAATTTACAATATCACATGGGCTTTGTCTAAATGTACCTAAGAATTGACTGGATATCCCTAAATTGAAGCACGGTTATTAACAGGTATTGCGGATGTTTGTATGCTTGGGAACGCAAAAAACATCCTGGACTTACGTGTCTTTTCTGGACGGGACCACCGAAATAATTGCGAATGAAAGGCGTGATAAACAGCATCATAAGAGCGCGAAAAATCGATATACTAAAATCAGGGTAGACGAAAACCCATATTTAAGCGGCTAAATTTGACAGTTAAGTTAATAAAAGTAACCGGTGGTAGCCGTGATTAACAGCCAGGGAGGCCGATTTATAAAAAGCTTTTTATATTTTCTGAATTGGTAATAGCTAAAGTTAGTTCCCGGATCAAGTTGCTCATTTTCAGGTTAAGAAGCGTGTTGTTTGGTTTCAACGGTTGTAAACTAGCGCTGGATATCCTCCTGATGCATTGATAATTTCCAAGCAAATACAACAAAGCTATCGTGTGCATGAGCAGTTCCCTGATATATGCAATTATGATATTATATTACTTTAGATATAAATGGCATAGAACAAGAATCCTTATTGCTTCTGGATCGCTCGTTTACAGTGTATAATTATTTTGGAAAAATTCAGCGTAATGGTACTGTGAATTTTGACAATGAAGAATAATCAGCAGTGGAATTAGTGAAACGGTGTATATTTAGTAGATATAAAAGAATTTTACAATGCATACCCTGCTTCTATACTTATGATGCTTTATATATATGCATATATACGCATTATATAAAACACAGCATTGGAAACCTATATTCGCAAGGTTGTTAATACAGAACATTATTCAAGAATGGAGGTATGGTCATCTACAAACCACTGTCCATGGTACTTGAACATATCTGGAAGGAAGAGAATGTCCCGGCTAACTAGAGTGAATCGATTATAGTAGCACTATACAAGAATATCAGTCGATGGATTTTGCTACTCAAATGGGCATTAGCTTAAAACTAGCTGTGATGAATTTACTGTCCTCGATTATCCTTAATTGCCTCTCTTCGGAACGAGAATCACGGATTACGGAATAAAAGGCATAGTTCCGATCAGAGCTTGGCTGTATAGACCATCTATCTATTTGATTAACCCCACGCATACCGTAGACCCATAATGGCTGTTTTCCTCGACTTCAATCGTGCCTTCAATTTGGTCAATCGATGAATTATGTTCGAGAAATTGACGCGGAAAGGCGTTCCTATGAAAAATGTACACATTTGACATTTGTTTTACTCGAACACTACAGGAAGTGTCATGGTCTAAGGTGACACGCCGGATGACTTACCGACAATAAGTGACTTTCTTCAGGGTTGTCCGCTTTCCCCATTTTTTGTGTTCAAATTCTCCGTGGACTCCATGATGGAGTGTTTCCTAACGTAATCTCACGACGTAGGAGTCGAGGTCCTGCCTGATTAAATGCTAGCTGACCTTCATTACAGGAACGTTATCTTCTTGCACATTAACGATATCGCTAAAGGACAACCAACACTGAATATCCTGTGTAGAGTGGTTTCGTTATTTTGTATACGCTTCTCATCTTCTAAATGCAAAGCGTTATTACTGGGCTAGCATAGGCTTAATGACCTACTGCTAATTGACGTGGAGGAACTCGAGGTGGTTGTGTACATCACTTATATTGGCAGCTTTGTCAGCAAGGTTGGCCGCATAGAAATTGAATTCAATTCGCGCGTTGTAAATTACAGAACTGCATAATTGAGACTGCGGCAATTTTGGCGACAGAATGGCGTTTCCTTTTTCTGAAATGCCATGTACACAAGGCAAAATTAAGGGCCGTCCTGCTCTATGGTAGTGAGAGTTTGTTCCTTCGGTGTAATAAACTGAGGTGCCTTCATGTCTTTGATCATCGTTGTCTGCAAAGCATTGCTTGTGTTGGATGGCAACAGGGTGTCTGCAACTATGATGTGTTTATGCGAGTACTTTGTAGTGTAATCATGCTAGCTCCCTGGTGCGACATAGCACTGAATAATATTCTTTGGATCGGGCAGGTGCTACGTATGCCTGGTCGCCGCTTACATAAGAGGGTCTTGTTCACCCTACCAGGTGTAGGGTGGCGCAAAGTTCGTGGTGGACAGAAGTTGAATTGACAGCGTGAAATGAAGTCACTGACAACCAAACTGGGTGTTTAAAAAGGATGACGCAATCCTTCAAAAGTCTGTTAAAATGGAGCCATTTTTGTACAAAAGCAGGCCGAGAACTGCACTGTCACTAAAATCTCTTCGTTTCTCGAAAAAGGATAATAACCTTCAATGCTGTACAACAATCAATCTTCTCATTTTTGCAATATTGAAAATTGTGTTAGGAGAGAAAAATATATCCTACGCTAAAACTTGATATATTTACCGAATTTTATAAGACACAGCATGAGGGTAGGCCTTCTCAAAGTTACATTTAAAATATTTCTAGGATTAGTCAACAAAACAAAGGATATGCGATTTCGTGCATTACCATATATATATATATATATATATATATATATACGGGACCACTACAGAAGCGACCATGGGTCCTGCAGATAACGTAGACAGCACCGGCGCAGCGTTTGTAGGCACGCTGCATTCGATTTACTAACTGCGTGCTTGCATGCTAAGCCTCATTATTTCAGGTGGTGGTTTTTAAATTTTGCATAATGCATTTACTTATCTTATAAATGTCTACCTGTAATCTATTCCATTAACTTGCACACTTCGCTTAAACCAATTGTAGTTGATTTCCATAGCATTTTTGTGTTCGAGGTATTCCGTAAAGTATACTTACTGACCTCGCGTACTTACCTGTAATTTGTTTGTAAACATATATTTCATATGATCATTAACATAAAGTTTATGTCACTGTCTCATTATGCATCAATCGAGTTATTTTCTTGTCTCTATATATATCAAATGTTTAGCTGTTGTTTGATATCCTCGGTGTGCAGGTTGAAATTTGCCTACCTGTCTATTACCCGCTACCTCGTCCATACTAGCTCCAGGAGACAGTTGGTCGTTGCTGGTGGGGAGAGGGTGCACGGTCCTTGTGGCCGTGTTATGCTCGAAGATTGGTTCCATGCACTCAGTATGGAGCGGACTACGGTCCAGCCACCGTCTTGTATGCGGTTGATCCCCCAAATGTAGCGTGCTTGTGTTTGCCTGTGAATGAGTGTGGGACGGCTCCGTTGATGAAACGTGGCTCCCATCCGCATGCCTCCCGGTCTTATTCCTTCGGGTTTACACTTGATATGGGGTGTGCGGTTGGAGCAGTGGGTGGTGCTGCGCAAGCCAGCCATGGTCCCTTTGTAGGCGCAGGCGTCCTGTGGCTTGCCACAGTGCCAGGCAAATCCGAAACCGGATGCCGCCAACCGTATAAATATAATTTCGTATAACAATGTTTTAAATTTGTAATTAAAATTTGGGTATAAGGTTGTCGGTTGCATAGTATATACATAATAAAAAGAATTATCTGACTAGGAACAATAGATTTGCTTTTAATCTAAAAGATTAAGCATTAACATGTGTATCAAGAGTAAAGTGCAATTCAAAGTAATGTGCTAATCTTTTATTTCTAAAATTTTCCATCAGACATATATGTTCACAGTGTAGGTCTAAAAAAGTACCTATTTGCAGATTAACTCTTATTTCAATTTTATAAAATTAATCTACATATCAAAAAACGTTTGTCCTCTTCGCTAGGTTGATCAGCTGACGTTGCATCAGAAAAGCTTAATATTCCAACGATTAGTAAATAACTTTTCGGTGTGACTGCTATCTCGTTTGATGGGTAGAGGAATGTCGATCATGTTGATGGAGCTGTATTGGTTTATTCATGGCTTGTGCAAATTTTTAAATGCATACCCGTATAACGTGCCTGTTCTGGTGACGTGTGCATGACTTTCAATTATTACAAAGCATAAGTATTCAACATTAAATGAAGTTGCATAATTAGCAATATATCCTCCACATGGGAGAGTTTTGACTGTTTACAATTTACATAGCTTTCCCTATGCGGTATGATATGATAATTCGATGCTTTTTACTCTCACTTAGCTTTGTACCTGGGTATAGCATTTGTCTTGTGCATGCAAAATGGGGTACGTTAGCAAAATAACTGAGCACTGTGTAGTTTGCATTTATCGGTGCAAAGACACAGTGCTAATTACACTGAGCAGAACACACCCAAGGTACTTTCAGATTAAGTTAATGTGATTGTATTAGGGTTCATAATTTGGTTAAAACAAAAGGTTGACTAATATTCCAATGCTAACAGACTGAGTATTACTTATTTAAACATTGATGCGACAAGTAAAGCATGAAGTTGCATCTGGGTTTACGAAGGTTTATACGAACAAGAACACATATTTTTACACCAATGTATTAATGAGAAAAACATGGTGCGCACTGGTTTGCTTCCTCAAATATTATTGCGGTTAAAAGTACATCGTCTGTTTCGTTTGCGGATAGTAAACCCTAAGTAGTAAAATGGCTAGTGTGTTGTTTGTGGTGTTTTCACAAAACTCAGTACATAATTTCCTTTGAAAATGTATATCAGATCCCTGATAATTTTGCACAGTATGCAAATCACTACAAATCTTTGAAATCTTATAAATTCAGCGAACACTAATACGGTTAATAATAGGGCATTTACGGAAACAAATCATAGTGTATTTTCATGGAACCGAGTTTTCGCGTATAACAAGTTTGTTGTATTCAAAATATCTTGGTATTTTACAGAGTGTTTCACCACGCTAGCATTCTGCCTAAGTATTTCGATGTTTAGTTCAAAGTGGTGTAATTGATTATGCTTACAAATCGATTATTTGCTCAAACGAAGTTGATAAATTTAAAACAATTATCCAAAATTGCGGCTGACGTTTCTACTTATGCATTGTATAAGAATGTCGTCTCTCCCCGAATTTGCCGAGTTTATTTCGAACAAAATATGGTTATTCTAATATTAAAACAACCTGCAAAGTATTCCCGTGGACGTCGCCGTATATATTACATCTCGAATGCCACTAATTCAACAGTCCGTCTAATAATAAAGTTTTGTATATGTATCTATGTTAAATGTAATTGTGTAGTAAGCCAAAACGAGTTCCCATAAATCATTGCTGCGTATATTACATCCTTATGCCAGTTACTGAATATTCCTTGTTTCCGGTGTATGGCAGTTTTAAGTCAAAAATAACTTTCATTTGATATTTCCTCTTATGTTCATAGTGTTAATTTGAGGTGAAAATTAACCTACGTTAAATCTCGCAAGCAGTCTCTAAAGCTGTATATAAAATTCTGCATAACACCATCTACGAAAATGTGTTCCATGGTATGTAAACTTTCATCTCGAAGAAAACAGGTTTCTAATACTTAAACATTTGTTCTTGTTAATACAATGACTTTAGAATCAATATATTGTGATTGTCCTACATGCTACATTTTATCTAGTCCTGACCTCATAGTAATTTATTGGCAATTAAACAAATCACTGACGATAGAGCTGGTTTGATTTTATCATGTCCATACGTTTCTTGAAAATCAACGCACTGTGATCGAAGGAAGATAGATGAAGGACATCCACATACTATTATGCCGGAAGCTGCTAAAAATATTTCTACTTAACAATAGGTATTATGCTGATTAATTATTTTTCACTTCGGTTATGATAAGTTAATTATCAAGCTCATGTATCTTAGAATATATAATTGTTGTGTTGTATGAAACTATCCTCATTGCTGCACATATTATGAGCAAAATTTGGCCATGTGATTTGTTCACATTAGCAGCATATTGCCATTATATATTTCGCTCGGAATCCATTATTTTGATACAGTATGTTTGCTTACATTCTGTTTAGTAATTCTTAGTAGAAACATACTAGATTATCTGTATGAATATGTTCCCTGATTGTTAGAACAGTATGTTGAGTAGTATAGCGGGCGTGTGGAATCCCAGTATATGTGAATAAGCCCTTATGAAGAAAAGTGGATAAATAGCTAGAAAAAGAGCGTTTAAGGGAATAAAAATTTATAACTTGCACGTGATACACCGCAAATATCTGTAAAATAGAAATAGCCAAAGCTCCGATACTACATGGTCTCCCCGTAATACGCGGCATATATGTCTAAGTAAAACTACGCATAATACAAGTTAAAAATTACATACAGACAAGGGAATTATATAAAACTGATTTATTGATAATTACTGAAAAATACTTTTAAAAATGATAACAATAGTGCTTTGTTATCTCTGTACCAATATAGGTGACAGCACCATAACTGTCAACCCTTATTTCTCCTATCATCCCAGGTGTTTAAATATATGCTCAGTAAAAGTCTAACTCCAGCCACCGCTGCTGTAGATACTTGCTTACTGACTTATGAAAATGACTATTATTAGTTGGGTTTTCGCATATAGTAATAGCTGTTGACGTATGCATCAGATGGACATATGATGCACACTTGGTTAGCTGTGTGAAACACGTAAACTTCGCAATGATGTATGCAATGTTAGTGTGTGATAGACAATCCTGCAGCGGTTTGTCTACTGAATGCGTTGGTAAATCCTAACTGGACAAGTGTAAGCGCATTACCATTCAAAGAGTATTGCGAGTGGTAGATTCAAACACAGAGCAGCTTCGATACATCAAGACCACGCCGCTTGAGAAGCAAACAAATTCCTATATGTCTGTAGATAAAGGAGAATCCGTATTCCGTTAATATAATACAGGTGTCACTACTGTGCATATGTACTGCAAACTCCAATGGACGATATCAGTTGTTTCGTAGTAATGCTTCGGTTTAGTGTATAATGGAGATATTCACTAGAATACGTAATTGACGATGTAGATTCATGTCGCTTAATATGTAAGTGATAGCCAAAGTTATTCACTGGTATGTTAAATGATAAATGCAGAGAAAACCAAGTCATTTATTGAAGAACCTAAACATGGAAAAACAAAACTGCTAAGAGAGACAATATTAATGCTTATTAACTATTATTATATTATATATAATATATTATATGTTTACCACGAAGAGATATATTTTAGGCATTTTATATTACGGGAGCATTAAATGTCTTCTTTCACCTTTCATAGTTGTTAGGAGGCATTAGTAAAATACAGCCCCTGAAAAATACACGATTATTCCACTATATGTTGCTAATACGGCGAAACCTATCCGAGGGGAAACATTGACAATTCGCGGTTATATAAAAAAGCAAAGTTGCTATTGCAAATCGACGGTGGAACAAATCACATAAATTAAATTGTTCTTCCGACCTCAAAACTATTACGCAAAGTAATGTGCTTGGTTAACCGATGAGCACAACCACTGCTAAGACGATTGTTTAATTGTGATAAGTTAACAAAGCGATTACGTGCATTTCTAGGCATGTTATCAATGTTTTAGAAATGTTCTTCAGAAGTAACTCTATTCAAATTTGTTGAGCCAAAAAAGTACATCCCACAAATTGAAGAAGCTCCGAAATGTCGCAACTCAAAAAAGTCCGTCAGTATGCTGGTGTCCGCAAAACTTAAAAATTAGCATGCGTTTGGAACGTGCCCTTTGTTAATTGCAACTGTTTAACTAAATATTACAATCTGGCTGTTTGTTTAGAAACTAGAGGGCATTGACCATAGGGATAAATTTAAAATCCTCAGCTTTTGTAATAAATTAAATTTTGATATATATTTATTTGGTTGGTAATGATCACTGTATTATAACGTTTAAACAGGATCTTATAACTTTAGATGCCAAAATAGTTAAACTCAGTAATTTTTCAGCTGATGGTTAATACTCAGCATGAAGTTTACGGCAGTAGTCAGCATTTTCGTTCCCAGCCTAAATCGCAGTTATATTTGCAATATCCGTTACGTTTACATTTGCTCCATTTTCGCACATGATTTCCTTTGTATTGTTTCAATAAACTTATGCTGCTCAAAATTTGATACACATAATGTATAACAAGATGAACATCACTGGTAAAAACCGAGTGTAATAAATTGCGTAATTAACAATTTTCATTGTAGCCTGCGGTGTGCGTAAAATGTGCTTTAAAATATATCATTAACTAATCGGCTAAATAATGGAGAATGTATGCGATTATTCTTTTTCCTATTGTTACAGTTTCCGCGCATTGGATCAGACCTATTCTTGTCCTCCTTAATGATCCATAATTAAAAGAGCAACCATTTATTCGCTCCGGGTTATATTCAGATTATAGAATATTCATTAAGAAACATACCGTTTAAATATTATTATGAAATTCCTTTCAACACGGACAAAATATTTCCCATTATTTTTCGCAACGGCTAAGCTTGGAGATAACAAAACGAAATATATAATTTTTGACAAGTTCCGAGGTTGGTGTCGGTGGCAAACGAAATTGTAAATGACGCCATTTGCCTTAATATAATAGTACCCTATAGTGCCGCGTATAAGCTTATCTGTGTGAGAGTACAACGTCAAGTTTATCCGACATCAGAAATCCGTATACTAACCGACCAAAATAAAACAACTAAAAGATAAAGGAAATCATTGTACGATTTTTATTTCGTCACTACGTGTTCTCATTTAAATGTGCTCAGGCAAATGCTGCTCTACTATTACCTAGTTCTGGCTACCTATTGTGTACTCCTGGCAATTACTGAGGCTTAGGACAATCAGGAAAATGATTTTAGCTGTACTGAACAGTGTATTAATTAGTTTTCAATTCAGAGCAAAACGGAAAGATGGCCGATAATACAGAGTAATTTGAAAGGGCATGTCAGACGCCGTCTCGCATAGAGCTGGACTCATACATCTGAATCACAGTGGAGAAGCGGGCGACAGTGAAGTTCTCAATCCGTGATGTGGGTCGCTTTTGTAATTTTAATGAACCCGGTAAAAATCATAGTATAATGCGGTTTGCTAAACGGTACGGATAAGATGGAATGTGTCTATATGTTAGGTGATTTTTCGAAGCAGTAGAAATACGATAGTCAAATAAGCAATTAACCGAGAATTCCGACACAAACGTAATGTGTCTGGCATTAAGCAGTTCAAATCTCCGCCTGGAATGTCTTCTGTCACTAATATTATGTTCTTAAGCAAAATGGAGCCTATGTGTGCAATGATAATCTCGGTGGATTTTGCATGTGATTTTTTTAAATTTTGTATAAATTGTTTACACTGACCGCCACAAAATATTTATGGAATACTGTCTAACACTACTTGGATTAAACACGCTGACATACAGTAATTTTGAAGAAGTAGAAGATTATGTTTTTAATTGGAACAAAATTTGACAAATCCGGATGCACTACAACCCAGAGAATTTTGTGATTAACTGTGCCTCAGAAATTTACATTCCATGCTTGTACACAATTTTCGTTACGTGGACTCATAGATCCCTGTCATTGAACTAGATTTCATTTTCAGTGAAATTTTTAATTCACGCTGCTAAATGTTTGCGCTACGAAAGAAAAGACCTATTTTATGGCAGAAGTAAATATCATTAAAACAAGCCACCGTCATGTTAAACAATCATTTCAATCGGACGCTATGTTAATGGAACTTCATTCATACTCGGGTATAGACAATACCTTTTTATTTGAATTAATTCAAATCTGCTGCGGGGTATAATCCGCTTAACAAAACTAACGCTATCATGCTTATACTTTCTTGACTTAAAATGTTGCATATTTCGCCTTTTGGAATAATATAATGAAATATTCATATGCAGGAAATGAAAACCACTGAAAATGGGTAATTTAAATATGTCGTGCACACGCATTTTGTATTGATGTGGGTAAACTGGTTTTGGATTATGCTGACAACATAATTGACCTTGGCGTCACATTTCTTGTGCTAGTTGATGTTCGGTCAGACCGGCAAGTTAAAGAAGAAGTTACTCCGTATTTTCGAACTGACTAGTAATTCGAATCAGTTGCGGATCCGTTTAGAAAAATCTACTCTCTTATTAAGCGACAACGAGGCTTCTTTAGTAGATGCCCTTTATATATATTCGTTTTCCACTCTTAACATGAAATCCAAACCGATCAAGAAATTGAGGAAAGCGATAAGCAAATAGTACAACCACATTATAACAACCAGATGGTAGAAAAACAACTTCTGAAGAGCAGTTAAATTCAGGTATATATGCGCGTGCTGTTATTTTTACGCTTAACGGTTCTATCACAAACTCTACGCGGATCAATGCCACATATAGATCGTCATTGCTAAACAGGATATTCACGGACGAAAATGCTTGATTTGAAGAATAATCACAGATGATATGATCATGCAAGCTTGCCGGCCATCTACACGTATTAAGCAAAAGACAGCGGGCAGAATACAGAATAAACGCATACCACAACTACCTAGGATATTTGAAGGCAAATCTAAAAATCAAAACGAAGGTTACAACAAATGTTAAAAGTTAAGTTCCAATCACCATATTTACCAGCTTCTCTATAGCATCAGGAAGTAGGTGTATCCGTGATAACAAAAATTTTTCTTTTGTACGAATTAGAACCCACAATTTCTGGAGACAAATACACAGTATGCCCTACCAAGAATACCTCGAAAAGTTTCGTCATTCACCGAAATAATTATATTAAAGTAGTGCGCGGGAAATTCATCATATTTAAATTTTATGAACGTTACCATATTTTCGGATCATAAGCCAATATAAATGTGCAACTCTATCCCAAGCTGACAAGTGGACCTCCCCCTTTACTGCATATGATGAACCAACTAGTACCCCTAAATGAGCTACAAGGAAGTCTTGCAAAATTACGCATATAATTAAAAATTGTTTCTTGGAATGCCAGCTAATTATATGCTGCCGTGCTACCAGAAGAAATACTGAGATTTAGCTTGTAGTTTCATCGTGGAAAAATCTATTGATTGTGCTGTTACTTAGTTCCTGAGCTAATAATATTCGATTAAAGACGCGCAGTATTCCAGCTAAAATAAGTATACGAATTTAACACAATTCTTCAATACTGGAATAACATGATGCATGTCCTAGCATCACGGAAAGTAACGCCAGTGTCATTTTCCATGTATTGTAAAACTAATGAACGGTACCGTTCTAAAGCTCTCGTGTGTTAAATGAACCAAAATGTCTACCTCGTAATACAAATGTTTTGTCGAAGCCAATCAGGTGTCACAAATCTACAGTTAGTACCGTAAAATTTGACAGAATGTCGGGCGTTTTTATGGATGTTGATGTGGTCTTCCTGGATTAACCTCATACGTTTGATCGTTTGACTAAGTATATAAGTCTAGCCAAGACCCAGGGATAAGACACTGATAATGCCATCCTTGAGTGGACAAACTTCGTCTGTTTTCACATGGATCTGTAAGTGAAGTTGTACGAATGTTATATGGAACTTGAATGCGATATGTCATAAGGTTCAGGTTTGAGCCGTTGATGTTACTGCACCTAATTTCCTGAAAAGCTTGCCCGCTAGCTACCACTGTAGTTCAAAGTCGATTACTCAAAACTAAGACTTTGGCACGTTTTTCGAAAAGCTCTTTCCCAGTTATTCTTATAACAAGTAAGGTTCACCATATTTGTCAAATTTATCCTCTCCACGTTAAATTTGCCATCGAGGATATAAACAAGTACTCAGTTCCTTCAGAATTCACATGAATGATAAGTTGGCTAGGTTTTGGGCTGACGAACATGCGTCATGCGGACGAGATTGCCTGATTGAGTCTGACACTGGGCCATTAAAACACTAGTGAAAATGCTGCCTTTAGTGTTACACATTTTCGCGTGTGCTTTACACATCCAAATTCAAAACAATAGCACAGGTCTAGTTCTGAGCCAAAACCCATTAACAGTAGTTAATCCTAATCGCTGAAACGTTACTTCAAGTATCAGCAAGGTACGTGTGCCTTTCCGAGTTTTAACCAATTATAGCAACTGAAATTTCATGGTTTGTGAAATGTATACGTAAAAAGTCGCGATAATAACTGAATTTTCATTTCTGCGTCACAGAACGAAGGCTATCTTTCTCGGACGAGGGATATTAATCACTGATGTCTCGGCAACCATATAGTTAAACGGTTGGACAATGTTTTCTCATATACTAGCTAGTGCATCGTTTGGCAGAATGGTCCATTTGACGGTCACAATTAGTAGTGTAAATGTATCGTAGTGTATATTCGCATTCGTTCTATCGGCAATCTCCACTGAATAGACTGTATTGTAAATGTATTCGAAGATACGAGTACATGTTCGCTGCAACATAAAGTGACGTCTAAGATCATCCTACTGATCATTAACTCTATGTTAGTTAATATGCGGTACGGTATTGAAGTATTGTATTTTCCTCGGAATCGACGGGTGTTGATGTAGCTATAATGCAGGTAACTTGAAAGAAGCACTTGCAGATCGGCCTCAAAATGTTTACTGCTTGAAATACCAGACCTGTACGTCGCGTCTATTACCCTCATTATTGCAAAAGTCAAAAGGGCTTCCATCTCGGGCCTGTAGGAAAGATATCGGTAAATGACAGCGACTAAGCAAGTGTCGTCGCCGTTTAAACGTAGAAGGCAGCAAATTGACATTTGGTACATTTCTGACCGGACCCTCTATGGGCTCATATTGAAGGTAACTGCGGAAGTACAGAGCCATCTCTAAAACTTTGCTATATTGATCGTTACGCATAATGGGTATGTCTGGCATTGTGATCTTCAGGTACTTTATTTTAGTGCTTAAAAATGTATACGTTATAGCGATGCGGTAGCAGACGTTTGTTCTTCGACCAGCCGCAATTTAGCAAGCTTACATATGAAGCACTGAGCGTTAGTGTAAACAAGCAAACGCTTGAAGGTTGTCAAAAGAAGTTGACTAGGAGCATATGAATGATGCGTTTATGTGCTGACCGATGAGAGGCCTATGTGCCGTTTTGGGTGCATTCCCACACATCGATGATAATGCAATCTGTGTTTAGTCACAATCGCACCTGCGATAATTAGTCTATCGGAAGGCTCACACAGTAACTGGGTTCTAATGCACCTCTTTCGGAATCGCTGTTGTTGTTATAGTGGATCGCAGGTCTTGTTCTCGGTAGAACAGCGATTGGCTGCGGCTCTCTAACTGACGTTTACAGTTGTAGTTCCCAAGGATGTGTGATGCATAGTTACGGCTAGCGACGCATTAAATTCACGGTCAGATGTAACTGCACGTTTAGCTTCGCTATTTTTTGCCACTATATATGCAATTTGGCAACAAGGGTAAACATGAAATCGACTAAAGTATGACGTTACCCGCAATGAGAGCTTTACAGGTGTAACCTCATCCTTCCAGCTCATGAGCATGGGCTTTATCTTTGCTGGTTGTCGGTAGCTTAAGCATACCTGAACGAAAATATTTATTTTTCTACTCTCAGTGTTGTGGTCGTTTAAATTATTGTTCTCCCGCTGGCTTTCACTCCATGGAACATCCTGAAATATGCGCATTCCATGGTTTTTAGTCCGCAAACAGTATGCCGAAAAAAGCACCATTTCTACTTCACCTGCTTAGCTCCATATTACTCGAAGTAGTCAAAACTCCCTTTAATGTTTCAAACGTTAATATCTAGTGATGGGCTTCATAATAATGGGAAGGGTTTGAACTCTAAATTTTACGAAAGCAATTCCATTAGTTTAATTCTTCTAGCTGTTTACTCTTTAATAGAGCTTGCGTTGGAACCAGAAACGCTTGTTCATGTCAGTTTCAAAGACTTGTCTAATTTGGTGGGCGAAGCACGGTTATCGAGTTATTTAGTGACCAGTATGCAGGTGGTGCGTTGGGCTTGACCCATTTTGTAGCTTAATGTGTGAGGCTAAAAAAGATCGCATAATAATTATACCAAGCAGCAACGTTTGCATAAATCGTTCTTCAGGTCGCTTTGGATTTCGTTCTTCAATCAAAAGGTTGGGTGTGACCAATGTTGCGTTAGTCGATAGGTTGAATAATATGAGGTGACCGTTGGGGCGAGGCATGCTTCTAACTTTTGCAACGGTGAGATGCTTCCTGAATCTCAAGAGGTCTAGTACTACTTGACCTTGTGGAAGACTGAATTTTTTCCTTGATTTCGGGAGAGCAATTGAGGGAGAGGGATAAAATGCAAGATGCAGTATTGTCGCCTCGAGGAGAGCAACTTTTGCTTTCACAAAGTGTTTAATTTTGGCTACTAGACAATCGGACGTTTGTGCTAACGCTAATACACACTTTACTAGTGGAACCGAAGTACAATTTTGATGGAACCAAGTTAAACCACTGGTATGGTATTTCATTATTTCGGTTCTACAGATCTAGACCCGCTTAGAATGGTACCAGAAAAAGCGGGTTGCACAAGTCAATCCTACTTTTCTTGTCTTAACACAAGTTTACTTATCACAAGAAGCTTCCTTTCCAGTTGCCTTTGTGGTGCACGTGAAGTCCGATAACGGCTTAACGATTCCAAGATGACCATCGCTGATATCATTTGGGCTGATCAACATGAATTATCTGGTGAACATTCACCAAATTTGCAGTGATTTAAAAATCCGCCAAAAGTAAAGCATATTTGTAACATTCAAATACAATTCAATTGCAACACAACAGCTGCGAAGCAAAATTAGAATCCAACACGGTAATCCGAATCCCCGCGGCATTCGTGGGCACAAATAATCACAGCGTATACGCAAATTAGCCGAGTAGTAGGTATGGGTCAGCGACGCTATTATAGTTCATGTAAAAGGTTGTGACAGCTAGGTAATTTACTTTCTGAACGCTTTATATCTTGATTATTAGCGCTCCACTTATATCCGAGCGGAAGATATCCGATGATCATTTCTATCAAAAATAATGTTTAAGAGTTGCAAATGGTCAAGAAGGTTAACTTAAATTCGAATATTGCTGTCCGCCTGGCGAAAATACATATATATATATATATTAATTGAATAAAAACAGGAAACAATCAGGTATATCACATATTTTGTGAATTTTAGATTGCAAAACTTGTTCTAGCCTGCTACCACTGTTTTTAGCCTTAATACTTTGGGGCGTGACCGATGCACGTAGTACATCGAAATTGGTAAACTGGACTTCGAAAAGTGCAAGCGATTGGTGTAAACTGTTTAACATACAAGCAAATAACTAGTGGATAGACGCCTAGTTTCAATGTTTTTAAATGTTTTCGAAACTAAAGCAAAACCTATTAAATCCAGACCCTGGTAAACACGTGCAAAATAATTCCTCTTTGCACTTAGTAATACATGCTGTAAGAACTTTTTAACCGCCTCATAGTTTTACGGCACCACTTTTAGAAGAAAAAAAATTTGAATTAAAACTACTGTTTTTAAGTTTTTATTATTCAGTTGCGAATAGTGTTTTTCCTCAGCGCACGCTTCCGACAATTTTAATTTGCGATGGTAAAATGCCCCGTTATTTCCTGAAGCACAGACGTAATCTCAGTTATTTGGAGAAACACGGGCTTGTAAGCTTTATGAAATCGCCAAAACAAAATGTTAACGTGAATCTGTTTAGTCCACATACAACAAGTAATAGAGCCTCATGGAGAAAACAGACTATAAAGAAATGGGATGTTCATCATCCGCGAGGACATACATTTCTGTAAAGTGCAGAATGAGAACTAGTGAGCGGAGCTATATCACATCGAGTAACTTATGCACGACGGTCTTTGCCGTCCCACATATCTCTGTGGTTTCAACCACGGACTGGCAGCAGTCGAGTTGCGAGTTCCATTCTTACGAGGATCCGATGAAACGCGCACTGCTGACGATCCTCAGAAGGTAAAATGCGCGTACAATGCTTTCCGGACATGTGACGGCTGTGATTGCGTCTTAATGTAAGGAATTTATACCTATACAATTCAACTCCCCCTACTATTCTTCTGTAATCAATACACAGACCAAACTGCATATAATGTCATAAGTTACTTGGAGGCTTAAGTTTGGTAAGCTCCTCGCTTGGTTAGGTGGCTACCCTACCCTCTGCACGGAAGTAACGTGTCAGTTGCTAGTGAGCGTCGCTATACATCTAGTAACTTATGAACGATAGTCGTTGCCTTTCCCTGTAGCTCGGTGGTCTCAATCACAGACTGGCTACATTCGAGTTGTGGGTTCGAGCCCTAATAGTGCCCAATGGAATGCGCACTGATGACGATCCTCGGAAGGATGCAAGGCGCGTCCAATGCTTTCCGGGCGTGTGACGCTATCTGGTTTGGTCGAAATGTGACAAATTTCTACCTACACTATTCAAATCCCCATACTACGTTTCCGTACTTAAGCACGTGGCTATTAAACGGAGTGTTAGTAAGATTTTACTTCAGTTGAAACAAAAAGCGCTATTGACACCAGCGTGTTAATAAAAATTCGGTAAGTTCAAAGACTAGAGAAACTTACTGGTACTATATTCCCTTTTAGGTTTTTAAAGGTAACTTCAACATAATTAACCACAAAGTTTTAAGTGGTTTGCCAAGATTATATAGCTGGTGAGGAACATTAATTTAAGAGAAGCATTCGGCACAGAATCGTTGCCTCTATAAAATAGCTTAAACCAATCTGAAAATGTTCCTTAAAAGTATAAGTAAAAACTGTTCGATGCGGTTTTACAAGCTGACGTAAGTGACTAAAACTAAATAGTGTGAGATTACTTTTTAGCAATATTGCATTGGTCGTTATTATAAAAAGCTTAGTTGCCGCAACAATTGATCAGAATATACATATCTCGACGCACTGATCCACTGTTTGTAAGAAAGTTTCGCAACAAATGAAATTGACGATTTTGAATGAATATGTATTGAAAGGAATAGTTTTTATTTATCCAGGATTAATACATTTCCCCATTTTTTAAATAATTGCTGGATAGCTCCTGTTGCTATTTAATAATACTTAATTTATAACACCTTGATTTTTACAAGTGTAGCTTTTAAGTATGATTAAACCGTACTGATGTTTTGGCCTTTATGAGTTTTATGAGTTACTCGTCTGGTAAGCTTGAGGATACTTTTGTGGATGACATTGCCAGTAATTTGTACACCTTAGTTGTCTAACTAAAGTTTAGGCACGGCATGTGATTTAGGTGAAAAGTTCCTGTTACATGCAGGACTATTTGCCGAGTTACACTATATTGTACTTCAGCAACGTTAGTTGGATTCAAATATATATGTTTTCACAATTAGGATTAACATAATATTAGCTGGTACTAGTCTACTAATATTGCCTTCTTTAGTTTTGGTTTCTGTAGTGTTCGTGGTGTAGCATTTACTTCCGTTGCATGTAGAAACATTATGTACGCATAATATGTATCAAAATCTCTCTGATACACAAATTATTAGCTTAGCTTAATGGTTTAATTCAAAAGTCATTTTAAGCAACATATAGAAAACACTTCGACTTAAATATGTTGCAGACTTTTTGTGTGCCACCTTACCCCTAAATATTTATGTAGTCTAACTGAACATGTTACCACGTTAAAAATACGGTATTAATTAAATACGTTCAGATAACTTAGCATTCCAACTTCGTATTAACGTAAGCGTGAAACATTTATAATGGTTATACTTGTTAAAAATTTACTCCATCACTTATTAACAAAGTTTGCAATTGAGCGTGGGTAACCGAAGTATAATTCAAAACACCGATGTGATAATTAAAACTGGCAGCTACCGAACCACAACATAAGAACGAAGTTCAAATCAGTTAACAACGTGCTTGTGTAATTTGACAGCAACTGGGAATTTTCGCTAACTGGGTAAAAAGTCCTTAGTCTTAATTTAGCAAAAATGAAAAAAAACCTCTAGCTTGTCAATTTAAAAATGCTAAATTCTGCCCCACCATTCAACTTATCCGCAAAAGCATTCGAGTGTATATTCCGGAGATTTGATGCAGATAAACTAATCACTGGATATTTGGCTTATAGGCATTATGATCTATTAATAATTTTTGTCACAAAACAACAAATGTATATGGAGAATATTAACACCTATTCTTTAATAATAGCACACATTTGAACTGTATTATAGATTAAACACAGAGGGGCCAACGAATTTCTGTACAGTTATAACCGCCATTGTTAAACCTATTCAGCGTGCAAATGCAAAACGCAACTTTTAAACATCCAACCAGATTTCAGGAAAGTAAGGCATACAAATATTGCAAGGCGTTGTCAAAAATTCTATTTATGTATTCTGTTCTTGTGAATAAAGACCTATCCTTTATTTATAATGCAAGGTTTAAGCAAGGTTAATGACTAAATTTCATTTGATATAGTGATCTACCGAGTACCGCATCAGGCTCTAACGTGAGAACGAAGCATAAGAATTATACCCTAAACGTTATGTGTTTTATCAGGTGATGCGTTCTTGTTGAGCATCCTCAAAACATTCTGGAATACCATGTATTTTTAAAATGTTTCCAACTAGCAATCATTGAGTTGTGTAAGAATTTGTTTGCGAGGCGCTGTAATGTTTATACCTTTATACTATTTATGCGCAGTAAATCTAATAGAGCTGCCGGCCAAGTTAACCATTTGTTTGCGGAATTCCATTCGATGAATGCCGACATAACACGTTAGCGCAAGAATTTAGGAAAGTAAGGGGACTGTTGATTGAACGAAATAATATCATTGAGTAACTTAAAATATTTTTCCGAAACAGCATAACTTCTGAGCATCTGCAACAAAACCACTTGAATAATTACAGAAGTATAAGTAATCAAGCATTTGTAAGTGTTAAGGGATTTGGAAATTAAGAAATTGATCTTCGAATTCTAATTCTTAGCTTGTTTAATTTCCATTTCCTGGAAAATGCCGTACTGTCAATATTTCCTCGGAATCAGTTATTATGGTACTGACATGAAGTAGAACGGTTTATCATAATCCTTTATAATAGTTTTATTCACGTGTACATTATATCATCAGAACGATAATATATAACCACCAAATATACCGTACATCATCAAACTTCGATACACGGACAAGCCGTTAAATTCATTGGATTAGTACGTTATGGAAATTGATTTATTGATGCAGTTTTTATAGGAAAGTCTTTTACAATATGTGTTTCGGTCGATATTTGATTCTTTGTTCAAGGCTTCCAAAGTGTATATGTTTACTTGCATTAGGTCAGTTAGTATTTCCACTGCTAAAACCGAAAATGAACTACCTAAATTGAGTAAATGTTAGCTTTCCTAGAGTGGCATATCCTGAATCGTAAATCATTTTATATCATTGACATCTAGGAATAATATGCACGCCGGATAAGCATGAACAAATCGCATTCAACTTAAATTGCTGAGCTTTGTGTCACACACTCATTACGCTGTCAACAAAAGCAATTTACATTTTACAAAGTGTTCACGCTGCAAACAGTCAGAGCAAACTTGTCTGATAGAGTATGGTTAAAACGCTCTCATTGGCTGGTTCCGTCCCATTAACACCTTCCCCCGCAAAAGTTGACATAAGACTTCATTTTTGGATCCAACTGCATTCTTACGACAGGTCTCCGTAGTCGATCAGTACAGCGCCGGGTCTGGACCTTCGGTTCCTCTGAGACTTCTGTGCGGGATGCATCCGAATTGCTTTGGGGATTAGATGGCATGTCGAAACTCTCTAGTAGAATATCTAACGGTAGTAACCGAGCGCTTGTGCCCGCAGGGATGCTAGTTGGTCGCAGTTGATTGGAATGCCTGGTCCAAATCAAATTACCCACATTAACCTCATATAGCACCTGTCCAATATTTCCCCGTATTGATCCTACCACCCATTGCGGTTTTCCCGCGCGATAGTCTCTTACTAAGACACGCTGTCCGGGGTAAAAGCGGCGTGCTTGAGTTCTGTGTCGCTCGTTGTAGTACTGCTCCATCCGAACGTTCCTTTCTTGCTCATTAGTACACCTCGGAGTTAGCAGGGAATTCACAGTACGGAGTTTTCTTCCCATTAGTGCTTCTGCCGGCGACAACTGGTTTGGTACTTGGGGATTTGAAGTTGATCTGTACACGAGCAAAAATGTATCAAGTATCTCCTGTGTGGTTCCTTCCCCCCGCATCTTTAGTAGCGATCGCTTAAACGTGTCGACGAAGCGCTCTGCTTGTCCATTTGACTGAGGGTGAAACGGTGGCGACCGTAGATGCGTGATACCATGCGTGATACCATGGCCATTTCGTTCGAGCAGATGCAGGCCCTACTTCAGCAGCGGCAGCTTCAGTTTGAAAAATCACAGCGGCAGTTAATTCAGCTGTTATCAGAAAAGCTCAACATTCAAGTGGAATGGGAACCGGAACCGAGTTTAACAGCCCAGGAAATTGTATCTGAATACCACAAGCTGCCCAGTTTGAATCATGACCCAGAAACGATTGCAACTTCAGAACACAGAGAAGAACCCCAGCCCTGTCATACATTCATTGGTGTCCAAAATGTGAATGGAAACGTGCCGAACTGCAAGCCCCCGACTGCAGTATGGAACGGTGATGGAAGACGTTCTGTGAGAAATTGCGCCCACAAAAATCATCATTGTCAAAAGGCGCACCAATTCAGATGCGCTTATACTCCAAGGTTGCAAACGAGCTCAAAATTCAAAAGAAACAGGTATCTCGGCACAGTGAGAGAGACGCCTTTTGCAGTATTTCGTACACACTTTTCAGGGAAGAGGAAATACCCCACAGTGAAACGCAAGTATGTCCCGATATCGCTGCTGCCAGAAACGTTGCATGCTCTCAAGAGCACTTCTCTTGGAACCCGGGCAAGACTTGGCACATCGTCAGTCAAACCTACAATCCTAACGGTTAAAAAGGTTTCAGAGGAACCTCTGCAGCTAAAGGGAAGCATCGCCTGTGAACGCAGACTCAATGATTTGCTACACTATGGAAAAATCTACCCAGTATACTCTACAAATGTTAAGCTGCACAGAACCAACCGGATTACGAAGTTAAATTTGATCAAAGAGTCAATGACTCATCTACCAGTACGGGCGACACTGATATCTTGGCCGAAGCCCGTACCCCCATGGTCGCAGATCCAAGTGGACTTAGGTGGATCCGCGTCGAAAGAGTTACGTGAACGCCAGGTAACCCGCATTTTTAAGAGAGGGAGGTGTTGGAGGTGAAAGTAAAACACAGTGTTTTTCCATGTTTCAGAACATTTGTTACTACTGCTTGTTACATGCCCCTCACACGACCCGTGATTCTTTCAGATCGATAATTTCAAATTAGCCCTCAGCCATGATTGAGACTGGACTTTATGTGTTTTCATACCCACGCCGGCCCGTGTAGTGTTCTGCAAATATACCTCCTGTCCGGTGCGTGTCTTTTTGACTCGTGGGGCGCAATTTAAGAAGTCGAACGCCTGGGGACACAACAATGGTATATGTGTGTACCTATTTGTAAGCTTTTTTAAATATGATTATGCTGGCAACCGCGGATTTTAAAACCAGCAAAAGCGCAGATTAGGTGAAAAAAGTTGATGCATTCCATAAAATTCTGTTTAGAAAGTAGGTATGGGTTCTTTGTAATATCAAGTTGCTTACCTTAATGTTCCGGTGTATATTAAATGGCTAGCTGAACTCACTTATGCACCCAACGTAATCAAATTGTAGGTGACGCACTTGATTTGCGATTTGTAATACCTGCCCATTATCTTCTGCCGCAGGGTCGTGTATTTCTACTACTGCCAGCTATTAAACCGGAGTTGTGTATATGGTATGTCGACTGTACATTTGTAAGTCTCAAAAGCAGTGAATTAGCAATAGCACACCAACTACGCAACATAGCATTGGATGGAAGTTAGTTTACATGAAAGTTAGACATAAAAAACATGCTCCCATTCTTGGTAATGATGGTGAACATAAAATGGGATGGTGAATTTTAAGCATTCGTTCAAAGGAAAGGCACACATACAGACCACATATTTAACTTCAATAACAAGCAACAAAATGCCACAAAAGAAACTGCTTGCGGACGATCTTTCGCGGGATTGAGACACACTGCAGTACAGCAGAAGCCAAATGGAAAGAGGCGATACACATATTTCATTCGTATGAGCGCAATGGATACCCACACACTTTTATCCGAGATTGCGAAATTCCAAAGTAACCAACACTGATTCGATGCAAAATGCAAAGATGAGAGCCCTCTTGCTGTATATGAAGAACTTAACTGAAATGAATGCTCTATTTTTCAAACAAATCTGGGTTGTGTTTGGTAACAAGTCAACAGCTATTTGAGAAGTAGATTGTCAAACCCAAAAGAATATGGGAAAACACAATAATGGCTAAACGTGGTGTATAAAATAAACTGATATAATTTTGAAATTAACTATGTAGGACAGACAGGAATGCAATTATCATCAAGGACACAGCCACATTAGGGGAGTTGCAAAAACTCCTGTGCATCGCATCTTTTCTGTGTGCGTGCGGATGAGGAAATCAACTTAAATTAAGACAAAAGGAATGGTATAGCTCAAGTAAAAATACAAAATGAAAATGTTTTCTAGAAGCATGGAACTCCTCTAATAATACGATCAACATGTGAATAGACATCGACATCAGCTCAGAAAAAAAGGAATCCGGCCAGTTGCAATACCTGTTTCGGACTCGGAAGAGAATGGGCATGAATCAAGATGAGACAATCAAAATCACCACTTTCAAATCTCACCCGCTCGCCGATCACAGACTGCCGATGCGATAAGCAGCCTTGTACATTTTGAATCACCACACTAAGGAAGCCAATTCTAATGGTGTTGAAACTTTTGCTGTCACATTATCAAGCTCGGAGAAGCGATCAACAAAGGAACGTAAAATCATAGCTGCTTTAGAATAGTAAAATCTGTTGTTTAAAAACGTTACAGCCAAAAGTTTAGTAGCTTGTATTCCTGAGAATTTCATCCGATTACAGTGCGATCCAGGAACACCTAGACATCGTTTCTTAAAAAAATCAAGTTAATTAATTTGTTGGCAATTACAAAGATTCGATGTGATTTCGCCATGTGTTGATCCATGGTTTCATGAGCATAAAAGCCAAAATAAAAGGCCGGTACAAGTGTTTCGGATAAAAAGCTAATGTGCGGATCAATGTAATAATATCTGGAACCACAGTTATCAAACAATATTTGACAAATAAATGTTTTTTATTCTCCACAGTGCAAGACACGCTTGTATAGGTATGAGAATGGTGATACAACAATCTTTTGTTAGTGAAAAGTGGCAAAAGTTTATTAGTAAAATTTGGAACCATGTATGAATTGCGTATGCTCGCGTGTATATAAGAAATATTGTGCTTGTGTTATTTGTGTTTGTGAATGTGACAACTTATTTGTGATTTTTTTCTTTAGGCGTACGAAGGAGATAAATTAAATATTCGTATGCATGAACCACGTACATGGATTGGGTTAGATCATCCGGCTACCTAAGAAATACTGACACCATTAAGCAGCGATTTACATCCGCCAAGTCTCATTGTCGTTAAATGGAAGTTATTCGCATTTCATAGAAAGGAAGTTTGCTAGGCGAAAACCCACAATACCTTTAACACTGCCGCCGGAATATTTTCTGGAAGGACGTAAACCCGAACCAACCAACTGGCATCACGGAGAAGTTGTTCGGCTAGCCAGATGAATGTCATTTCTTTAGTAGGTGTGGACGCTGAATCAGCATGTCCTGATATAATTTGTATGAATACCCGACGCTCTTGTCCTTAGGACTGCATTTCATCATACGTATGGCTTTCAGTGTTAAAACGCTTAGCTGCGTTGTCCAACGTCCACTCCCCTTCAATGTGATTAAATATATACTGCTGCATCTACTGCATACCTTAGTGTATTCCTACAAACTCGGCAAACGTGCGCTTCAGACTTCTTCTATCGCAAATTATCTGGGAGCTTTCGTCCAGTTTGATCTAAGATGTTCGATTTAGATGGAAACGGCGTCAACGTTTCATCCAACACATGTACCTCCCAAAAAGTGAATTCGGACCATGCGACCCTTCGTTATTTCCACAAAAGTTTGTCTCATACATAAGGCCACATGTGAAATCAGCAATGCAAATATTGGAGCCATGACGGTGGAGAAATCTCTCCGCCTTGGCGACATCCTACTCCGAGCAACCGAGAACGTCAAGGATCTACTAAACTTGCCGTATTAT
The DNA here is from genome assembly GCA_944474145.2 of Dicrocoelium dendriticum. Classification (NCBI taxonomy): domain Eukaryota; kingdom Metazoa; phylum Platyhelminthes; class Trematoda; order Plagiorchiida; family Dicrocoeliidae; genus Dicrocoelium; species Dicrocoelium dendriticum. The sequence continues at coordinate 263,676,231 of OX104063.1, read as the reverse complement.
CAAATGAATAAAGTGCTCGGAATCTTAAGAGGACAATACCGGTGATTGCGCTGGGAAACACTTTGGCTAACCAGATGTTGAGAGACCACAACAACACTACTGCCATTTGCTAGAGCTAAGTCACAACAACATTTGAAAGTCCAGCATCTCATGCTGGCACAGCAGCAAGGTAATTTAGAATGCCATCAAAATGCCTTCACCATACATGTTTGCACGAGGTAGAAGGCTATACCGGAATCATTCATATGTGCTTCCACGCTGCCATAGTTCAATTCCAGGGTTCACTATCCCCTTAATTTGCTGCACCATATTATATGACCCATTATACATGGATAAATGCAGCTATCTGTAAGAGATTTCACTGGTGGTCAAATCACTAATTTCGCTTTACATTCGTCACCTCATGCATGTGTAAACCAGAAGAAACGATTTCTACCAACATCCAACTTGCCGTCATTTCTCATGAATTTACCCTAGATCTACAATGTATAGTACTAAATGTTCCATGCGTTCAATGTGTAAAACCTGTTTTGTTAAAAGTGTTCGTGGTTTGTCTTCTCACCATGACCATCCTAGTGGGCTGGTAAAGCATTAGCTTTTTTCCCATATACTACCATTGTTACATTGTCCATACAGGGACATTTTCAAGTTGAAATTTTTAGTAGGTGCATTAGTCCCAGGGATAAGAAAAATAACTTCATTAAGTTTTTTGTAATTGTTCAGTTTTCTTGAATTTTAACAAATGGGTACAGAATATCAGATAATATTATGGTTATTATTATTATACATTTTTGCGGTCCCATGTAAACTCATGCTCAAACCATTTCTTTACCTATTTTTATGCAATTCGTGGAGTGAAAATTGTGGTTATAAAATGCAACGTGTTAAGAGAAAGTACATTATGTACCTGCTAACTTGGTTTCTCTATTTCCAAAAGTTGCTTATCGGACCGAAATATTTTCGAAGAAGATGGTGCCGCAGACACGGCTGCCATAGTAGATTTGATTTTAACTTCTTAATACAATCAAATCTGCCACCCTAAGTCATAGAAAATGTGGATTAACGTTTCTCACAAAAGACACACAAGTCGTTGTCGCGTGTCGAATTATTAATGAAAGAAAAATCGCTCTCCACTTGAGTAGTAATCCAACAAGTTGGTTTAGATATAAGTTATTTACCAAAGTTGAAAAACAAGGTATTCTCCACTAAGTTTTAACTATATCATCCTTAATTGTCTTCCCTATTTGCTATTATGGTAAAATGTTTCCTTGCAGTTTCGTCCACCCACGCAGTCGAATACTCTTGGAAACTCATGCCGGCCCGCTTATTTTGGTCTTATTGTAGCAAGAATGGCGCGGCAATTAAGAACAAAATTTATTGGCGCGCTCACAAGCTATATCAAAAACTACGTAGTCACGTTTGCTACCCACGACGCACCATCTCGCGCGGTGTCCGCTCTTGATTCGTGGACGCAAATTGGAGGCCTTCGTGACGGCGCACGCCGTCCCGCTTCACCCCCGTATCTCCGATTATACCCGTCCCTTTCCGACCGGCCCGAGTGTTGTTTGAGAGCTCGTGATTTGAACATGGATGCACTACACCACTTGGAGGTTCCCTGGAATGCTAACCGAACTGCTGCTTTTTCTTTTTTATTGCGTTCTCGACGAAATGCTCTCTGTTCTGCCTGGCTCAGGCTCAATATCGGACGCCGCTGGTGCCCCCTTCTCTCGTTTCATCAATCCAGTGATGCTTCGTTTGCTTCTCTTCACTGAGCCAGCTCTATTTTTCGTCCGCCCTGTTTTGGGATTCACATTACTAGTAGGTTAGGTCTTGATAAGTTTCTTGGCATTAAAGCGCAGTCATAATGTAACACAACAACGTTTAACCAAGCTGGTAGGAACAATCACATATGCAGGTCGTGCTTTTTCCCATGCACACTTTTACATAACCCGTTTTTGTGGATTTCAATAAGTTCGTATTATGGTTACGTTCGCCAACGCAGTACAATGTCATTCACCTAATGGTGACTTCAATACACATCCTTCTCTTTGTACATCAATATTTAGGCAATAACAGGTTAAAACGTAACAGATAAAACTAGTTCCTACGGTACAAGTGACGACTTTTACGTCTTTGGATCCGATAAGAATGCTCATTATACTCATTGCTTTGCATATTATCTGATTTTCTAACAACCTTTCGCAAAGACCCGTGGGCACCGCTAACCAAATGTGCGTATCTCATTAAACGAGAATTTAATGTAGACGGATTTCGGCGATAAACACACATCATTTAAGTATATATAAACAACTTGATTGTAATGGAAAAACATTGTTGTGATCAAAGGCTAGAGGGGAACTACATGGAAAGCGATTGCACAAAAGCATTCGTTGCGCCAAAGAACAATGTGACTTTGTTTCAATATCCAGGAATACATTGAAAACGAACTGAAATCTTATAATTTCAGAAGGTTTTAACACCGAACTCTGTTTTGTTACAGTTAGTGTTTTGCTTATGTTTCACTCTTGATACAACCCTTCTTTTCTATCCTAAAGAAATATTTAGTTAAACTTAAACCGAAAAATTATAAGGATAATATTAATGCAGTGCATTATGCAATCTTCCGAAAGCATGGCTCTTACCGATTATCCTTGTGCGACGTATCAGCACATTTAGTCCATCGAACCATATTCTAAAAGCAATACTCAGTCTAAATTATTTGGACTTGCAATAGATAACGCTTTGTAAATTATATAAAAATCAAACGACTGTTATAACCATGCCTAATGTGTGGTGCTATGCAGAGGTTATCACCGCTTTGTTCTTACAGTCCTCATAATGTTGTGACGTTATTTTTCAACTTTATTAGAATGAATCAAAGGAGGCAGAATCTGAGTAAAGAATTCTTTTCGGTAATTTCCATCAGACTCATACATTACATGATGTGGAAAAAGTGCTAAATGTGCCGGGTTGGGCTACGTATTGAACAAATGTTTAATTTCACGGGTACAAATCAATAAATCACGAGGTCATTGGAAGTGGCAAGTGTGTACAGGGGAAATCATGGCCGAAGTTGTAGGCCACGGTAGAAGCAAAGGACGTACAAACTGTTTTGTACGCACAGTTCTGGCTTGAGGTGGCGGATGTAGATAGCTTCCGCAATAGACAGAATATGCGTCCGTTCAGGAACAGTATAGATGACTCTAAAATCATTTTCCGTTCCTGCGTGACTGCACTCTAGTAGGTGAGATAAGATGGAACTGTTGCTGCACCTCGCTTCGCCTTTGTAAAACCACTGGGGGATGTGTTCGCGAATCCTATGAGATAGGCGTTTCGTGGTACGACCCACGTATCGTGCCCCACAGAAGCACGAGTAAAGATAAACAAGCATTGATCGAGTCACCAGAGGCAGCCTGTCTTTCAAGGGCTTTGCGAATAAAGGCTTGTTGTAAAATACTATGCGTAGGCGAGCCGCGAAGTAGGTCTTTTCAACAGCGTCTCTCAGGCGTTTGGACAGGGCATCAGCCGCACTGTCGCCTTTGAAAGGAATATGCACAATTAGTTCTTTTTTGGGTACCTTCATCCTCGGTAGTTTTATCTTGCGTTCTTTCAAATGTTTGAGGATGAATTTATCTGGATACCCATTCTCTCTTAGCGCGTCGCCGATTCTCTGCAATTCTTTGGTGATTGTGTCTGTGGTGCAAATTCTATGTGCTCGGAACGCAAGAGTGCGGACTAGGTTTCGTTTGTACTGTATGGGTACCGCACTATAGAAGTTGATGTACTGTCCAGTCCAAGTTGCTTTTCTATACACCCCTCTGCTGCATGATCCATCGGCGTTTCTGATGATATCAACATCCAGGAACGATATTCGGTTTCTGGATTCGTGCTCACATGTGAAATGTAGATTCTGATGCGCATCATTAAAAGCTTCCAACAGTTTCACGGTCTGCGCTTTCGATTTGCAGAGTATAAATGTATCGTCTACATAACGTATATACATCTCGACTACGTTGATGTGCGTTCTTAATACGTTATGCTCCAATTTCGCCATAAAGACATCTGCTAGAAAAGGTCCAGATTGTGAGCCCAAGGCAACTCCATTAATTTGACCATACATCTCTCCGTTGAAGGTGAAATTCACGTTTAAAGTGCATCTGAGTAACAATTCCTTCAGGAGGTTTTCCGGGATATTTATAGGTACGTTCAGTTGCCGTACTAGTTCGCAGACATATTCTACTGTTTCCAAGAACGGAATGTTCGTAAACAACGACTGCGCATCAAATGACGACATCCATTTGTTGTTAACATTCACGTCCCTTATCTTCTCAATGAACTCGAAAGTATCTTTCACGCAGTAAGTGCAGACGGTTTTAAGCAGCGGTTTCAGCTTCTCAACCATCCACCGAGCTAGCAAGTGTTGAAGAGAGCTAACCATGTCCAATGTGGGACGCATTGGATCGCCCTCATTGTGAACTTTAGGGTGGCCGTACAACCGTGGTAGATGTCCGCCTGAAAGTCTCAGCTTTTTGAATTCGCATATTGTGCTAACATTCGCTTTCAGCCTTCGTAGGAGCAAATCGGTCAATGGTTTTTCTAACGCATCGGTATTATCCTTTCCTAATGTTAGCTAACTCAAGATTTCGGATGTTTCCTGTTGCAAAATGATTCTCATTTGTTAACGAATTTTCTCAGATTCGCAAACCTAATCAAATAATCGGCAATAACTTGATTGATAATGGTAAAGCAGTAAGCATAATTATAGTGTTTTGCTCTAATATTCAGGTCCATATTGCGTGATTCTCAGTTAACCTTTGAGTATGCTGACTCTGTTATGCAAATGTATCCAGCTCACATAGGATTAACATTAGATTATATTTCACCTCCATTACGATAAAGGAAACATTTGAAACCCATTGTGTGTAGCAGTCTTACCTGAACATTTACGTCAAAGTTCACATTCCGAAAGTAACGATAGCTGAAACAATTCATTACCAACGAGGAGCATATGCTTGATGCTTTGGTTTTAGACTGCCCGTTGGGTCGCAGTAATCACGCAGTCATCAGTTTCAACTTCGTCTGCCATGCAGAATATATAAATGCTAACGATGTTGCTGTGCAAACCATCACAAGGTACGACCGACTCGCCTAGCTACTCAGCGCCACAACATGGTCTTTCCTCGAAGAATTACCCCCGGAAGTCGCCTGGCTCAAATTCTTCAACACATTCAGTCAGCTGATTGCACAGGCTTCAGAGATAAAAGCTTGCAATAAGTACAAATCAGTTTCATTCGTTAGGAGCAAAACCCAAAAATGGATGACAATACGTAACGCAACATGGCGAGTGTACATAGACGCTCCAGCACCAGAAACCTGGAACAACTACGTAGCCCAACGAAACCACTGTACTCAACTGTTAAGAGAAGACAAAGCTACCTATCAGCAGAACATCGCAAAAACTTTCAGTGCTAACCACAAACTGCTGTACAAGCACGTTAATAGCCTACGAAAGGTGAAGCAAGGATTTCCTCCACTCAAGACGGCTGATGCCCCAAAAAGAACGTCTATGGAAGCTGCAAACGCGCTGCAGATGCAATACGCCCCCACGTTTCAAAGAGTCTTGCCACCAAGCGATCTACCAAGCTTTGTATTCTGCTCACCAGGACTAACCCACATCAATTTCACCACAGAGGCTGTATTGCAAAAGCTGACTTCTCTACGCAAACACAGCTCGCCGGTTGTCGACACCATTCGTCCAGAGGCATTGGGAGCAGCAGCAAACCAACTGGCAGGAACTTTAGCTCAGTTTTTCCAGCACTGCTTATATCAGAACCAATTTCCCGCCATGTGGTAGCTTGGAATAACAATTTCGATTCACAAAGGTGGAAGCAGAACTGATCCCTCCAACTACTGCCCAGTAACCCTTCTTCCTATACTCTCCAAGGTCACGGAATCCATAGTTGCCGATGCACTGGTGTGCTATCTGGAAAACTGCAACCCCATCACCCCTGAACAGCACGGTTTCCGTCGACAGCGGTCATGTACAACTAATTTACTAATTTCACGTAATAGTTGGACCGAGGCAGCCGACGCTGGAGAAGGTGTTGTTGTGATCCACCTGGATTTTTCCAAGGCTTTTGATCGTCTAGACCATCGGATACTACTATCCAAGCTGCAGCCTTACGGGGTCGGAGACCCTATTTTAAGCTGGATCGCCAACTTTCTACTGCAACGGCAATTAGTGGTCAGAGTACGAAGCTCTTTATCGGACCCGATACAAGTAGAGAATGGTGCGCCGCAAGGCTCGGTTCTAGGTCCACGTGTTTTGGTGTTTATAAACAATCTTGCACAGTAAATCGCTACAAACTTTCTAATGTTTGCCGACGATATCAAGGTCTGGCGCAGGATCCAGGCAAACACCGACCAACATTTGTTTCAGAGTGATTTAAAAATGGTGTATCAAAGGTCGACCCAAAACTTTTTGCATTTCATCGTCAGTAAATGCAAGGTGCTTTCTATCCGACATCAAAGCAGCTATTCATACCAACTCGGAACCGACGTACTGCAACAATCAACTCTCGAACTTGATTTGGGTGTCCTGGTTCAAAATGACTTGGGTTGTTTCCAGGCAATCCGAAAAGGCCTCGAAGACCAAGAACCAACACGTCGGGCTGTTGCGACGGGCGTTTGGACAAATAAACATCTCCATGTTTCGACAAATGCTCAGTGCGTATGTTCGCCACCATGTCGAATATGCAATTCAAGCCTGGCATCCATGGCTGAAACATGACCTTAATGCACTGGAGCAGCCACAACGCCGGGCATCTAAGAACGTAATTGGAATGCACAATCTTCCCTACCAGGAGAGGCTGCGACGACTGGGATTTTTCAGTGGAAGGTATCGCAGACTACGAGGCGACCTGATTATGGCATACTTGATTCTAAGAGACCCACATCATCTGTGCCGCCCTTTACTGCAACTCAGCAGCAATACAAACCTGAGGGGCCACTCATTAAAACTCGCCGAACAATACAGCCGTCTGGAGTGCCGGATAAATTTCTCTTCCATTCGTGTCTGTCGCCCGTGCAATTCTCTCCCAGAATCGGTCGTCCCTGCACTGACATTAATAGTATTTAAAATACGGTTGGAAGATGCACTCCTCCACTTACACTTTGTTACTTAACACTACGTCTTCATCCTACACATGGAGTTCACCATGGAATTATTTGTTGTTAACTGTGGATGTTGTGAATCTTAGAGGATCGCAGGACTGCAGCGAAGCAAACGATAAGTCATTATTTTCATATTTATAATAGTAACTATTTACTGTCCTTATCATCATTATTGTTATGTTGATATCCCCACCAAATATCCAACGGGACTTGTTAAGCAACGCTTCCTAACCCGTATAAATTCATTGTTCATATTGAAGATTTAGACGTTCCAAACATAATAAGAGTGTGTTTATTGGATGTCTGGTTAGGACAGCATCTTAAAAAATATCGGTAATATTTAGTTAAGCGCATAAAAATGCATCAAACTGATCTTATGTAGATATTCTACAATTGAAATTGAAAGCAAACGTACATTATTGCCTCACACATATACCAACTATTTAGCAGTACCCTTAAATTAATTAAAACTTGTTAATAAACAATTCACAGCCAATATAAATGGGTTGCTGAGTATATGTCGTGGTGAATTATTCGGCTGCATATCAATTTGATTTCGCGCTGGGGCATGTGCATTTTATCATGAGCCTCATACTGAGTTTAAGAAATCATGCATTCCGCTTTTCACGTTCCGAAAATATTGACGCGGTCATGTTGTAATTAACCTGAGTTTAGTTCGGCCTCATTAAGTTTACATTCCTTGCCCTCCTGCTGTAGCTCAATTCCAGCTAACTACTTCAGCCAAAGCGACGATCACAAGGAACTCAAATGATTAAAGACAAACCCAGCTAGTCGTCCAGAAGCTCCGTCGCCATAAACTTTGTAGGTGTGTGCAGATTCTCGCACACTACCTTTACCAAATCTCCTTAACAAATGCATCATTAAGGGCATAATCAAGGATATGTGGAGAATGATCAGGATTATTAAGTTCGAACAAATGGACCACATAATAATCGCCAAATTACAAGTATATCTGTGCTTCAAAAATTTTCGAAAAATTGTTAATTCTAGGGATTTTTTCAGCCGCTCATAAAGACGATAGCTACCAGTTTGTGTATAGACCGCAGCGCTTTACATTGGAAGTTTTGGCATATGTTGTTCATTCTGTATCCTAGGCCTTAAGTCAAAAATGTCAATTCATACTGCGTCTCTTCATGGAATATTCGAATGCCTTTGGAAGCCTGGATAGATCAATGTCGCTAAACCTGCTATCCGGAAATGGAGAATACCCATGTCTGTAATAGGTTACCTGATTATTTTACGGATCGTACTCACTTTAGCAAGTTGACGATACGTACTCCTATATTCTCCATGCCGGATGTGGTGTTCTGCAGGGAGCTAGCCTATCAGCATTTCTATTTTCTTGGTTTGTTTTACATCTCCCCATATAATCCAAGTTTATATGTTGTAAATATGCTGATGATGTGCTGGCATGTTTGGAGCCACTAACCAGGATCCCTCATCCCTTCAACGTGCGTTATAAAATCTGGTGAAATAGCCTTCATCCAGATCTCTTACGCTCAACGCTTCTAAATACAGTGATATAATATTTACTATTTTTGTGGCAATATCGCAGTCGCTGATAGATTTTGTTTGATAACTTACTGTAAAATAAAATATCATACCCAGCTCTTCCTTAATCAAGTAACTTGGCGTTATTTGTCCCAGAATCTTTCTTCGTCCATGCATGCCTGTTGCACTTTTCAGAAGTTAGGAAAAGTTATATTTTTGCCCTCAGAATTAAGAAGCTTTCAGTAACTCGCACCATATTATTCAGGTATTTGACCTATTGTATTATTCCCTATTATTTATACTGCCCTCTGGTCATTTTCGCTATACTGCTTCAGAAAGAATACATCTTATTTTTGCGCTATACAAAGCATTTCCTAGATGCAGCGGCTTGTATAGAGATTCTATAGTTGATTTGATCATTTCTGGATACATTGTTATCTGTAATGGATTTTCTTCTAAATTACAAGCTGATCAATTTTATTTCTATACAAAGATATATAAAAACGGTTTCTACTCATGTAAAATTAAGAATTTTATTCTTCCGCACGTCCTCCTATTATATCAATATTTTGTCCTACTTCTCACGTTTGCAGGTGGGTCCATTGACATTTACATCTCATGTTGCGCGAACGTTTGTTTAATATCTGTGCATTTTCCAATTTCGTCTTCCCTAGTTTGTATTTAGATATTCTCATCCAGGTGTGCGCAGTGCTAGTGTAAAAGCTGAAAATGAACCAATTAGGGGTCATCAAGCTTAGTTTGACTTGAATTGATTTGATTCAGTAAACTGACGCAAGTTATCTTATGTTGTTCAGAAATGGCTGAACAGTATAAAGTCATGATCACATTTGACATCCCTACGAATTCAGATAAATAACGCAACTAACATAGGATGAACTATATATCAGGTTCATGGACTGCATTTATCCTGTTCAGTAAATGGAGTTCATCACGAAATTTGCGCTGAACAACAGCTGATATTGCTTAATTTGTGTTGAGCTGACTTATCTCGATTGCCAGCAACAAGAGTAAGAAGTAAAAATAGTTGAATTTTTAACTTAGTTGATACATACAACTATCTTTGCGTGTAATTAGTCAGTTAGGTCGCTACACGTTATATCATGAACCTTTAGCGATTACTTTCTCGTAATTCGTGTCTTCAATGGCGTTACGCAAGGGTTTAAATAATATGCGGCGTGATATATTGAGTGTGTTAAATATCGGGCTAATTTATTTAGCTGCATTGCGTGTCCAAACCAAGTCGAATGCGCCTCAGGGAGGTAGGCATTTGCATCAGCTGTTGAATGTTGGTACCTTGTAGCAGCAACCTTATACCTACTTCATCCTCTAGCGCGATGGTCTGTGGTTCTGTAACAATGTTGCTAGTTGTGTCAAGGCTATAGCGGCCACGTGTAACCTCTGCAAATGGGGCTTGTTTATGATAATCCATCTAGAAGCAGCAAGGATGTTGCTTTATAATTGACGCATCGGAACGAACACAAAGCCGAAGTCTGAAATGTCTCGTGTTTGGGTCCGTGTAAACTACCTACTTTCATATGGTGGCATTATAGTGAGGCGCGCAAATGTGGACTCAACATAATTCCAACGTTAACGCATAAATGCAACAGTTTACCATAAATTTCATAGCTTTTATGTACATAATGTTCATTAAAATTCTTGCCATCGACGATCGAAAGTAAAAGCAAATGGTATTGGTGATGTAATACATTGTGTAGGGGTGTTGAAAATATGGGTTCAAAATTACTTGGGTTGTTTCCAGGCAATCCGAAAAGGCCTCGAAGACCAAGAACCAACACGTCGGGCTGTTGCGACGGGCGTTTGGACAAATAAACATCTCCATGTTTCGACAAATGCTCAGTGTGTATGTTCGCCACCATGTCGAATATGCAATTCAAGCCTGGCATCCATGGCTGAAACATGACCTTAATGCACTGGAGCAGCCACAACGCCGGGCATCTAAGAACGTAATTGGAATGCACAATCTTCCCTATCAGGAGAGGCTGCGACGACTGGGATTTTTCAGTGGAAGGTATGGCAGACTACGAGGCGACCTGATTATGGCATACTTGATTCTACGAGACCCACATCATGTGTGCCGCCCTTTACTGCAACTCAGCAGCAATACAAACCTGAGGGGCCACTCATTAAAACTCGCAGAACAATACAGTCGTCTGGAGTGCCGGATAAATTTCTCTTTCATTCGTGTCTGTCACCCGTGGAAAGCTCTCCCAGAATCGGTCGTCCCTGCACTGACATTAATAGTATTAAAAAGACGGTTGGACGATGCACTCATTCACTTACACTTTGTTACTTAACACTACGTCTTCATCCTACACATGGAGTTCACCATGGAATTATTTGTTGTTAACTGTGGATGTTGTGAATCTAAGAGGATCGCAGGACTGCAGCGAAGCAAACGATAATTCATTATTTTCATATTTATAATAGTAACTATTAACTGTCCTTATCATCATTATTGTTATGTTGATATCCCCTGCAACTATCCAGCGGGACTTGTTAAGCAACGCTTCTTAACCCGTATAAATTGATTGTTCATATTAAAGATTTAGACGTTCCAAACATAATAAGAGTGTGTTTATTGGATGTCTGGTTAGGACAGCATCTTTAAAAATATCGGTAATATTTAATTAAGCGCATAAAAATGCATCAAACCGATCTTATGTAGATATTCTACATTTGAAATTGAAAGCAAACGTACATTATTGCCTCACACATATACCAACTATTTAGCAGTACCCTTAAATTAATTAAAACTTGTTAATAAACAATTCACAGTTAATAGAAATGGGTTGCTGAGTATTTGTCGTGGTGGTTTAGTCGGCTGCATATCAATTTGATTTCGCGCTGGGGCATGTACATTTTATCATGAGCCTCATACTGAGTTTAAGAAATCATGCATTCCGCTTTTCATGTTCCGAAAATATTGACGAGGTCATGGTGTAATTAACCTGAGTTTAGTTCGGCCTCATTAAGTTTACATTCCTTGCCCTCCTGCTTTAGCTCAATTCCAGCTAACTACTTCAGCCAAAGCGACGATCACAAGAAACTCAAATGATTAAAGACAAACCCAGCTAGTCGTCCAGATGCTCCATCGCCATAAACTTTGTAGGTGTGTGCAGATTCTCGCGCACTACGTTTACCAAATCTCCTTAACAAATGCATCATTAAGGGCGTAATCAAGGATATGTGGAGAATGATCAGGATTATTAAGTTTGAAAAATGGACCACATAATAATCGCCAAATTACAAGTATATCTGTGCTTCAAAAAGTTTCGAAAAATTGTTAATTCTAGGGATTTTTTCAGCCGCTCATAAAGACGATAGCTACCAGTTTGTGTATAGACCGCAGCGCTTTACATTGGAAGTTTTGGCATATGTTGTTTATTCTGTATCCTAGGCCTTAAGTCAAAATTGTCAATTCATACTGCGTCTCTTCATGGAATATTCGAATGCCTTTGGAAGCCTGGACAGATCAATGTGGCTAAACCTGCTATCTGGAAATGGAGAATACCCATGTCTGTAATAGGTTACCTGATTATTTTACGGATCGTACTCACTTTAGCATGTTGACTGATACGTACTCCTATATTCTCCATGCCGGATGTGGTGTTCTGCAGGGAGCTAGCCTATCAGCATTTCTATTTTCTTGGTTTGTTTTACATCTCCACATATAATCCAAGTTTATTGGATGTAAATATGCTGATGATGTGCTGGCATGAACGGAGCCACTAATCAGGATTCCTCATCACTTCAACTTGCGTTGTAAGATCTGGTGTAATAGCCTTCATCCAGATCTCTTACGCTCAACGCTTCCAAATACAGTGATATAATATTTACTATTTTTGTGGCAATATCGCAGTCGCTGATAGATTTTGTTTGATAACTTACTGTAACATAAAATATCATACCCAGCTCTTCCTTAATCAAGTAACTTGGCGTTTTTGTCCCAGAATCTTACTTCGTCCATGCATGCCTGTTGCGCATTTCAGAAGTTAGGAAAAGTTAAATGTTTGCCCTCAGAATTAAGAAGCTTTCAGTAACTCGCACCATATTATTAATGTATTCGACCTATTATATTAATCCCTATTATTTATACTGCCCTCTGGTCATTTTTGCTTTACTGCTTCAGAAAGAACACATCTAATTTTTAGACTATACAATGCATTTCCTAGATGCAGCGGCTTGTATAGAGATTCTATAGTTGATTTGATCATTTATGGATATATTGTTATCTGTAATGGTTTTTCGTCTAAAGTGCAAGCTGATAAATTTTATTTCTATACAAAGATATATAAAAACGGTTTTCTACTCATGTAAAATTAAGAATTTTATTCTTCCGCACGTCCTCCTATTATATCCATATTTTGTCCTGCTTCTCACGTTTGCAGGTGGGTCCATTGACATTCACATCTCATGTTGCTCGAACGGTTGTTTAATATCTGTGCATTTTCCAATTTCGTCTTCCCCAGTTTGTATTTAGATATTCTCATCCAGATGTGCGCAGTGCTAGTGTAAATGCTGAAAAGGAACCCATTAGGGAGCTTCAAGCTTATTCTGACTTGACTTGACTTGATTCAGAAAACGGTCGCAAGCTATCTTATGTTGTTCAGAAATGGCTGAAAACTATAAAGCCATGATCGCATTGGACGTCCCTACGAATCCAGATAAACAAAGCAACTGACATAGGATGAACTATATATCAGGTTCATGGACTGCATTTATCCTGTTCAGTAAATGGAGTTCATCACGAAATTTGCGCTGAACAACAGCTGATATTGCTTAATTTGTGTTGAGCTGACTTATCTCGATTGCCAGCAACAAGAGTAAGAAGTAAAAATAGTTGAATTTTTAACTTAGTTGATACATATATCTATCTTTGCGTGTAATTAGTCAATTAGGTCACTACTCGATAAATCATGAAAGTTTAGCGATTACTTTCTCGTAATTAGTGTCTTCATTGGCGTTACGCAAGGGTTTAAATAATATGCGGCGTCGCATAATGAGTGTGTTAAATATCGGGCTAATTTAGTTAGCTGCATTGCGTGGCCAAACCAAGTCGAATGCGCCTCAGGGAGGTAGGCATTTGCATCAGCTGTTGAATTTTGATACCTTGTACCAGCAACCTTATACCTACTTCATCCTCTAGAGCGATGGTCTGTGGTTCTGTAACAATGTTGCTAGTTATGTCAAGGCTATAGCGGCCACGTGTAACCTATGCAAATGGGGCCTGTTTATGATAATTCATCTAGAAGCAGCAAGGCTGTTGCTTTATAATTGACGCATCGGAATGAACACAAAGCCGAAGTCTGAAATGTCTCGTGTTTGGGTCCGTGTAAACTACCTACTTTCATATGGTGGCATTATAGTGAGACGCGCAAATGTGGACTCAACATAATTCCAACGTTAACGCATAAATGCAACAGTTTACCATAAATTTCATAGCTTTTATGTACATAATGTTCATTTAATTCTTGCCATCGACGATCGAAAGTCAAAGCAAATGGTATTGGTGATGTAATGCATTGTGTAGGGGTGTTGAAAATATGGGCAGCGTGGGAGCAGAATTGACAAAAGCCAAAAGAGCGCTCCAAGGCTGACATTCCGAAGAAAGGAAAACAATGATTCTAGTGCCATTCTAGACAGTTGTATCTGTTGACCGAATTTTATGTTGTGGCACATTTTTATGTGGTTGCAAGCGTGACTTATGTATTCGAAAATCAGCAACGCCCAGTACACGGTGGTAAACTCCGCGGTACACTTCCAGGTCTTTAATTTTCTTTATCTTTTAAAAGTTGGAAAAATTCATTCGTCTTATTAGTTGCTCTTTGCAGCCGAGTCCCAATTGCATATAGACCACGTTTCAGCCAAGTTTGCCGGGTCTGAATCGCGTACTCTACTTGGGTACCCATAAATGTGTTTAGCGTTTGAGGAAAGTAGCAGCGTTGAACAGAACAAAAACCTCCGTAAGAGATTAACCTAATTGTTCGCGATTTTGGACATCGTCAAGAACGGCGCTATGGAGCTGACGTCCTTTTCAACTTTGAGACTGTTTGCGTCACACCAGTGTTAAATGTAAAGTCATCCGTGGTTCTCCAATCAGCTGCACCCTGGCCCATATATCGCTGTGTAGACATTCAATCAAGCTCACAAAATTACACGACAAGCAAACTTACCCACCACCAGCCAAAATACGTCGTGCTTCACGGTATCCGATAGCAGCGAAAAAAAACAAACAACGAGTAAATTTGCTAGTGTTGTTCTCTGCAGTTCCCCTGCTACTGACGCGTCGAAAACGCCATATATATAAGGCTGCGACAATAACGGAATCCAAGCTGCTCTTCCGCCACGTTAGACTCCACAACCTGGCTGACAAGGTAGTTGAGCGGGTTTCAGGAAATCACCATGCTCATACAATTCAGCAAGTTGATGCCACGATAGTTCGTGGCACACTGATTGCTTCACTTAACCTTGTATAGTGTTGGTACTATGGCCGATTTCAACTCAGGAGGCACTTCCTCTTTAGTCTACACACGTTGCACCAAGTGCTGCAGTGTATTCACCAAGGCAGGTCTGCCGTTTTTCAATACTTCGGACGGAATCCCGTCGGCTCCAGCACGATTGCCGTTTTGTTGTCGGGCAAGCACTCTGCGCCTCATCCAGTTTCGGCGTGACTGCTAAGCTCACCATTACATAGTGCTGCTTCTGGCCGTTCAATGTAAGTTAGTCGAGCTCTGAACGGTATTTCAAGAGAGATTAACTCTGTTTTCGCCGGATCTTCAATATTTCTATAGTTAGGGTACATGCAACGGCTGAAGTGCCATCAAGTAGCGTTCTCAGCGATTCCTACCACGATCCATATACCGCCTTCAAATAGTCAAAGTATTATTTGTGCTGGCGGCGTTCAACGTAGCATACTATCAGTTTCGCCTTCTTCATCCAACATGCATGGTTAATGAGATAGAGCTCTTGGGTCAGTCGCCGTCGAAGTTTGCGGAACTGACTATTCCTCCCCCAGGTCACTGGGGTCTGCAACATGTGCAGCAAATGCTACATTATTTTTTCACACAGATGCGCCAGTCGCCACATTTGTCACATCAAACGAATCCGGCCGCTTAAATTTTGCGCGTCCGATGGGCTGTTTGGCAGTAGCAGTCTCTTGGTAGGGAATGTGATGCCACAGGTTACCTACACAGTCTTACAGTTATCACCTTCTCCATCGCAATATGCTTATCCATCTACCGAGGGAGAGACGGTTAAATTTACGCAAGTTCACATCATGAAAGCAATACATAGATTTACGAAAATATGTGTACAGTTTAGTCTTCACCAAATTGTGATCAGTGCCACACTCAGCCCCACGCAGTACACTCGTCACGCGCACTTCAAGCAATTCATGCTGTTGTACGATGACATAGTCGAGCAGATGAGCGTGACTACTCCGTTGGTGCGTCCAAGTTGTTACCGCCATAGCACTCCGTACAAAGCGTGTGTTTGTGATCGTGTGGTCATGAGTGGCACAGAGTGAGAGCAGCCTGTCACGGTGCGCAATCGCTGAACCAATGTCATGTGGACTGACAACATCAGTCCACACCGATGCATTACGCCCAACACACGGGTTGAAACCACCCCACAGGAATAGTCGGGCGCTCTTTGGCACAGACCGTATCACGGAGGATAGCTGAGTGTAGTGACCACGTTCGTCAACAGGGTAATGCATGGCCGGATATTACATGCTTATAAAGGTGCCAATTTTACTCTTCCGAGTCGTGAGCGAACAGTCATCAGGCACGTGCTGATGCTAGTCGGCTCGTTCATCAGCTAGCCCTTTAGGCGTTTGGATATTGAAAATCCGACCCCTTGTTCACGTAGTGCTGAGATAGTGTTTCCCACCCAGCATAAAGTATAGCCGGCAATTGCTTCATGCAACTTACCTTGCTCAATAAGCCGGTTCTCGCTGAGCGCCGCAATATCGACTTTGTAGAGCGCCAGTTCCCTCGCGACCAGTGCAGTTCGTCGCTCGAAGCGCTCACTCAAGCTCCGGTCCAGCATCGTACGCAGGTTCCAGCACATGATGCTAAGTGCTTTGCGCACAGGCATACGATTGCATTGGTAGGCAATCTTGGGCGTGGTGGTAGTTGTGATTGGGAGGTTTATTGAGAAGCTCCGCCCAAATCCTTTGGTTCCACAACATATACATTACTTTAAACCTCGGATACAAAAGTAGATTCAGCTGTGACATCATGGAATGAAAACTAACTGCATTATAGCGCCACCCATTCTCCATTCCCATGCTGGGCACTGGTAGTGCAGAGGACGGTGGTTAGCCGTCCGAGTCAGGAAATTCCTTGTCGTGCCGTTAATCCACACGATAGTTTAAAGATTAGTAGGGCTTAGCGTTAGATTTACATTGTTCATAATAATCAAATGCCAAGGCCATCTTGTCTTTAAAATTCTGCCTGGGTTCCCGGCACCGGTAAGGTAATTATTGACCCAGGCTGCCAACCACTGTACCCTTCGCAAGCAGTAGCCTGCACGGCAGTGCAGGAGAGGTCTGGCTATATGGTAGTTACATTTCACTTAGTGACGGTCGGACATCTTTCCCCATGACAACGGTATAAGCTGATGAATAGTGGTGCAAGGCACTCGCGGCCATAAGGTAGGCCCCCAGCGGGCGGAATATGTGCCTTCCACCTACGAGCCTCAGTAGGACGAAACGATCATCTGATAATTTTCTGGAATGGTAGGTTACGCAAGTGATTGGAATCTCATTGACATTAATGAAATCAATGCATTCCGAAATCCGTCTACTTGTTGGAATTCCCAATTTAGCAGTTTAATAAATGGTGAACAGACTTAAAACCCGCCAGCATTTCTGTAGGATTCAGCGACACAAACATTTTGTGTGCAGTGCTTATAATTTTAATACGTTGCTACTGATATTTGAGTTGAAGTATCCTAGGGAAATTTCGGCGGACCACACGTACGGACATTTTCTATTGTATCAAGCATTATCTAACGAATTTTTCGAGGTTCTTTGTCGATTACCCTAAGCCAAACAAGTTTGAAATGTTGATGACCGAAAATCCGAATTAAGAATGGGCGTAATTTGCTTGATGCATTGTTTCAATACTATTTATTAATTTCCCAAGGAATGCTGATTTGGGTCTGGCAGAGTTAAAAAATTCAGTAATTTAAACGGATGCGGCGTTTCGTAGAGTTGTAAGGTTAGTGCATACGTGTTCAAAGTGGGATCTCAAAACTGATGGGGATTAAAAATCCGTAACACTAACTGCACGAGCGGCAGTCACTAACACATTCTCAGAGAAAATACTAGTTAAACAGGATGAGATCTATCAGAAAATACTGTGCGCTGATTGACAGTAGATGTAACAACATTGAGATGGCCAGTTTAGGCTTTCAAATTTCGTTTACTTTCGTTGAATGATGGAAGGCAAACTGGCTGGATATGTGCTACTGAATTAGAATTTTCATTAGCAAAACTAATATAAATCAAAAATATAAAGAGGACAGCCTTGCATATATGAAAACCTCTGGTCCATTTTCTAAACATTAGTAACTCATTTTTCCCATCAAAATATTAATTTGTATTAAATTGCCATCCTGATTGGTTCATAAGCGTAAGAGTATTCCCTGACCTCGTGTGATGTAATAACATGCTTTAGATTGTATTGCATTAAACTAAGCAAATCTGCATATAAACACATCTTTATTCTCCGGATTGAATATAAAAGATCTGGATGCTGCAAGGGGGGTCAATTAATAATCTTGAAAAGAGGCGGAAAATAGTTCGGAAGCTATGTAATTTCTAGTGAATTATCGCCGAAATGAATTGCGCATCGGAATCAAACCATTCAGCTTAGTTCTTCCATCGTATTTAAACCGCATGAATATGGCTCATTTTATGGTATGGGCCATTCAACTTAACCCTGGATTCTAAGTGATCATGATGGAAGTCTCACACTTGGTTGAATTTCATTTCACGCATCATATGTTTAATAAGTGCTGTAATTCGACCGTAATATCCGAAAATGAGGTCACTGCAAACTATGCAGAATTCATCGGTTCACGTTGCCAGATAAGATGTGTAATTAAAATATCGGTCCTAGTTATATTATATAATGGTGTCGCCTGCTAAAGTAATGTGCGGTTGACTGTAAAAATGGATTAAACTAACACTCATTTATAACCAAGTGTATTATGCCATTTTTATTTGTATTCGGTTATCGACTGTGTTGTCTAAAATCCAAATCCGTTTGCATATTGAGCGAGTTGACAAGCAGCACCGTTCGCTAATTTTCGTATGCTTGCTAGTTAAATAAATCTAGTGCTGTTAGATATTACATTATATTTGTCGGTTAAGCGACAGCACTAGTTATTTGATTTCTAATAGAGTTATATTTATAAATGTAGACAATGTCTAGTTTTATATGAAGTGCTATAAATAGGTCCATAATGGTCAAGCGTACTTAGCTTATCCGTGAGTGTTCAGTTTGTATAATAAATTCGTCAGATTTATGTACTCAGTGAGACATACGAGACCGCAGCTACACCTAGAGGAAGAGTTTCACCTGGGCCAGTCATACTCAAAAGATGCGAATAGGCCCGAACATTTTGGGTATGTTTTCTAAGCCGTTGCTTGCGCAGATAACTTTGTACAAAGATTTACTTCGTGGGTACTTGTTTGGTCACTGACAAAATAATGGTAGCAGGAAATTATAACTACTGAACACTCGCAGTAGGTCTTGTGTTTGTTCACGTTCATTTATATGAGGAAGCAGAAGCGTTATTTATCCGCCTAATGCAGTGGTTTTTATTTCGCCGGTTTGCTCTAACATATTTCAGACGCATATTGTGCCCGTCACCCGTAACTGGGTGGCAGGAGCTTAAGGACAATCATGCATGTTATATCGTGTAAGTATTTCATCTCACATAATGTTGCTCTCATTGTGATTTCCACTACCATTTGCCAAACCTATTTTCCTGTCTCAAATTAAAACTTGTGTTCGTGTTCCCAATCCATATTATGTTGAATTGCTTCGAATGTAATTTATGTGCATTTTCACATTAGGAATTATCCATATCGCAGTTTCCCGTTTATCAATTCGTCTTCAGCACGTAGTAATGTAAAGGTCATCGGTGCTCTGAATTGTTTCAATATCGATTCTCATGCACAAGCTGAATGTTGATGTTGTCATATTGACGGATTTGTCACCTCGCATTGCCGTATTGCTTCACAAAATGCAATGTTGATGTTGGCGGAGGTCATACTCATGGAAACCATTGCCATTGTGTGACCTGAGTTTTCCTGTCATCTTACTATGTACAAATGAATCACTTTTACATCAAGTCACCGCTGTGTGCAACGCAAATAGTGATCATCCACGACCCCCAGGGTATCCTCCATTGTAATTGCTATGAGGAGAAGCCTTGAGGTTGTTTCATGTGTGAACGGACGACATACTTGTTGGCCAGCTAGAATGAACGATGCTGAGGTTGACTGCCACAGATGTATATTGGTACCATGCAATCCACCTGTCAGGTCAAAAGACAATTTTTTAGCGCCCTCAATGAACAGTTAATGAACTATATAGTTTGAGTCAATGGATCGATTTCCATTTTATACTTAAATATTATTGTAATGGTCTGAAGAGAATCACCGTTATTTTTTACTTGAAATGTATTGCTTCTGAGCGGTGTCGGAAGCAACGTTTTTCATTGTATATTTTACGTTTCTTATTATTCATGCATATTCAGCATCAATATCAGCAGCAGCAGTACATCAACCATCTGAATTAATGCTTCGCAGTCGTACCAACATGGCAGTCCAAAGAAAATACTAAGATATAGAGAAGGAAAATTACCGGGAAACAATATTGCCATAAGCAAACTTTCAGTGTCAAGACGCATACACCTTGTGTCAACAACATATCGTCACAAAGAAAGGTCGGCATTGTCGAGAAAGCTTTCTTGTGGCTTTCACTGCCCTGCTTCGTAATCATCTATTTTCACTCAGATAACTCAGCAACAGATACACTTTAAGCAGACAGCCCGAGAAGCTGACGATATTAGGTACGCCACTGGTGCCGACTTCAAGCCATGTCCTGTAACCCCTCGAGCCAAGCGCAAGACGGGTCACTGGATTCCAGCCAGCAAAGCTAAACGGACTAACTGCAACGTGTTTGGTTGTCAGTGACTTCATTTCCCGCTGGCAAGTCAATCTTTGCCGAACTCGGGTTTTGCGCCACTCATCATTTTCATTATACACGTCAGCTAGAGGTTAGAAACACCTCAGCTGTTGTGCCCCAATATATAAAATAAGAAGGATATAAATAAAGCAGTTGCATGCAAGCTGAGCTACCAGCAAAGGATGGGCATTGTTCCGTAAAGCTGCTAGTCGGCTACTAGGCAACTGGAAAAAATTATTATGTAAAATTTCATTACACTACGAAATGAGGTCGTGGTAAGATGAGGAGGCAAAAAGAGATGGGGAGGGACAAAGAAGTTCCCAGAGGGAAGGACACAGAGGTCGGCTCCTAGCCATGTCACCAAGTGTATCTAGCCAAACGAGTTCATCGTCCTTTGGACTCTAAAAAGGGAGCTGTGAAAACAACCGAGGCCAACTCCGAGGTGAGGGCCTGCATTCCTATCGACCAAGTCAACGCTTGGCCACCTCTTCTTTATTCCATCCACATCCCAGGTGAGTAAACAATGTACGTCACAGAAGTCGGTGGGCTGGCTTGCGCAAAACATGGCCGAGCCATCGAAGCCTTATGCGTGAAGTGACGGTGCTGAGCGGTTCAGTCCTTTTAACTGTGCCGTAATCAAAATGTCGAACAAAGTCGTTTCTCACGCGGTGTTCCCACCAGATGTGGGCGAAAACACGAAGGCACCGATTGTCGGACCGAACTGGTCTCTTTTTGTCCGCCAATCTTAGGCGCCAGGTCTCACAACTGTATAGTAGGGTCGAACGTACCGCTTCATTGTACACTCTATCCTTCATGGCGAGATTAATGTCGCGCCGCTGCCATAGGCGGCGATGACTAGCAAAAGCACCTCAAAATTTTGATATTCGGTTCCTGAACTCATCTTAAATCCCAAGGGCTCCGATACAACTTCCCAGGTATTTGAATTTCTGAACTACCTCTAGCTGATCCCCACCAAAGGTTTGCGCAGATGGCGATCCCTGCCAATCTTGGAGGAATGCTTTGCACTTTGATGGTGCAAAGCAAAGCCCGAACCGGTTGACAGTCAGTACCAATCTATACAGTGCAGCTTGACACGTCTGGAAGCTGTCACAGATGAGGGCAATGTCGTCTGCATACTCCAATTCACGAAGTCTTTCTCCTGGGAGTAGCTCTACACCTTATAATTAGTGTCCTGTAAATACTTTATCCAAGAATTCGTCAATAGCGAAGTTGAGGAGGAAAGGCGACAACCAGCATCCTTTTCTTACACCGCTGGAGATATCAAAGGGCGGCGGCAGCTTGCCGTAAGCCCTCACTCTGCCCGTGCTACGCGCTTATAATGCTCGGATAATATTTAAATATTTCTCAGTCACAACTTTCCTGAGTAGACAGTTTCAAATGTCACATCGATCAACCGAATCGAAGGCACGTTTGATGTTGAGGAACACGATTACGGTAGGTCGCCAATATGTTTGACGGTGCTCCATCAACTGACGAAAGGTGAAGATGTGGTCGATGCAGCCACGAAGTGGACGAAACCCGGCTTGTTCCTCACGAATTTGACTTTCACGAGCGTAAGTCAGTGTTTAAAGGATTATGGAGGCATGTAATTTGGTGGCGATGGGGATCAGTTTGATTCCTCTATGGTTGCAGCATTCGGAACGCGAGCCTCCATTGAAGACGGGAATTCTAATGGAGCGATTCCAGTCGGTTGGGACAGTTTACTGCTCCCACAGTTTCATTAGTAATTCATGTAATTCATGTAAGCCTCGACCGGGAATACGTACTACTTGCACAAGGTAACACAAGTTATTCAGTGCAATCTGTTGTTCTAAGGAGCTGGCATGATTATCACCAACTTGCAGTCGCCTACGCATATCATCGTTGCGAACACATTGGTGACATCCGACGCCAGCGTTACTTAACAAACAACGATGATCAAATCCTCAGAATAACGGGCCAATTCTTTCTCCCATAGAGTAGGACGGTCTCCAGTGTAGTCTTTTAAACAGGACAGACGGTAACCCGTTTCTTTTGCCACAGATTTCTCAGACAAGGGAAGGCATTTCTAGCTTTGATAATACTATAACAGTTTGTTGCTTATGGGCTCATCGTTAATTATGTAGCTGCCCATATAAGCGATTTGAGCAACTCTCCCGAGATCCTCAAATTCAAGGGTCAAGTGGACATTTTGCGGGTGGTGGTCTTGTAAAAATGCTTAGCTTTTAAATTTACGAAGCGCGTACCCATTGGTGGGGTCAATCTAGAATGGCTATTCGGGGTTAATTAAGCTGATCTAACATATTTTATGTTATCTGGATGAACTGGTTCCTTATAAGGTATCAACTCAACACCTACATCTTCAAGCTACACAAGTGAACACAACATGATGAAAGTAGAGTCAAAAAGTCTTAGATTTCCTGACCCAGATTTATTATTATCTTGATACCTAATGGGTCCTACTCACAACACTTCTCACCTAATAAATTGCTTTACGTATTTTAGGCAATTACATGCTCTACCGAGTGTCGTTTGACATGCAGTACATTTGTAAGCACCTTTTTAAAGTCAAGCCTGCAACAGGCTTATACAATCATTAAAATTTATTTCCGGATGCTCTTGGTTCGGCAGAGAGTCCATCGTTTACTTTGTGGTTAGCGCACATATTTACGCTTGCATAACTTCTCATCCAAGATTCTAGCAACGCATATCACTCCGTGCACACTGTTTTAGGTAGCACGACATGTATCCTTTCACACGATCGAAATTGAGTTTCTTTCACATACTTCTTCGCATGGCAACTCGATCTTGTCTTAGCTGGCACGCTTGTTAGTCGACCAGGAATTCAGAAACATGTGCCCTTAGACCCGTAGCTGTCGAGAAGGCAGCCGATGGACCATATACCGCAAATTCAAGTGGGACTAAATAGAGATTTTTTCCCATCTAGATATGACAGTTCACCAGCAAAAATGATTATGTTTATTTCTCTCAACTGTCGGCACAAATCCACATCATCAATGTGCTCCTAATCACGAACGTTTGATTTGCGAGAAACTTTTATGTATGTACACCAACGCTCAAGGCTTACTGAGTAAGGTTTCTCAAATAGGGCTGCGTCAAGGAGTAAAACTCTGCGACCTCATCAATATAATGGAGAAATGGTTACCCCTTGACCGAAGTGGTATGCAGATCACACTGCCAGGCAAGTCCGTTGTTCAGCACAACCGACCTAGCAAAGTTGGAGGGTTGACTATGTAATTCCGCAGCGACCTCCAATGTGAGCTCATAGTGGTTCCGGTTAGGATGGTGCAGCATTCGCTTTGGTTCCGTTTAATTTTAAAAGGTGACGACACTTGCTTATTGGCGGTCATTTACCGCCATCCTTCCTCCACTACCGAGATGGACTTCTTTATGGCTTGCGCAATAAGGCGGGTGACAAACACAACTTACCGTCACATTCTCATTACTGGCGATTCCAACATCCAAGTTCTATGATCCCAAGCATCTCCCAGAGAATATTATAAGGCCGATCTACAAGTGTTTGGCTCAGTTACTTGCTGTATGGCCACATCAGTACCCCTACACGATTCAGAGTAAGTGGTAAGCCGTCAATACCAGATCGGATATTCACCAAAAAGAAATAATGGTTGAAAAGGTGATCCTCGATGTTCCCTTGGGCTGCAGCCATCATGCAGTACTACTCTTCGAATACCTATGCTATGCAGAACATCCCGTAGCAATGGTTTACGCAGCGAAAACATATGTACTCTACGACATATGGGCTCGACTAGGTGAGACAGGCAAATTGACATTTCTGGCGGATGAGGCACCAGCTAGTGGAGAAAAATATTTCGTCAGCCAGTTTAACTCTTCAGTTGCCGAAGCGTCAGCGACAAATACCTTCCACTCTAGAAACGTGGCCTCGTTTCTGCGAAGCAGGACAGGGAAGTGCATATTGGTGCGAAGCACAGCGTTGCTTATCCACAAACTCTCCCGAGCACTAGGAACTTGATGGCATATGTGACCCAACATAACCACTGTGTTCAGCCTGTTCGCAAGGACAGAATAGAATACCAGCAGAAGATGACAATGCATTTGGCCTCAAACCATAAGCTTCTCTATCAACACGTCACAGGTCTACCAATATGGAAACGTGAATGTCCTCCTCTTAAATCAGCGGAAGGATGCACACGGACTCTGAAGGAGGCGGCGAATACCCTGCGCCTATTATATGCCGCAATATTTCAGTGCGATGGCTGGCCACTTAACTATATTACAACGGTTACTTTGTACCCAATACTCACTCACGTATCATTCACAACCATAGCTGCGCCACAAAAGCCACTGGGTATCCGCAAGCACAGCTCTCCTGGAGTGGATAATGTACAAACGAAATCGCTAGCGGAAATAGGGATAGTTAATCTGAGTATTTTGCTCGATACTTTTATCAGTGTTGGCCAAATGTACGTGCCTGACATGTGGAAATATGGGATGATTATTACTATTCACATGGGAGCTAGCCGTTCCAATCCAGCAAACTGCTGTCCCAAAATGGTACTGCTGGTGCTTTCAAGGGTCAGGGATGTTACTGTTTTTGATGCGTTAACGGCCTACTTGAAATAATTTAACTACATTTTACCGGAACAACATGGCTTCCGACGAAATCTATCGTGCACTAATACATGCTACTATTGCTGCGAGCCAGCTGGACTACAGCAGTAGAACTTGGCACCGTAGTTGATGAAATCTTCTCGAATGATCATAGGCATTCGACCGAAGAGACCGTAACATTTTTTTCGTCAAGCTCCACGTCATTAGTATTTGTGATCCTCTCCAAGGATGGATCAAAGGCTTTCTTATACGCTGGTGAGCGTAAGTATGAATGCTTGAATTGCTGTCAGATCCCATCCTAGTTGAATTTTGAGTAACACAGGGATCAGCATTAGGACCGCGATTAATTTTGTGTTATATTAGGAATAATATGGGCTTCATAGTGTTTAACTGCCTGCTTTATTTCGATGACATCAAGGTGTGGTTGGTGCTAAATACACCAGGTGATATCACAGTACTTCCAACTGATCTGGATAGGGTATACGCGTGATCAATCCATAATCTACCTCGATTCAATGTGGACCAATTTAGAGTGCTGCATCTAGGGTCCAAATTAGTTTTCGTATACAAACTCGGCAACCATGAGCTACAATCTTCTTATGGCGAGGAGGGTCTGGAAATGTTGATCGCGGTCGACCTTTGATGTTCGAATGAGACTGAAACGACTTCAAGAAGGAGCATTCAACACGTGTGCGTCCTGAAGCGTGCTTTCGGACGATTCCACCATTCCCTTTTTCCACCAGTTCTCGGTTCATATATACGGTTACTTGGGGAATACACAATACAGGTCTATCAGTTCAGGTTTAAGAGAGATCTGACCGCTTTGGAAATACCCCAAAGTCGGGCAAATAAAGATGTAAATGGTGTGCATACTTTGTCGTATGAAAAAACGTCACATATGCTCTGGGTTTTCGGCGCACAGTTTCGGCGAATTCGCGGGGACCTCACTTTGCTTTACCGGATACGGAGAGATGACAACAACAAGTGCGCTACTCGCTGGGCCTCAGTCACAGCAGTTATTTGAGAGGTAAATATCTCAAGCTGACTGAGCAACAAAGTCGGCTGGAATTGCGTCAGAAATGCTTTTCCGTAGGCGCTTGGAGAAGGTGGAATGCCTTACAGGAATCGGTCAAATGTGCTCCCACGCTGGCAGCGTTTGAAGCCGGGGTTGTCCTTGCATTTATTTCGCAACCCCATCTTACATGACCTATCAACCATGGAGAAACACAAGTGTCTGTATGCGATTTCATTGGCGGTAAAATCTCAGATTTCCTTCCAATTTTTTTACCTACTCTATGTGTACACCAGGAGGAGACAAGATTTTTACCAGCCTTCCACTTGTCGTACTTGCATATGGATTTACCTCGTATTTACAGAATTTACTACGTATGCCACGGTAAGTTCACTAAATTAAACCCAATATTGCTAACAATAATTTTAGGTTTTGTAGTTTCATAGTAACCCACCTAGCGGACTTGTTATTCATTAGCATGTTTCTCTGTAGAAAACCATTGTTCTTGCTATGTTGCAAAAATTGCGATAATTTTTGCAGCTGAAAAGTTAAATGTTTGCCTTTCTTGTCACTGTCATCACTAACCCAACGATTCTATGCTAAAAAGTCTCCGCACTGTTAGCGCAAATTGCTGAAAATGCCCTCATACGTGGGCATAAAACTTCTGCTGACTTGAAGATAACAAATACGACTATGTTTCTGCCCGCCAACCTCATGTTGCTTCCCTAGTCGTGAGTCCAATTGAGTAGTTATTTCGACCATTTATAATCACGGTTACACGGTTATGTGACAAATTATTGCTGTCCCAACAATTTTCTGCCTAGACCGAGCGTTTATGCCGTGTTTAAAGCTCGAATTAGCAATTTGTTTGCGTATTTTGTGCGCCGTAATTCTACTTAGGTTAGTTCTGTCATTAGATATGTTTGCTAGTGCACCTATGTCTACAAAATTATCCATGATCTTACATTTCCGAAAGCTGTAAAAGTAATTATGTTACTAGTATCTAATTTGAGAGATATTCATATGATGTTTAAACTATGTAACTGGAATATTTTTGACAGCAGATGACAAAATCCGTTTTGTTACCTTATAAAGAAACACTGCTTGCCTCAGGTGGAGCGTATAAACACCCACCAGGCGTGGTTCTGGAAGCGCCTTCTGGGGAGACATTGAATGGTACACGAATTTATCAGTTGTGGCTCTGCGTTTTAGCCTTTTGGCATGCACGGGTTATCTAGTTGAACCGCAGTGACGAACTCATACTTGAGTGAATTCGTTGCATTTAATAGTGTCTTCAAACGTGTATCTAGCGTATACAATTCAGAAGTAGCTTGCTTTCCTATTTCTATGAACTGATCAGATTTGATGGCAATCCATGTCACAAATTGTCCTTTATGCGTTGCTTCAAAACAAATAGCGTACAAGTGACTTCCGACCCGAAAATCGTACTTCCTTTCCTCATATATTGATGCTCAGGTGAAGACAAACATATGATTGAGTCATATAGAATCATTTATCCAGCAGCAGGTTTCCATAAGGCATAGGGTATCTCATACAAGCGCTTGGTAGGGTCACATATGACAGCCAAGACGTATAGGAATTCCTTAACTGATGACCGTATCACTAGGCCAAATTATTTCAGCATTTTATCCCATTTATGTTGGGACCTCCCATCCTACTTCAAAACATCGAAACAGTTAAACTATGAAACTGAATTAAATGCATCGAGAACCACGGTTTCTATTGTCAAAGTGGTTTCTCAGCTACCTGCAATTCAATGGGCTAAATAGACTGCAATAGTTATCTAAACAGAGATGGAACCGGATGTAATTATTTTGACCCAGTTTTGCATGAAACTGCTAACGTTGTTCACGTATACCTGTGTTTTGCCTTCCTGCTGCATGGTCCATGATCTAACGCTAAAAAGGTAGCTCTGTGAAGTATATCGATAATATAGCTCGTCTCAACACAGTCACTTTATTGTAAAAGTTTTACCCCAAGTGCTTTTATGAAAAACGCAAAATACTGTAGCTAAATTTGGCGAATTCCGCAAGCCCAGCTGCGACGAACGTTTGGGATTTTGTCCTACCAAACGGATATGTCAATATGCTTTAAGCCAAACCAAGATTTTTTCAATTACATGAACTGTGGGCATAAATTCTGTAAACCCCCGTATTATCCACTGCTCCACCTTGATCACAGTGACCAAAATTCCACAATATATGATGCTGATAGTGTTAAGTTTGCGCTGCACTGTACATAATCAGCGATTGTGTCCTTAGATCTACCAGCAGTATTCGATTTTGGTCCTGCTTTGCACAGTTCAGACTTTAGCATTGATAGCTATAGGATCAGACATTTGATTATTCGATTGAAATTTGCTGCCAACTTGCGGTGCGAATGATCGCGGCGACGTTGAAAATTCTTACGATTACCGGTCACTGTTCTTTGGAGTCACAGCAAGCGAACTTAAAGTTCTACTCTATGGATGGACAAGAGACCACGCGACTAAATCAAGTCAGATTAGTCAGTGATCTCCTTCAACCAAATACAGTAAACCCCGAAAGAAACACTTATGGAAATGTGTTTATCTATCTAACTTTAAGCTACCGGAGCTAGAGGGAAAAGTGCGAATTTTATTGAACGAATATCGTCTATCACCGTTGGTCGTTGTATCCGAAGCAGGATGGTCATAGTGATCCGTGCGCCATAAGAAGTCCACTCCGTTGGATTTGTTGGGTCTAATCAAATTAACAGCATCTGCCAAAGATCAGTGTTAATAAACTGTTGGTGACCGCCCCGAGATGACCTATTATATTATCTGCAAATTCGAAACTTGTCATAAGATAAGTGGCGCTTAAGATACCAAGAAGTTCACGGGCGACTGTATCAGAGTGTTTGACCAAGCCGAACTTATAAACGCAGCGAACCCCAAAATTACATTTCCACAGGAAACCCAGGGTATTCCCACTGATGTTGAAAACCACCGTATTACTCTACCAGTTTTCCCGTTGATTGGGTTGTCAAAGGTCTTATCATTATTGTATTGCCTATTGGGGAGATAGGTATGTTAGCAAAGACTAGGCGATGGCAGGAGTAATACACACATAAAAAATTCAACTACAGCAATTCTTGAAACGCTTCACCTCAGTTAATCACACTACCAAATAACTCAACTGCGGGTGTTGATGTGTCACTTCGAGCAGACGACATCATTGTTAAAGAAATCATGTCCTTGAATCAGCAAATTGTTGGGACAGGGGGGCACACGACCTCGTAATAAAAATCAGGATTTAAAATTCCTATGACATACCTGTGCCAAATGCTGGTGCCATGACTACGGTTTATACCTCAGAGCCATCCGGGAATGTACTACTGCCTACTTGCGAAATACTGAAAATGCAACACGAGAGGGATAGTCAGAATTAAATGGTTGTGTAACATGAACAAAAATGTAGATTTGGGTGCCCTAAGGGAGAGATGAAATCATCGAAATTATTTAACGCAACTCAAAATACCTGGGGCAAGAATCCATTGGTCAAATGGCCGCCTAACTCAGGGACCAGATTGAAATAATAGCGACGAACGCTGAAAAAAATAGGACTATATGAAAACTTTATCAGGCGACGGTATAATAATAATATTCGATACCCGTAGGGATGCTGACGATAAGTGCTTTCGAAACAGGAGAGGATGACTGCCGGAAGAGACAATGTCATACTGAACTTTGTTTTACTGGACTAGATAGCATATTTTATCTTGCGCGCTCAATGATCCTATCACCTCCTATCCTACATTTTTATATAATAATAAGCGTTTCGGAATTTAGAAAATTACATGCCAAAACGAGTACCGTTTACCTACACCTTTTTTGCATAAAACGTGTTTGTGTTTACGTTTTCAATCGATGCTACTAACTCTACCAGTGCTGTTATCTTTTTCCGCCCAATGGCCTCAATTGAACCTGTTCATTAGTCCTTTCTTGTAGATTATTCTACCCCTTATTTGGCCGGTTACAATATTATATTACAAACATTTCCAAAGGTTTTCTGCTTAGACCTTGTGTTTTGTCTTGTTTTATTGCTTGATGTAGCAATATTTGTACACAATTCGGGTGGTTAAATTCTGGTTAACGTAGTTCCGTCAATAAATTACGGTCCACAACAAAGTTGAACAAAACGGGAAATTGGACTACCCTGACAACGCTACGTGCTGTTGGGAAGAAAAGCGATAAGTCACAGTAGACTCTGACGCGGCTTGTGATGTTCAATTACAGGAGAAATAAAATTTTCACACTTTTCATGGAAACAACTTTCCGCACAAGTCATCATACATAATAAACTAATAGACTTAATCGAATACACACTTAATGCCTTGAAACACAGCTATTCATGGCTAGCTGTACGTATGTCATTGCTCTTTCAGCTGCCTCAGAAACTAGTTGTTTACAGAGACACTTCCAAGACGGAAGCTAGCTTCCTGCTTGCTAATCCGGGAATTCTGTTCTACAGTGAGGCGAAGAACTATTACTGAAGTCAGTAAATTTGTTATGCTGCCTCCATAATCCATTCATATTGGTTGACTGGGACGACCTCCGACTTCCATACCTGTTCAAGACGAGAAGTCAGTGCTTTGCAGA
This sequence comes from Dicrocoelium dendriticum, assembly GCA_944474145.2. Lineage (NCBI taxonomy): Eukaryota > Metazoa > Platyhelminthes > Trematoda > Plagiorchiida > Dicrocoeliidae > Dicrocoelium > Dicrocoelium dendriticum. The sequence goes on along the minus strand of OX104063.1, from coordinate 263,645,036 downwards.
GAACCTCACCACCATTAGCTATCATTGCAGTAAGAGCATATCCCGTTCAGCAGTAGGAAAACGATGAAAGGCTTCGATCGCGTTTCGTGTCTGCCTCCGACGGACCCTCTCACTAACCGTCGTTGGGTCATCTGCATCACATAAAAGGTCAAAATCAGAGGACCAAGTGAAACTCTCTGGAGAGTGTTGCTTCCATTATTTGTTCGGTGATTCTTTTGTGAAGCAGAGCACCTGCGAACTCTTTAGTATTCTCACTGACACCTGGTTGCCTAAGTCCAGTGAAAATTGGGATTTAGAGGCGTTTAACATAGTTGCCTGCTGCTGCCGGTTCTTCCATTTCTTGGGCCCTACTGGTTAACAGGCTTCTTGTCAGTAAAATGGTAGCGATTATTTCGCGTCCAATAGTCAGCTTAGTTACATCGTAAACAGTGCGAAACGGGAGTTTTCTTCTGGATTTCGACAAGCTCACCGACCTCTCAGTTATCCTGCGTTGCGGTGGCAATTGATAGTGCCGCAAGCGGAGGTTTCTGTTTGTGCAAGGCGTCCGAGATCATATGAATTTAAATGTTATTCTTATTAGGATGATAGAGAAACGTTTTGGTGCGCAGAGCATCTCTGTAGTTATGTGTGACCGATTGAGATAACTTATCAGGTACGAAACACTGAAAATGGATGGGATGCTTCCAATCGATTTTATGGAAAAACCACATACTTATTAACTGTGATATGAGTCGATGCAGGTTTTCGAGAAGGAGCGACAGTCCAGTGTGGTTCCGCGCCACTTATAGCTTAGTGTGAAACTTA
>OX104063.1:263493005-263644022 GCA_944474145.2 Dicrocoelium dendriticum | reverse complement strand
TAGTCCCATTATTTGGTATGCACTTCGCACCTTCAAAGTACAGTGTTGCTGCAGGACCACCAGCCACTTGATGACCCCTTGACGCTTGCTAACGAGGAACTCGAGATGGTTGATCATTTCACTTAACTTGGCAGCTGCATCAGCAATGATGGGCGCATAGAAACTGACGTGAGCTCACGCATTGCAAAGGCCAGAGCTGCCTTCTTGAACCTGCGTCATCTTTGGCGACAGAAGGGAGTTTCCCTCCATCTGAAAGGCCGTGTATACAAGGCCACAGTGAGGGTCGTTCTGTGTTATGGTAGTGAAACTTGGCCCCTTCGGTCTGAAGATATGAGGCGCCTTCAAGTCTTTGATCATCGTTGTTTGCGAAGCACTGCTGGTGTCGGATGGCACCAGCGTGTACGCAACGATGATGTGCGTAGGCCAGTACTAGGTGGTGATGATCATGCTAGCTCGCTAGAACAACAGATAGCACTGAATAAGTTACGTTGGCTCGGGCACGTGCTACGCATGCCTGGTCACCGCTTACCTAGGAGGGCCTTGTTCAGTCTACCAGGTGTCGGATGGCGCAAGACTCGAGGTGGACAGAAGTTGACTTGGCAGCGGGAAATGAAGTCACTGACAACCAAACTGGGTGTCGTTGGTCCGTCTCGCCTCCCGGGTTGGAGTCCCACGTGACTCACCTTGTGCTTGGCTCGAGACTTTACAGGACATGGCTCGCAACCGACACCAGTGGCGCGTCTGCTGCCGTCTCCTAATAGGATTGTCTGTTTAAAGTGTGTTTGGTGCTGAGTTATCTGCGGGGGTAATGGCTGATTATGACGCGTGGCAGTGAAAGCCGCAAGGAAGCTGTCTTGCTGATGCCGCCTTATCTTTGCGCGGTAGCCAGCTGTTTGTGACGGTATGTTGTTAACACAAGGTGTAGGCGCCTTGACCCTGAATGTTTGCTTGGGGCATTAAGGTTTTCAGGTAAGTCCCCCTTCCTCTCCCTCTTCTTATTCTTTATTTCATAGGTCCTCATGGTTGTATGACAGCGAAGCATCAGTTCAAATGGCTGATGTACTGCTGTTGATGATGATGATGATGACAAGTGAAAGGATGCCACCCGTGTAAGTCTAAGGACGATAAAATATACGAGTTAAAATGACTGAAACAATTATATGTCGAGCAGAACTAGGCAACCCTAACTGTCGCGATCTATGGGGGCTTCTGATGCATATATGTGTTAAAAGCTTTGGAAGCCAGAGCGGTGATGTGGATTGGGATAAACTGCATTCTGAAATTAGTTCCGACTAACAAGGTTCATCTTCTTTGCCCTCCTTAATTAGCTCAAGTCCAGCTGCGCCCTACGCTCAGAGCAACGTTTCCAAGGAACTCAAAATATTACATGGTAAAAGTTTTGTGATCCAGATTCCCTCTCACCGTTAGATATGTAGGTGTTCGTTGGTTAGCGTACACTGACTTTAGCATATATCTTTCACAAATGCCTCACTCAAATGTGTTGCCGTACATTTAGAAAACAGTTCGTACAACTGCAGCACCAAAAAATGCAGCTCAGTAGCACTGTCTACTTGTACGTACATCTGTGCTCCTAAAAGTGCTGTGTGACTGTTCATTCCGCGGATTTTTCAGCCGCCCCTGAAGACGATATCTACCGGTTTGTATATAGACCCAGGCGGTCCACATTGGACGCAGTGGCATATATTGTTCATACTGTAGACTTTGTGTTAGATCAATAATGTTAATCCGTACGTCTTCTCATTCTGGAATATGCAAAGGGTTTTTGGAAACCTGGATAGACCAAGGTTGCTAACACTGCTATCCGAAAATATTGTTCAAACGAGTATGTGTAATATTTCATTGACTGGTTTACATACGATACACATTTCACTATGGTAAACGGTACGGATTCCTCCGTCCTTTGTGCCGAATGTTCTACAAAAAGCGAACCTGGCACCATTTCTATTTTTCTTGTATGTTGATGATGGGTCCCCAGGGATTCGACTTAGCAGATTCTTAGATTGAGCCACGCGAGTCAAATGAAAACGCACCGGAAGAGAAGTATTTTTGCGAACCACTACACGGGCCGACTTGTGTATGAATACACTCTGAGTACAGTTCAAATCACGCTGAGTGCTAATGTGGCATTTATCGAATTAAAAGAATCACGGGACAGTAAGAGGTATGAAACAAGCGGTAGAAACAAATGTTCTGCAACACGGAAAAACGCTAGTCTGCTTGTAACTGAGACTGTTCTGCTAAAAGCTGCATGGTTATTTGGGAAAATTGCGCAATTACCTTCACGAACAAGTCAACTGCTTTCGTTTATGTGCTCATTTGACTTTGGTCTGTCCTAAAGTTGAACATCATATACAAACCACTTTTATATTTTGTTAATATGCTGATCATGTGCTAGGATATGTATTATTTAGTAAGCAGGATTCATTTTTCTTCAACGAGGGTTGGAATAGCTGGTGGAATGGTCTGCATCCATATGTCTTAAAGTCAATGTTTCTAAGTGCAGTAATGTAATATTTCTTTGCTACGTGACGATTAGTTGCAATCACCCATAGCATTTTCAACCACACTTCGTGTGAATGAATATCAAATACCGAGCTTTTTCATTGTCAGTTATCTCGACTTTCTTTTGCCCCATAACCTTGCTTGGTCCACGCAAGCCTGCAAACATTTCAAATTTAGAAAAATTGTCTTTTTCTGCCATCTGACTTAAGTTGCTTTCAGTGTCCCTACTTAATTTTGAGGTTTGTGACCTCTTGTATTCATCCCCATTAGCTGTATTGCTCTCCTGTCATTTTCTCTGGACTGCTTCAGATAGACTACATCTTATTAATACGACATATATATAACACATTTATAAATGCAGCGGCTTGTCTAGAGCTTGTTTAGTTGATTTTATCATTTCTAAACATATTGTTGTCTGCAATGATTATTCTTCAATGTTTTAACTGATCAGTTTCATCACTTTCATAGTGATCCTTCCAAATCGCTTTCTATAAATTCTACTCTTTCGAAATTAAGTACTTTACTCCCCCGCACTTCATCATATCGCAAAACTGTTTTGTCTTATCTCTCAGCAAAATTCACTGACATTCTGATCTAGCGATTGTCGGAGTAACAGGACTTTTCCCCACTTTCTACCCAAGTGTCCGCATTGGTGGTATAAATGCAGTAAAGGAACACATTATGGTTCATACAGTTAATTACGATAATTTATATATTACAATTTTTCACTAATTTACTGTTTTACTATTTTTTTAACTCATACTTTCGACTTTAATATACATTTCTATTCAACACGGATTAATTATTTTAATGTGTAACACAACAAATACTTACAGATATGCAATCAAATTAGCGGAAGTTTAAAAAGACTTCTTTGATGGCTCTGGTTAATATAACATCTTAATGCATCTAAAGTTGCGATACCCAATCGCTTTTGAAATAGATAACCTGGCAGTTTTTAATGCGACAAAAATCTGGATGATATGAAACCAATGCGACCCTGGAGATTTAATTTGAATTCTGCCACCAAATTGTCATTTCCGCGCCTGTATAATATCTTTGCTAACTGGACTCATAAATCCCTTACCATAATCTAGGTTTGAATCACGAACGAAACCATAATCCATGCCCTAATCCTTTATGCCAGGCAAGAAAGCTCACGTGTCAGTGCAGGAAGGAAATGTCACTAGAAAACAAAGTCAATCGGATGTAAAACATTCCATTTAATCAATAGCAATCTGAATAGGTTCATCGTCAGAAAACGGATGGAAACAATCAATTTGATCTAAGAAGATGAACAGCTGCTGCGGGTTGGATTCCACACAAGCAAACAGACTCATCCCTGTAATATATATTCATTGAGTGAAAGTTTCATAGGTTTATAATCATATATATTTCGGTGTATACAGTAGGATAACGTATTACAAGAAGCAGGTGATAGATAGCACTGTGTTTGCTGCAAAATCCGGAGGGCATTAAAGTGTGCAGTTGAATCTGAGTAATGTTGACACTTGGCATTACTTTCCGTACCATAAAGATTGTTATTATGTGTATTCTAGTTATAAATTGGTTTGTAATTTCAACTTTGTCTTCTCATGAGTTTACTGCACACTTAGGTGAATAAAATGTAATCTAGGAAAATAAAAACAAACGATATTGCAGCTTGCTTGCTAAGGTACCAACATAATATGGAGAAAGCTATGCCCTTCAGGGTTTAACAGGTAATCAGTTGAGGAGACGAGAACTGTATCGCAAAATGCCGTTTATATATATATATATATATATAATATCGGTAAACATATATCGGTATTTATACATTAAGTATGTCATGTACCTAAACTGTCTAAGCACACACTGTAAATGTTATATTGACCTGTGAGTTCTAAATGGGTTATCAGTCAGTTGCATTATATATATTTGGCTTGTTCGAAAATAAGTAAGATGACGAAGTGGCTACATGTATAAATATAAAAAAACTGGATTTAATGCTTAGCTAATTAAGTTAGGATAGTATATTCTATGCCATACTATTGCACATTAGCCATAATTGAGTATGTTGGTAAATCAAAATATTTATTAAATATATAATTGCTTTAATGGTATAGTAAGTTCAACCATTTTAATGTTTGTTTTTATTCACAAAAATAACCTTCTCCAATATGGTTGGCAAATTAAAGGTATATTAAATATTAAATTACAGATGAAATAATTCTCTTTGATTCTCTTTGAGCGGTAAAAACAAATAATAGCTTTACGGCATCACTTACCTTTCTGTCTCAATATCAGTTAAAAAACATAAATAAACCTGGTACTGCGGTCCTAACATCAAACAATTACGTTCCCAAGTCACTCGATTCCGTTTCCGCTGTACACAATTTGAAGGAACACCTCTTGTTTATCCATTACTCTGTGTTCCGTTAAATTTGTAAATAATACGCATCCTTATATTGGCTACGTTACCGATGTCGCAGCGTGAACCATCTCTTCAGTTTCGTGACTTGAATGATACGGGCTTGTTTTCATAGTCCTCAGTGCGCATGTGCATGCCTCTTACAACAGGGCGGGAGGTAACACATGGGAAGAAATATGCTACTTGCTAAAGGGACAACATTTGTTTATACTATACGTGTATTATTTAGCTAGATTGTTTCATCAGGTCAAAATTGAACAACCTCGCTTATTGTATGCACACAACCCGCAGTTTTGTTCTTGTATGCAATTTGTTAGCAAATATGCAACATCTACATATCAGCCTAGTGAAATCCATTTCACTCGTTGTTTTTCAAATGTTGCCGGTTTAGTTACGCTGCTGTTCATTTACTGAGCTCATAGTCCAAAGCTAGATTTGAGTTAACTTCGTAAATGCCCACAGTCCATGTTGATTTCAGTACTATTTGTTGCTATTCAGTATACCTTCAGTTATGCCTGCAATGTGGATCCTCATTCACTGACATTCACACAACGTTAGCTGTAGCGCCGTGATTTATTCAGGCCCTCATTAAATTTTTACGTGCATTGAATTAACTAATTTAACACTCACCTACGTAAACGGTGAAGAATCTTTCTCAAAATATCAAATGAATACACAGCAGTTTTTTCAATATATCATGAGATAATATTAAGTAAATTCATTTTCAAGGGCATCACTGCTGTGTTTCATAAATGTATTGCGAAAACCGTTAGACAGCGCGCGATGTACGTTAATTAATGTTAAGACACGTTTTGTTAAATTTAGAATGCACAATTCTGGATAGCAAATGTGAAGTTGATGTCATTCTCTTGGAATTACATAATTTCGGATCGTTTTGTTCAAGTGTGTACAATTGTGGCTTGCTTGAAGTAAGCCTTTGTATCGGTTTTGGCGCAGGGAAGTTGAATTTCAGCTGGTGTCTTATCAACCTAAGCTTATCTGCAGAATATGTGATGCATCTTTTCCCCAGCTTTACATTATAGATGGGGTTTTTGCTAAAACTGACTTGTGATTGTAACACCCATTCGGTTTTGTAATTGATTGTACATAAAATAACGGTAGACACAACTTCACACCGAAATGCGCTCGTTTATTTTCAGAGAACCGGATTATTGTACAATCATTTTCGACTTATTTTGCGATTAGCCACTAAATTGCTGTTTTATTATTCTGTCCAATAAAGGCATATAATGATTCCGACTATCTCATTTAAACCCATCTGAGATGGTTAGGTGTTTTGTAAGGTCTAAGACAAAGGGTCTATTACCTTCATTATATAAGGTTAATCCATTATATTAGTGGTTTTAGTAAACGTCAAAATTCAGCACATCATTGCGGGCCTGTTGTCTAACGACATTATATTTCCTCACCAGTCGTATGTTCTGACACATTAGTTAGGTCTTTGTCAATATCATATCTTGAGTAGCTTGAAGTTTTTATTATTATTTATATTCTGAACCTGAGCTTTTCGTGCAGGCTTGAGAATCACGAGCTTTGCACGAATGTGACGAAGCGATTTAATCGCCAAGTCCTATTCCGCAATATTGTCTGTAAATGCTACTAAGACAGATCCTATCAGTGAATGGTGTCTCGCAGCAACGAAATTTACTCCAGCCGAATGGTCCTGGTTCACTGCAACATAAGCAACCAGTTCAAACGTCAAAACAAATTTAGTAAATCGCTAAACGTATCGTAATTGCAAGACTTTAACAATTTGCCCAAATAAATGAATTTTAGCTAAAATTTATGTTACCCCTTATATCACTTAGTCAATTTTTGGCTTTTTAGTTCTACTGATATGCTTGACGTTTAAGTTACCAGCTTATTTGTTGGTTACATTAGGATTCACATTTAAAGAATTATAAGCAGCGCAGTCTACTACTACTCCGTAAATAAACATCACATCTAGGTATAGGGAGATTATATACAGAGCAAATCTGCTACCCCTAGAGACGGTGAACACTGACTCCAGTTTGAGTAGGGGAGAAGTGAGCCCAAATGAATAAATCTTTAATCAAAATACCGATACAGTTCGTCGCCTGCTTCCTGTTGAGCTTTCTGTTCCATTTGATTATATTATTTAACATTCATTTCTGTTTCTTAGGTTTGCATTTGTTATTTTCAAGCGGATGATGCACGTCTAATTATTCTTGTTATTAACCCAATGCTTGTGCTTCATATGAAACCCACTCCGAGCTTATTGTCAAGCTGCTACTACCCGATTCAATCACTGGTAGTTACGAAGCACAAGCAGTCTCATATGTGAAACGCCCTATTCTGAAGGATACTTCCTCTAATCTATAAGTCATCTCGTCCATCAATCTCCGAAGAACAAGTAGCACTGCGGTACCCAAACATAATTTGTTCAATCTTTATTCAATACAATAAAATTAGAACAAACAATTAAGCGAGTCGAACAAGTGGAATTGCGTTTATTACCAGCTTGTTGTTAGGGCCATGTCGACGAGTGATGAGCAGCAAAAGACCTTCGGATTAGATAAAATACAATAAATATTTAATCGTACGAGTAAGACTGGTTTTGAGGTGTCGCGTTTGTCATAGTATCGCCTCGTAGGCGTGGATTGTGTGGGACACCTTATTTTGGATGTACTGTGGAGCAAACACAAGTAGGACCAAATGATTCAAATAAACACAAAATGGGAAAGTAAGGAATAGTTAGCTGCTTTCCAACGGAATGTATGTAACTGAACACCTCTTAAGACCGCCACCAAACGGACCTGAATCTCTACTGGGTTTCGAACATTGATGAAGCTATGGTCCAGGAACGCGGCCTAACCCGGAACGCCAGTGAATGTAATGTCCGAAATTTGTTGGAAAGGCGTCGGAGCCATTCTGACACCAGCAGGCATTCTGTTGGAATAAAAGATAACGAGAAGTGTGTGGATAGTTAGAAGGTTTTTGACTCAGAAAACAAGTGGAAATTCGGCTAGGCGTCAGCCAATTTGGTTTTAAAAAAATACGCGCTATAGTTGTGTAATGTGATGAGATCTACTGGGAACTGTCGGTGTTAGCACTATGTGTCTAGCGGGGAGTTGAGGTAATTGGAAATCACGGTGGGAATATGTTTGGATCCATTTGGCTTCGTGGATCAAACGATCGGGACTGTCTAGGCAAAATAGCACACAGGTGCCAAGACGCCCATGTCCTACAATCTTTTGATTCCGAGGTCGATCAACGGTAGTGCAGGTCACGCCACAGGTCTTTTGGATAGTATTCTTTTCTGGGCTCCTGATTTGAGCTTCAACACGATGCTAACATGTGTACAGTAGTCAAGGCTATCGTAAGACACATTCGCAATAGATAATGAGCATCAAAAAATGTGCATCAGTACTAAGCGACAAACGTCTAATAGTTCCGTGGTATGCGAAATCATTGTAAGGTAATGTATCACCAATAGATTTAATCATATGCACCTTACATCATAGACTGTAAAATACAACTTGTAAACAATAAATATAATGTCTCATGGAATTAATATTCGCCTGTAGCCGCTTGTCATATCAGCTCAGGAAAGTTTTGGAACAATGGCTTGAATCGTCAGCACTGCATTCACAAGTAGCATATCACATAATTATCTAAAAACTGGATAATAAATACATTTTATTCTATTTTTACCCAAATAAACGCCGTAAAGGGACTTCCTAGGTCATTCAAAGTAAATGCTGCTACAGTGTCAGCATTTCATGCCATATCTGAACTGGTTTGGATAGGTCAAAACAGCTACCGCCCGAATTAGTCTCTACCAAGCCACCGTTATCGCGGAACAGTTTGGCTGGTATACCGGTTAATGGTACAGAAGTTTAAGTTGACTACTTAGCAATCTGAGACACTCGTTCATATGAAAAAAGAATTAGTCTAATTTTATAAACATCAGTTTATTTGTGCGTTAATTTACTTAAGTAAATTTTTATGATGTAATTATTAAACCCTTTTTAACTATATCAATAGGACCGGTGAACGAGAAATACAGCATCGTTCCCTTAACATGTTCATTATGTACTTGCAATGAATTATGTTGTTTGCCCAGATCAATCTAGCCTAGAATCAAAATGGGCAGCATTCTTAAGTCTAATAGGAAAGCCCTTAGTTTAAATTGATAATTTAACCTCCTGTTAATTCGGTTCTGTAAACTATCAATTTAAATAGATTAGAAGAGTAAGGGAAAACAAACATTAAGCAAAACGGACATCATTGTTTTAGCGATTCCACAAATTGGAGCTACCTAAATTTCAAATGGCCATACCAATTAACCTACTATCAGCGACTAAGTTTTCCGCGTTTTCAGTTGAAATTTTGGGCGTTCATTGTGACCTAAAAAATGGCTTGCCATATTTTATGCAATCCGACCAATTTGTGCTATCACCCGATAAAGCTTAGTCATGACGGCAGCAAGATAGTTTACTGGCTCAAACTTACATAGCAATACCCCTGCTTGAGTGCAGATGAGCAATATTGTGGAGGCATGAATACCACCTATGGTATTCATTCACAAAACCATATGTTTTAACAACGAAATTAGTTAACGTTGACATATCGTATGTACAACGCAGCCTAACAATATATCTAACTACAAATTTCAAAATTACGCGCAACAAGAAAGTAGGTCAACATATACACGCAAATATTTTCTGGGAAATTTTAATTAGTACCAATATGGTTTTTATGAAACATTATATGAACTGATCAAATATACAAAATGAGCTGAGCAGTTTCGCTTTTTTTCGGATTTGCTGTTGTTTTTCGTCGTACTTTTACTTTTGAAACCTTCACCCACTATCCTACGGAACATGTTAGACCGCGGCCTAACTAGCCGTATTATACCGTTGCATAATGAAAATGGACTTACCTAATGACGCATTCTTTGGATGCTGCTACACATTCCAAATTTGTGCAGGAAACCGGAATTTATCAGAACCATCCCTAAAGCAACCAAGTGATTTTTGGCATAATATTTTATGCATAAGAGCCAACAATTTGTAGGCGCGTTTCGTGATCCAGGTGAGCTCAAACATCACATCTTTATAAAGATCGCCTACTATTATCACAGAGCTAAGAAATTTGCAACTTTACTTTTTAATCAACATAGCAAAATATTTCCTGTATATAGTATAAATATTCATTTCATGCTTGTGCGCATTAATAACAAACACTTGTCATAATATATTCCAATGCAACCTAACTGAAAGTTACATGATAATCGCAACCACAAATTTTAACCTCGACCTGGAGTTTAAACTGTCGATGTGTACGGCGTCCTCAAGATAACTTGCATTCATCTAGAAAGGTTAATTACATCCAAGCACCTTGCGTGAAAACCTATATACCGAAAGATTAGTAAGAAAGGCTTTGTTTATCGAGGCACTATATTTTGCATGCGCTATTTCTTTTCTAATAACAGCTAACAGTGTATCTAAAATAATTGTCATAAGTAAATTCAGCTGTAATCTTACAAGTTAACAATTACAAATGAATAGGTGTTTCCTAAGATATATTTTCTTATCAAGAGGATTAGCACTGATTTACTGTTAAAGTGCAGAATACGTTTATTACTGATAGAGACAGCAGAGCTTTGGTTAAACGTACAAATGTCAAAATGTATTTGGACACAACTTTTCTACTTTTCTCGCAAAATGGAAGCAACATTCCAAAGGATTCGTTTACCGGTAACAAGCGATTGCTTAGGCATAAAAAATTACCTATTAATTTTTCCACAACGAACTGATCATAACATTTTACCATGCTGTTATTAAAATAAATAGCGCTGAGCGGCCATTGCCTGGTAATAATACCCATTATTTGCTAATCCGTCATGCTATTTAGGACAGATATTTCATATGTAGCCAATTCCTATATAGATATTAAGAAAACCAAAAAAGAATGCTAAACGATGATAATATTTTCCAACAGTTCTGAGCACAGTGAAACCAAATTTAAATTATGGGTCTATGTATAAATGGCAGGGAAAAATTTAAGTATACCTTAGATGACACAATTCAATATGACGGTAGGATCAGTGGAGTTCATTGGTAATACCAGTTATGTTATGCTTTGCTTAATACAAAATACATTGTTTACTATACAGTGGAAATTCATATTGAATCTTGTGAGTATGAATGTAATTGGCCTGAAATCCGTATATATATAACAGCACAACAACATCCGAATTTTTAGTTAGATAATATTATTAATAAACTGACACGTTACTTCTTATCGTCAACAATCTAACGGGACAAAGCTCCTACACAACAACAGCAGGCAGGAATAAAACGGCTTATGAAACCAATCGTGTGAATTATTTTAACCCGCTTCAGGGGTTAGGGAAAGTTCGATTGCCATCCTCATCTAAAACCTAGCCATTTGAGACAGAAGCTCTACTTGACTGGATGCCAATGACTAACAGCATGTCTTTTATATAAATGTGATCCTATATTTTTCGTTTAATAAACATTGTCTGAAGACAACGTGGCGTCTCATTGCTTCCGTTTATGTATCTAATAAATGAAATGCAGCGAGCGTTACAAAAGATTTAGAACGCGAATTATTGTATTAATGTAGGGCAAAATTTGCTGCATTAATTGTTGTTGCTGGCGACATGATTTATCAACTCCTGGTCTTCTAGACTTAAAAAAACCCGGGAGGTCGATTCCGGGTCAACATACACCGAGCTGAAACGATCCTTGCAACTCCAGCCGAGCACAAGAATTATACTGGCAACAATGTTTTTCAGCATAATCATTATCCCGCGTAAAAATAACGTTTACCGAATTCTTAGGTGACACAATTCCAAACTGGCCATATCTCATTAACTACAGGTAACGCATATAAGACAAGTCTTTCAGAAAATTGAGAGAATGTGCCTAGATTCCGTCCATATTCCACTACTCTCACGATTGGCATTTTCTCTTTCCCTTTCAAATAAGCTCCTGGCGTCCAAATAGATTAATGTGTATTCGCAGTGCACAGTTAATTAAAATGATGACGGACATTCTTGCTCTTCGGGAATACCGGGCACCAAATGACAGTATCTTATGAAAATATAGCAGATAAATGGTTAGTTAATCAACTCGCAGCCGTATCGTGCAACTCGGTGGGTGGATTATTTGGTAGGACAGTGCTTCATGTCTGTTGTGTCGCTGTCGATCGTCGAATCATTTGAACTCACTTGGGAAATTTGGCACAACTCACAAGTCCGAAAAAATGCAAAATGACTCATCCTTGTTCAAAATAAATTAGGCTCATGTGCCCTATGAATTTATTAGATATCCGTCAAAACATTTAGTTGTCTTGTTTGTGCTTAATCTACTGCAATCTTGAACACTAGCTTGAACACCGAAGAGGAAACTTCGGATTATGAACCGTCAATTGTCAAACCGATGTTTAAATAAGACAACTGACCTTGTGGAAGCACATTGCGTTATTTTATCTATCCAAATATCTCACGGGTGAGATTATTCAACGGAATAATGGTCCTTGTTCCATCGACCACTTTTTTGCCATTCACAAAGTATTACAGCAAAGACACACATACGGACGACCGATAATGTTACTTTTACTTGTATAGAAATCAGTGTCAGAATCGAGGGACCGCATGAGTTTGTAACATTATACATGAAATGCGTACAAAGGAAAACCCCTTAACCTCTGAATTATGTATGCTGTGACTCACGAGACATTGTAAATTTCCACTGAGCTCTCATTTGCTTTAGTCAAAATAGTCGGTTTCGACATGGTAGTTTTAAACGGAATCCCTCATAAACTGTCTTATGCAATTAATCATGTTTGACTAGATAATTTCAGCTTCCTCCAGAGTGGAACTGTTAGTAGGTTAAATGACTGACAATTATATAGTATGCGTAATTCATAGCTCTGTGTTTATCCGGTGCAGTTTCAATACAAACAATAACGTTGCATTGAGAGATTCGGCATGTGATTTACACAAACAATATACAGATTACGTGTGCGACAACTTATGCTACGCCACTGGATTCGATTTTATCAAAAAACCACTGACAGCATTTCATCGCTAAGCTAATTTACTTCTCTATCACAAAGGCCCTTATATCTTCCCAAAAACTCAACGGTGTACCGATACGGCGAAACATATCAATGACACTAATAGGTTTGTGGCATGAAGGTGTGATAATGACTATGTTGATAAATGATCAGTTTAAAATACAGATATTGAATTATTGACGGTATCTGACCACTGATACTTAAGGAGCACCGTTCTCATCTACGGGGACATGGGGTGAGATATGCTGAAGTCGACTACTTGGTTAGTTTTCAAGAAACACTATGAGGCAACACTCGAGTGACCGCTGTAATTTAAGCTTTTATAGTAGAAATGAAATTTTCTCTGTATGCCTGCCTACCGGATTTTCTGACGTGTGTTCTATACCGTTGCAATTCTAAGTTGCAATAAAACGTGAGCTGGACAGGCAATGAGGTGTCATCAACGCTTTAGACGTTGTCCTTTAGAATATGTCAGTCTGGGGCATGCTATCTTCCAGAAATGTTGGACCCGAGATAGTCCACGCAAATGGTTGGGTAACGTGTCAGATATTGCGAAGTCACAAAGTCAGTGGCGTTTAGCATTCAAATATGGCATCTGACTGTTCTTTTGCATTCTACCCAAATTATAATATCCTGTTGCCCTACAGATCCCATTAGGAATACGTTGTGTTTCATTCAATCGGAATATTGTGCCAATGTTATTTGTGGTTTTTCGCATAATGTGGATCAGGGTATCTAAATTAGCTTCTTTTAACGAAACTAAAATCAACTGCTAAACAAATTATTCCCTAAAATTAACCTGTACTAACAGAAATGAATTTGATTTATCCCAGTAATGATCTTTCGGAAACTTATATTGCACACTGAGTAAAACCGACATTGATCTATAACGAATTATTCGAATTAAAAATAGTTGCTTTCACTGAATCGTTACTACGTTAATGAAACCAAGAAAATTACTCCAAAATTTACTTTCATTGTATGCATGTTATTTTGTGGGGCATAGTTTAAATAATTAACAAGCAAACAACACCGCATGTAAAACTGAACTTAAGTTACCAACGTACGTATGTCTGCACTGCAAAGTAGATTAAGGATTTTCCCTTAGTATTACCACGCTTTTTCTTAACCCATGGAAAACAATGAAACATTACTAAATTGTCCCCAGTGACTGTGCTGGCTGATGAGAATACATTGTACCGCTTACAGAGAACACAAAAGTAAACGATATACGTAAAACTCGTAACATCCGTCGCAATTTAACCCTGTCCCACGGATATCTATCACTATTATTAGGGTTAACCAAGCATATTATTCACTTGCTGTTTTATCTCAGACAATTAGGGACAGCTACTTTCAAATTAAATCCGCTTATTTAAGTCATAGCTCTCGTCCATTTCCTAAATGCATCTGAATGACAGGCAATTTTCTGATTTAACGTGAAGTAACATGCATCACTTATCACATTTAGTCAAAACGCTCACTCCTGGTTTGGAGGATCATATCTTTTTCTTTCCCGGTGTATCATTATTGTTTTAACATAATGCATTCCAAAGTGAGTTTTTAAAAAATCTCAGATTCTTTGTCCCCATATAAAAAGGTGCAGCAGTATTATGTCAGCTGAGATATTAGCAACGAATAAACATCGTTCCGGAAACCTATCAGCCGACTACAGGGCAACGTTCACAATTATTAGGTAAAATTATAATATGCTATGTAATGAGATCGTGGTTAGATGAGGCGATTAAAGATATGATGAGGAAAGCAGTAACTCACAGCACGAGCGCTGTTAATGTAGGATCCTAGCCATGTCACAAATGGTATCTAACCAAACAAGTTCATCCTCTCTCGGACCCAAACCATGAAGACGTGACGCACCCACCGAGGCCAGTGTCAAAATCAGGCCCTTCATTTCTCTTGACCAAGGCATCCCTTGGCCACCTCTTTTCTTCTTCATTCAAACCCTCGGCGAGCAAACAAAGCACGTCGCGGGAGCTGTTTGAGTGAAATGCATAACGCGTGGCGAAGCCATCCGAGCCTGGTGAGTGAACTAACGTTGCTGAGCCTTTCAGTTTCTTTTGCTGTGCCGTCAACAAGGAGCGCACACAATAATGTATCATGCTGCGTTCCCGCTAGACGTGAGCAAACTGCGAAGGCACAGGTGGTCAAAACTAACTAGCTACTTTATGTCCACTGAAATAATGGGCCGGATTTCACAACCTTATAGCAAATTCGTAGGTACGGCGGCATTGTGCTCTTTACTTTTCAGAGCGAGCGTGATGTGGCGCCGGAGCTATAAAAGGGCGATGTTTAGCAAAAAACCTGCTGTTTTACTATACGGTTCTTGTTCCCTGCTTTGCTCCTGAGGGCGCTGATGCAACTTCTCAAGTACTTGCATTTCTGAAAGACTTCTAGCTAAGCGCAGGAGGCGATCTCTGCCAATTTTGGAGAAAACCTTTGCAACCTGATGGTGCAAAACAATGTCCAAAGAGTCTGACAGTCAGTGCTAAACGCAGCTTGGCAATTCAGTGCTGTCACTATCGTCCAAATAGTCCAACTCAAGAAGTCAGTCTATTGGACGTACCTCCACAATTACTAAGTATTAGTATTGCCATTTAGACCCGCGGTAGTAACTCGTTTACAAATTACCTTTCACTTTTCCACTGCGGAAATTAATAACGGTCAAGTGTTAATATTGCAACAAAAAGTTCATATAATCATCTATTACTTTATCCTTTTCAAACAATTTCATACCATAGAAGTGCCATTTCTAACAAAGCAAAATCTCGACTTTTTATTTAAAACATAGGATGGAGTGAAAATGTACGCGATAAAAATGGTGAACCTCAAGGTTAACTAAATTCTTCTGAGGTGCATAATATAAAATGCATGCATTTTGGCAAATTTATTCTGGGCCAGTGCAAGACTTTCGGACAGGTACACAAATCAAAGAAGATGTGTTACCTAACTTACCTGTGAAAATCCATTTGAAAACCAAAAATCTTTTTGAATGCGATTTGAAAATATTCATATGAAAGATAGACATTTTAATGCGCTTCAAATTAATAAATGTGTTTTCACATAAGGCAGAGTATAGTAAAACATTCAAACTAGTAATAACACAGTTCGACAGCGTTTACCCCCTATATATTAATTTAAAGAAACAAGTTTACAAGCTAAACAAAAATTACCTGAACTATTTGAAATATAATGGTTTGGTATATAAGCTAAAATTCCAAGGTGTTAACATGTAAGCAAATCACTGTAATTCTTAATAGCCGCACACAATGTGCTAGTTATGAATTAAGTTATTGTTTTGTCTACTTGTATTAAGCAGCTCTTGTACGCTGGTATGGACTACAACGGGCCACATAAATTGGTTATGATAGCGCAGCCACTTACTTCACAAACATTGCCTTGTATAGCTTGCTGCAAATAGCAATGTATTTGTCAGTAGTTTCATCCTGGCGCAGTTATAAACATGTGTACCTTAACTAAAGTTTTAAATGCTTGCATCTTCTAACTAAATAGCGCGAGTAGAGGAAAGTCATAGAACAATATTAACAATTAAATGTTAAACTGCAATGTAGCGATGGATGTTCAGGACGACTGCGTGTATGGCATTGTTGCATGCATGTTATGTAAAGGCATATCCAATGGCTCTTCCTCACAGGTACCTTCCATTAAGATTTATTTCAATAAACTGGTTTTAGAGTACCAAATTGGCGAACATAAAAGCCATCTAACAACATAGGCTAATAAACCGGTTTTACCAACAAGTTATTCGGACACTTTGAAAAAGGCCGGATTTATTGTGTTATTAATTGCATAGTGAATATGGAAAATGCTAAGGTTGCACTGAAAGTTTGCATAATAGTTGCTCATGTGCCATTACAAACTTCAGCATATATTTACGAAGGGTAACCGTATCAAGGTTATGGCTGTTAACTACGGTTATTATGTATACTGTTAAATGACATTTGCAGCCAAGCTTAAGGTTGAGCCTTGGGATATTAAAATTTTTATAAAAATATGTGATTCCTCAATACATCCTGCGATGAAAAACAACTAAAAATTACTTTTTGTAAAAAATGCAAAAAACAAGTGCCAGAAATTATGTTTGCTCTTCCTCTCTAGACTCATTTTTCTCTCAGGCAATTGCACGATGTTCATATTTAAGTGTCTGTATACATAGTAATGATAATGATGTGAGTTACTAAATATGTATGCGTGTAAAAAGAATGCTCAACGATTTTCTTTAAAGTAAAATAATAAAAGCAATTATGAAACCAATATAGGAAACACGATTTACTTGAAGATGTACCAGATTCTTAATTATCATTTTTAGACGAGGAACCACAGGTTAAATTGTTGAAAATATAAGCAAATTTTGAAGTGAATGCGTACAGTCAGTAAAAATCTACCTTGATTTAACCTTCTACTCTGCATTCTTTAGGCGCTTTTTATTTCAGTCCACCTTCTAATACTAGCTGACTTTTCCCACTTGCTAAATTCATCCGACAAATTTTAGTGTAAATATCTAAATTTGTTTTGTGTTGGCGTAATATTCATGTTATTTACATATAAATACACCCCATACACTGACTTTTGTTTACATTTGGGCATTTGTGTTGCTGCCACACATGCTTTAAGAAAATTGTCAGTGAGTGGTCGCTTTCTTCAATCTGTACCGTGAATATAGTTGACTGTTTCGTAATTCCGTTAAGGACTGATTCAAAATCATTCCTTTTGAAACTATGGCTAAATTAAGGAAACACACCGGTAACGTATCAAAAATCAAGCCATATTTAGAGAACATCTCATTATCAGTAACCCGGTTCCGTTGTGAACAGTAAGTCGTGTATATATTTTGAATGTACGACATTGGGCTTACTTCTGTATCAATGCAGCAGTCATTTGCGACAACATATATCTACCGGTTTCAGGTCGTAATGTTACTTTAAAGTGGGTCACATTACAATCGCTACACCGCCCGTGTGTATTCAAAACTGCAGATTAACCAACAACACAGATTGCAGTCAGTTGGGATTTAATTTTTTTCGTGCGACTACTTAACATCTTGAATTATCCTTAGATCAACTGTTGGCTCATTTACTATAAAAGCAATGGAGATTCGACAAATTTTCAACTATTTAATTGCAGTTCACTCTGAGTGGATATCTATGGACAGATAACAATCTCTGATACAATACCTGCCGTAAGAGTTGCGTATTGTTACACAGTGGTTTTGTCTATCTGTTGCCCTTAAAATTGGCCAAATATCAGGCATGGTGCCATCAAAGATACTTTGCTTTCAACATTTAAGCAAGCCGTCTCTTATGTCGGCGGATAATGAAAAAAATGCTTACTTAAGCGCAACGCTGGCTGTGTTTGTAGGGCACAAATAATTAAAATGAACATTTAATTTTTCTATTTACATTTTCCTGCATATTCCATGTCTACGCATATATATTAATTTAGATGTGCCATTTGATTGCTCCAATAACTAAAAAAATATTTTAGCAATCAGTTGATTGACCGGACTGTGTAGCAGCCCGATTATTACAAACTGCACTCCATATATTTAGTAGATTTTAGCTCTAATTGTAAATTCATTTTACCTGAATTCTTGGTTAATTTATGGCTGACACAATTTAGGTATCCCGGTTAAAAACAAAAGTTATTGAGGAGTTGTTAGCTCCCAAACACCATGTGTCATATAAAATACATGGACAAATAAACGGTTAAAAAAAGCAAGTGCTAACTTTCCTCTCCTTTATTTGCTTCACGCATAGGTTTTACCATTTATTTTCAATGATCTTCCTCATTCGGTACCTTCAATTATTCTTCTTTTCCTCTGATAAATTTGAGTGACTGCCAAATCACGGACTGGTAGAGCAGGAAACGTGAGCAATAAATGTTTGGCCAGGGTGCAATAGTAATGTTCCGTTTTAGAGCCGGAAAGAAATATGAGCACTCCAGCAACTCCTGGCTCAACGATTCGCTACAGATGGAACACCCATGGGATTCTCCTGTAGTTCCAGTTTTGCTTGAACTTGAATTGCAATTGAAGCTCTACAGCATTACAAAAGCTTTTCGCCTGCTTTCTGAATAACGAACCTTTGCGTCTAATGCTTCCTACGTATGCTTAAGTGCGACAAATCCTGCTGTGCTATATTCATGTAAATGAGAGTAGAAACTTCCTCCTCTAACTTTTCAAATCCGATTGTGGAATGTTGCATAATAATTAATTATATAGCGTATATCATAGCTAACGGTAAACAAAAAACACAGGTAAAGGCATTTCCAATTGCCTTTTTTTCTATAATAAAAATAGGAGGAAAATAGTCAGCTAATTACGGTTTTCCGTAGTTAGGACTAGAAGTAACTTTTGTGCGATGCTGCCAAAGTTTTATTCTAGAATTGTCTACCTAAGTTAGGTTTGCAAGGGCATTTGAAGCACAATAAGGCACAAAACGTCTTTTGTATTCAGAAAAATTGATTTTAATTTGATGCTTCACTGCTAAGTGTCAACATGCAGGATAATGTTTCCTAGTTTACCCTGCAGGTGACGCATTTTAATATAATTGTGTTTCAAATATATGAAGCATACTTAAGGCGCATGCTTTCAATGCAAGGCTGCAATATATTGTAAGTTGGCTTTGAATGCTAGTTTAGTAAATTCAGTTGTTTGCTCTGTAGGATTTCATGGAATGGCAAACAATCATATACACGGTTGGTGGAAACATGTTTTGTTTTAACAGATTCGTATTGCCACAGCGGACACACCGGATATATTTCGCAACAACCAAACTACTAAAACTAAAATATTAAGTTATTAAAAAATAAGTAGAGTAGTGCGTAGGGATACGGTGACCTAACTCTTCAATAAATCAGCATAAATTTAAATAAGTCATTTGCTAAATAGTCCGCTATAGGTTCAGGACCTCAGTAGATATAATTTATGAACATATCACAAACGCGAAAATCCTATCAAAGTTCAATACAAGTAATATGGTTGACGTGTGCTAGTTAATATAGAATAATTCACGTATACATTCATTAGACAATATAGTAAACACACTAACTGTAATAAAGTGACTTCGCATGCATGCAAGCGGTAAGTAAATCGGATGCAACCTACCTATAAACTTTGCGCCGGTTCCGCCTACTTTTATGTGTTAGCCCTGGGTGGCCTCACTCGTGGCGCACCTAGCCTGCCTAACGCAGTCATTCGCAACCACATGTTCTTCACGACCACGTGCTTGATGTCGATGAAGTCAAATTTATCTGCCCTTGCCGCTTCAGCTCCTGCCGATTCTTCTCCTCATGCCTGAGGACATTTTCCTTTACCTCGGAAACTGCCTTTGTGATCAAGTCGCGCAATTCGCGCCGATCAACCCCCTTCGATCTCCACGACTTGCAATACAGAATATAGAACTTGAGTGGCCCTCTTAGGTCATGTCCTGGTTACGAAGCTTCTGTTTCCTTACATGCCGCTCTTACAAATCAGCCGACCATATAACAGCTACTTCGCTATCCGCGTCGAATCCATATGGCTCACATGACCAAGCCAGCCAAAGTGTCGCAGCAAAAGTATTCTTTCCACTTTCTACGTTTCACTTTAGCGCAACACTTCTGCACCAACCGATGATTCGAATACGTTGCAAACATTGTTACCAGGACGGCTCGATATATCGTACATACCGCCAGTACATCATCTACCTTGCACTGTCGTATTGAAGAACGGACAGCAAAATTGATTTGTACAACATCAGGTTCGTGCAAACGTTACTTTACCTTCCCTCAGAACGCTTGTTCTAGAGACTGTCAAACTGTCTGCAGTATGTGTGCAGGTAGCGTCGATGTTACCATTGATCAGCGTCCTCATGGGATCGAACCTGGATCCATACACTGCCTTCAAATTGTCAAATAATTATTTTGTTGGCGGCATTTGGGGTAGCATTTCATATATTTCTCCTGTTTTGTCCAAAATATAATATTGATTTTTCGTCGCACAAACTTTCTCTTTTTCCCTTAGTTACTGGGGTCTACCAGCTTTGCAGCAAATGCTGCATACGTCTCCGACAACAATGCGCCACTCGTTGCATTGTTCACATCAAACCACTCAGGCTGATTACAATTTACGCGACCGATAGTTTCCTTGGCAGCAGCTGTCACCTGGTTGCGAATGTGGTGCTAAAGATCGCCTAATATGTCTATTCGTTCTACCTCACATTTGCGTACCGACAGCGCCTTCTCCAGCTCGATACGCTTCGCCGGAGTACCGAAGGAAAGAATGTTAAATTTACGCCAAATCACGGCAGCAGGGCAATACATAGATTTATGAAAAAATATGTAAAATTTGGTCTGTGGCAATTTGTGAGCAGTACCACACTTAGCACCACGCAATACACGCGTCATGCGCACTTCACGCATTTCACGCTGACGCACGATGACATGGTCGACCAGGCGAGATTGACCATTTCGTGGTTGCGTAAATGTTGCTATATTACTCGCACTCAGCAAAAACTGAGTGTTTTGATTGTTAAGCGTTGTGTGGCACAGAATTAGAGCAGCCAGTCACCGTTTCGCATTCGCTGAACCAATACCATGCGGAACGATTACATCTGTCTACACCGATGCATCACGCCCAACGAGCGAGTTGAAATCACCCGGCAGAACTAGTCGGTCTCTCCTCGATACCGACCCTATCACGAAAGATAACTGCATGTTAAATTGATCATGCGCGTCATCAGGATAACATATGGCCGGGCATTACTGCTTCGAAAAGTGGAAAACTAACCTCTTCCGAGTCGTAGGCAAGCAGTTATCAGTCGCGCGCTGATGCCTGTTGTTTCACACAACAGCTGACCATTTTCAAGTGGCCTATAGTGGCGTTACCAACCCAATAGAACATGTAACCAGCAATGCTTCATGCAACTTACCTCGCTCGGCAAACGGAGTCTCACTGAGCGCCGCAATATCTAAGTTTTAGCGCGCCATTTCCATCGCGACCAGTGCAGTGCGCCCTTCGGGCGCTCATTCGAATTATTATGTGGTAGTATGCGCACGTTCCATCACCCGATGCTGAATGCTTTGTGCGCAGGCATACGGTTGCATTCGTGGGCAATCAGACTCGAGGTGGCGGTTAAGCTTCGGAGGTGTTCCTGTGGGACCTCATTAGAGATTTTAGCCTAGAAGCCTGACTCACTAAGCAGTGGGTAATTTAGAGGTTTGATTGAGGCTCTCCGCCCGCAGGATTTGGCTTTATAGCCTGAACCACAAGGCAGTAGGGAGGAGATCTAGTTTGCGAATGTACTAAGTAGACAGATTTGGATATGCTTCAACTTGTTCACACGCATCTTTTAAGGTACTGGAATGATTCATCCATGTTTTGCGACCGAAGCACGATGCGCACCCGTAACCACGGCCAGACACAGGTCAGTTTCGGCAAGTGTGAACTAATTCAACCGAGGACTGCCTGTCTTAAGGCCCGCAGTGGCAAATCATTGAACACCCGGATTTGCCCTCTCACCGGCACTGAAAATGCATGGTGCTTGTGCTCTACGCCAATCAAACCGTAAGCATATAAGCCACAGACCTATTTTCTCCCACTGTTGAGTTTTACGGGAAGAGGGCCATCGACCGCTTCCTAAGTAACGAAGAGAATGGACTAGGACACTGGCTGGTCGCCCAGACCTGGCAGGAGAACAACTCGAGTCTTTAGCCAAAGCATTCGAGTAAATGTACACTCAAAAGTCAGCGGGTCCAGCACACGGTCAGTTCATTGACACATGGGGATTGGTTTC
This sequence comes from Dicrocoelium dendriticum, assembly GCA_944474145.2. NCBI lineage: Eukaryota > Metazoa > Platyhelminthes > Trematoda > Plagiorchiida > Dicrocoeliidae > Dicrocoelium > Dicrocoelium dendriticum. Next base: position 263,621,183 of record OX104063.1, on the reverse strand, counting down.
CTGGATTTTAGCAGGGAAATGAGTGTAATCCAGCTCAAACCTATAGGTCGCCACAATGTGTCCAGGACATGAGTCCATGGCACAACAGTAGCAGCGTTTGGTAGACTATGTATGGGTATATAGCCACCACCATTCGCAGCAGAACCATAGGCACCTATAAATATATTTTGCTAACAACGTTCAATAGCTGTGGCTAAACATACTCATACGGATAGTACACATGATGCCTTGTTATCCCTAGGGAATTTTTATAACTTTATAGAAAAGACTTTTAAATCAATAAGCAAACTCCAAATTCTCGATTAATATATCCCAGCGCACTATGTCTCCAAGCATTTTGAATGGTTTAGCAAGATTTGTGTGAGAGTTTATAGAGAAGTCCTCACACATGAATGATTTCACTAATGTTTCTCCATTTTTTCGCATACATTTATGGGATGTAAACACATTCATTCCAATATATTGATTCATCATCCTAAATGCCATACATGAAAAAAGTATCAATGCCGCCCGCGGAAAATTCGCAACCCTATTCGAATTATCAACTAGGAACACTTCGTGTGATTTAGCACAGTTACATTTGTAATTTAAATAAGAGTACTATGTTAAAGAATATTTACTCTTAGCACTGAATTACAAATTCATGTAGGCAAGATACCTGCATGCATAAATCACAAGAACTCCGTCCTAGATCAATTGTGCATGCAATTTTAAATGACCACTTTATCATAAACAAAGTATTTTTGTAGCTGTTAATATTAAAAGGAGGTATGTCTGAATATTTTGCTAGAAACCCACAAAACATTGCCAGCAATGTTGTTTACCAAAAGATAGCATGTGCTATTATTCCCAGTGCAAATGCTTATGCTTAAGCATGTGTATCATCGAAGGCTTAAAAGTCGAGCTCAGATGGAATTTTCAGAATACGAAGATAAATCTGACATTATTGTATTTTACCCAATTCAGTTGGTGGTAGATAACCACGCACCGATATATGGTGTGTCAAAAAATAGGCTTTGCTATCCATTTATGAATATATGTGTCGAAAAAGTAGAGAATAATAACAATTTGTTAACTTGTCCAATTGTATTGCTTATGACGATGGTATCATAAAAAATATCTATGAATATCACGTTGCTATATTATGAATCATTACACAAGTAAGAAGCATAGTATCTAAAAATAAGGTGTACACAAAACTTGACAAGTATTTCACATTGATGGATAAATTATTCGCACGCTGTAGCTATGAAATTTGCTAACAATGCATGCCGTCTTATTTTTCGTAAAGTCTGTTTTATCTGTTGGAAAGGATATACCTGATGGCATGTTGATTTTTATATTTGTTATCAGTTTGAACGAGATCTTTATATGGCTGTGCAAACTGATTGACGGTTAATGGGATATTTACACGTGAATGACATTTTTATTATTATCGAATTATGTTGTGAATGTTGATTGAACGGGACATGCAAGATCTTATCTTTGCTTGGGCTTAAAGATGTCATAGCATTTGACTAGCAGTAGCATTCACATGGGCGATGAGCTAGCCTCCCAAGAGGTATACGTGAGACAAATGTTGACGTGCTTGCATTGTGTTATTTTTTGTATAACGGGCTTTAGGATCATTATTAGAGCTTCTACATTGCAATTACAATCGTAAATTTAGTTAATGAGTGAAATAGATGGGCTGTTTATGCAAAATCAATCGGGATAAGCTAGATGGTGGAAACGATAGGATTCTTCAAATCTATTACCACGCTTTTTGAGCTTGTAGATTTCATGGATGCGATAAAGCATGTCCAGACTCCGAGCTCAGTAATGTTCTGTACCGAAAATCAACCCATATGCTATCAGTTCATAGGGATGGCGAAGCTTAGCAAACAGTATATAGCTGACTTCAAGTTGATTTTTAAAAGGGCAATGTGTGATTTGGTTTCAAAATTCCCCTTTAATCAGTCGTTATCCGTTGCTTTGGACCGTTTTCTTTGTGACCTGATGGGTAATGTTTCATAAATGGCATCTTAGTGGCCCTCGGTTCCAGGCCTGCTTTATCCACCAGAAGCGATCTGTTAAGAACAAAAAACACCTTAGTAAACGTTTTCCTAAGGCCAAGCCAGATGTTTTAAATAAATAATGCAGTTCAAACGTTGGCCATGGCGTCCATAACTATTTTGTAGACAAATCATTGGTTTTTATAACTTCCTAATGAAAGCCTTGTGGTTTTACGAAGTTCACGGAGTCTTGACGTTCTTTCATCTTTCCGAAGTAGAATGGTGAATATTTAAATGAATTTTACATTTAAGAAGAAATATTGGTGAGAGTGATTAAGACAAGCAAATGTTTGGTTTATACACTAGAAAGAGAATTGTGCAAACCAGCTTGTGCACGTTTTACTTGGGGATATATAGTGTACATGCCACGGCGATCAGTCGCGCTGTCTACTTTTGGAGACAATGCAAAATATACAATAATGTGACTTAGCGTTTCCGGGTTAATCATGCATGCCGACGACATGATAAGTGTCTACAAGGACTTTCATTTAGCTTGCCGGCTTAAAAAGGTGTAAAAGCTGAGGTAAATATCGGAGTAAATAACCTGGGGAGTCTGATGATGCGTGTGATGCGTCTAGGTTTGAAATGGTTGCAACGTGATGTGGTAAAATGCAGTTTTAACTAAACTTGGCTTATGTTCTTATCATTCCTGTTTTGTCGCTACCAGTGTTTTGGAAATGGAGAATATGATGAACTACATGTTTAATCAAGTAGTGTTTGACGAATACCTTACGAAAATCGGTAATGAGCGGTTTATGGAAATTATATATCCTAAAATTTATATGTTCTTTTTAAAAAACGAATTGCTTTCCACTTTGTTTGTCGCTAATACTTTTAAATCACAAAAGTTTAAAATGCTGGAAAATTCTAACAGTTGTACCACAAGATAATCTTTTGCGCAGAAGCTTTGAAATATGATTTCATTCGACGTCATTTCATCACGAAAAGTGAATATTTGAGTGCATTTTAGTAGCTACGTATGTAGTACCAAAAGTACGTGCAATAAAGCAAATCAAACTTAGAATCTGATGAATTCAGCTGGGGTAACGGCATATGCATCGACGGTTCAATATAATACTCAACAAATTGTTACTTGCAAAATTGCACTTTGCTGTCTGAATTTGCAACTATATACCAGACAATGTTTTGTACTTTACTTTTATGCTTATGCTTTTTAGTCTTTAGAGTTTTGATATCTGTACGATTCATTGCTCTTATAGTAATCTACTACGGCATTGATTTATTAATTTATTTTTTTAAATATCCATCTAGCTTAGTATTTGAAACATCTTAACTGACCGCATTAATATTGCTTTTGTTTTTTATTCTGTGCTTTAAGTTATTTTGCTAAACTAACTCATGTGCGCATTTTGATGCACTGTATATAGTCTAGTTAGCTGATTCATTTTTAATTTGGGTATTTTATTAGATCGATATGCAAAATATCCTTGTTTAAGCCAGCAACAGGAGCCAGCTATTTGGCCACATTTTTATGTGATAGAGCCACATTTGATGTCGGCGTTAGCCGTGACGCAGACATTATTTTGATTTGACTGGCTCATCTTATTGATGCAGTTCATCTTGCGCAGGTCCAGTTACTTTGCCATAGTGTTGGAAGCTCTGGACTTAAATTCTTATAGCGACAAGATCGCTATTACCTACAATCACTAATTTTGTTCTATTTCAAATTAGATGCCTATTGCTGATCATTCTGTGCGAGATATATATATGTATATAAATATGTTTATTGCATGACATCACACATCTTCAACAAAATGCGACCAACATTAGTGTCAGTGTATTATTTTAAATATAACGAAGCAAGCGTTTTAATGCTATTCATGAATCGCCGACCATCGGATTCCTATTGACTGCAGCAAACAACATATTTAAACATTCTTTTTTATACAATGGGAATAAAACCTCTAGGACCAAATTCGTTTGTTGCTACCGAAAACAAGTTACATAATACAAATCGATTTATTTGAGATTCCCATTTTTTTATCCTACTTAGTGTAGTCATTTAATTTGGTGTACTGAGATACATTCAGAAGAACTCAAGCATTATCCCAGTAGATGAACTGAGAAAAGAAATATTAGTTTTTCTGTCGATTTTGTGATGCAAGCTCACATAATGTCAAATAGTAAATGTTACCAGCACATTGAATCTGATACTCGTTTAGTAATATTTGCTTGCGTCAGAATTCAAGTAAATATACTAATACGTTTTGTTTGCCAGACTTGTGACCTATACGGATAAGAATGGGAAAATGCCAATCTAGTAAATACGCAATATGGTTCTTTTACTGCCCGTATTTTATCTGCTTTTAATAAAATGTTTGACATACACAACACGTAAGATGCTGTAAATCTAGTTGGTAACTCATTGGGTTTTTGTAAACTACGCTTAATTTCTTTCAACAAGTATACATTTTAAAATTTCGATCCGACGTTTTAATCTTTCTTGGTCGTCTTTTTCAAGTTCCGGTGCATCATATGCTTACTTACGAAAAATAATTTCAGCCTATATTTGGTTAATCCTCTACATTAAAATATCATATTTTCAAGTAATATACGTCTTGCATCCAAACCAGTAAATATGGTAAACTGCCGCATTTAGTTAAACGGTATTTCATATGCTCTTAGAGTTGGGTAAAAGTTATTATGTTGTATGCCAATGTATTTAAACGACAACGTGTAAGTCTTTTTTGGAGATAATGCGCTTTATGTTTTGGGCACACATAAGCATTATCAACTAATAAGTTGTGCAAAAATTAAGAATTATGCGCTTCTTTGTTAGGATTATTTTAGGCAATATCCCTGGGCTATCGGTTGGCTCTAATTTACATATCAGTTATCCAGATCACAAGGGTCGCATCCGAAATAGAAAGTTGCTGAGGCCAATTGATTTTAGCACCGAATTGCAGAGAGTTTCTCACGAATTTCATTGCATTCTGTACTTTAAGTTTCAACTGTCAAATGTTATATAGCATTATTCAAGCCCACTTCGAAATGTCTCTGACTGGTTAACACACACAGTACCAAATCTTAATTGGAGTTAAAAATGTTTAATAATGAAGTCCAAAGCAATCTAGTTGACCATTTTTATTTCCTACGTTCATGTGGCCGTTTTGAATAGCACAAGGGTTTAAGGTATGCAGAAGACATTTGTCTCGTCAATTCGGGGAATCATACTTAGGTCAAGTACTACATTTTACCCAACTATTGTTTTCCTAAATGTTTAGCATTATTGCAGCATAAAGATTGGCTTTGTTTGCAAAGTTTTAATTATAACAGATACACGTCAACCGCTTTATTTACTTACATAATACTCTATATGGTTAGCGGCATCCGTTTCTGGATTGCCCTGTCAGTGTGGCCTGCCGCAGGACGCCAGCGCATACAGAGTGACCATGGGTGGCTTGCGCTGCACGAACCACTGTTCTAAACACACACACCACGTCCTGTGTAAACCAGAAGTAATAAGACCGCGAGGCATGTGTATGTGAGCCAAGTTTCCTCAACGAAGCCGCCAACCCTCCTACTTTCCTACATACCTATTTAAATACTTACGTAAGGTAACATGCAGTTGAATTAGTCCATAATTCTGTAGGTGATTAAAACGGCTTTCATTAGAGCAAAATCAAATCAACTGTTTCAGTTATACCCATTTGCTTAATTACGGTGCATATTACTAAGCAGTGAAAGTTTAACATTCTTGGTTGTCGCCTGCAATTTGTAATAGGTTATCAAGTCTCAGAACACATGCAGCAAGGACACAGAAAATAGTATATATGTCAGTGGCGTGACAAAGCGACTAAAGGGATATAATAATGATTTAATACAATGTGCATGCGTTACATTTTCTCTTAAAGCATTCTTTGATTAGGGTATACAGGTGAAATTTCAAACGATCGATATCGCCTGTATTTTGGTGCTTGAAATCACGCCAGGGTTCACAGAAAGTGATAACAATCCCAATTACTTTTAAAAACATTTTGCTTTTTCTGACCTGCTTAAATATTTAAAATGTATACTAGTTGTAAAGAACCACCTAATTGTGTTTGGATAAATGTCAATATTTGTATGAAAAAATGTGTACGTTTAATATTCAAACAACAACTAACCTATCATAGGTTTCACTAACAGAACATTTGAAAGAAATGGTAAACTATGCATGATTCGCTTAAAAATAACTAGCAAGTGAAAACGAGCACGCAATAATTCCTTAAACATATAGGAGCGAGCAAAGCTTGCAAACATTTCAACGGCATATAAGTGATGCGTAACGAGTCAAACGTGCAATATCCAACCACTAAGCTGTCATGCCTTAAGTGCAAAAAGTATATCATAATAATTAAACGCCGAGTGATAAAAAAGTTGGCTCACATTGTTGTTTGCGTTAACAAACAAGGATTGGGCTCCCATATACTATGGTTGAAAAGACTGATATAGGCACAGTTACCGTTTGGCGGTAGCTGTGTAACAGTGCACCATCCTGCAATAAGTACGTTTCTCTAAATAGGTGAAAAACGGCCTTCAGCACAAGAGATTTGAAGGATGCCAATTCAGTGTATAAGATAGCCGGTTGCAAATATAAAATTATTTGCAAAGAATATGCACCCATGAACATACGTCAAATATAAACGGAGTTTCGCAAAGGATAGCAAAAGCACAGGATGAACGTTTCGAATAATCCAGAAATTGGCCGCTGAACTGTGCGCTGAGCTTGGCAATTTTGTTGCAAACGTTTCGTCACAAATCGAGGTGACATCATCAGTGCGTAGTGGAGTGGCATTCAATATCGTAGCGTAGCGTAGAGTAGCCTCGGTGAGAGTGCGCTGAGCGTGGGGTTCGTGCGTTTTTATACCACCGTGGTTGGCCGTGGAGCCGAGCAATCCTATTGGTTGGGAATTCGATCCGTGTTCAGCTTGGTTGATAGGCAGATGACGTTTGACCTCGCCTCTTTGTGTTTCGTGGTCTTTGTCTGCTTGCTCCTGCGAGCGAGTTTGCCGTCAGTTCTGTCGGTCTAGTCACACGTTCCACCGGATTCAATCGATCGGGTTGGCGGTCGTTCCTCAGTAGTGCAGCGCATACTGCGTCCAATTCGATGGGTCGATTGATCGAATGCGCTGTAGAGTACCAAGCTTCCAAAAACTCCCTCGCGTGTTTTGTACTTCCATGGGCTAGGACCTTTACGTTCTCCAGATCGAAACGGTGGCCTTCTTGATCTTCATGCGCAGAAACCAATGAGTGTGGATCTTGCCTTCTGACGGCCGCCGTCTGTTCGGTGATTCGTGTACAACGTTTTCTTCCAGTTTGTCCGACGTAGTTTTTATCGCAGTCGCTGCAGTTGATCTGGTAGATGTCACTGCATTGGTCGGCTTGATTGAATTTCCTTTGGGTCTTGAGATCAATTTTCTTAGGGTGGCACTTGGCTTGTGCGCCACAGAGATTCCATGTGGCTGCAGCAATCTTCCTTTTAGTTCGGAGACGTTCTTTATGTAGGGAAGCACTATCCGTTTGTTTGCTTGATCAGATGTATGCTGCTGTTGCTGACATATTAGTTTCTTTAAGCTTTTCTGATGAAATTGCTCGGATAACCGTTCTTTCTAAACACTCGATATAGATGATTTTCTTCCTGTTTCCGAGATTCGGCTGTACTGCAGTGCGTTTCCACTCTTATAAACAGGGTTTGAATGCAGCTCTTCTTGTGGTTCATCGGGAGGTTGCTGTGGTAGTTCAATATCTTGTCCGAAAGCGTTTTCTTCCGACATACGCACGTTTCGTCTCTATTCCTAGTGACCAGTAGATCCAAAAATGGTAGCTGGTTATCCTCTTCCAATTCAATCGTAAAGTTGATATCCTCGAATGTGCTGTTGAGCAAATCTTGTGTGGCCTGTACTCTGTTCCGTTTTACTATGACAAACGTGTCGTCCACGTATCGTATCCAGAGTTTTGGGTTGAGAGATGATAGTGCAATGCGCTTCAATTTCTGCATTACGGCTTCTGCAATGAGCCCCGAAATTAGTGATCTCATGGGGGTTCCTCTCAGTTGCTGGTACACTTGTCCATCAAAGTGGAAATAAGTGGTCATGCAGAGGTTCAGGATTTCCCAAACGCATTCAGGTCGTATGGTTGTCATGGGGCTTAGTTGATTCTCAAGCAATTCCAAAATGGTTTCCATGGCCAACTCGTGACCGATTGAAGTGAAGAGTGCCGTGACATAGAATGAAAGCATTATTTCGTCGTCTTCTATTCTGACACCTCGCAGTTTGTTGAGGAATTGTTCAGCATTGTTGATGCTATATTCGGATCCGGCAACCAAATGTTTCAACCTACTCCATAAATCCTTCGCTAGTTTATTTGAGAGGGTTCCTGGGAGCGAGCCGATTGGTCGTAGTGGGACTCCATCTTTGTGTACTTTTGGTAGTCCATAAAACCGTGCATTGTTTGTATCATCAGCTTTCATTCTCCATCTCTCTGTGGCGGTGAGCTCGTTCTTTGTTTGTAGTCTCTTCAACGTTGCGTTGATCTGGTTAACCAGTTTTGAACTTGAATCTTGGTCGATCTGAGGACATATAGTTGTGTTTGATAGCAGTTCTTTGGCCTTGTTAAGATACTCTGGCTTGCAGATTATCACTGTCATGCGTCTCTTAACTGCTGGTAGGATTACAATGTTCTCATCGTTCTGAAGACGTCTAAATGCATCCTGTTCCTCCTTTGTTAGGGTCTTGGTGCGTTTATTACGAGTAAGCACTGGGACAACGGTCTGCCATATCTTTTTTTTGGGACTCTTCCGTCAATCCATCTGATTTCAATGCGTGTTCTAAGCTAGCCACGTAGTCTTTGGGGCAAGCATCTCTGACGTTGAAATTAAGCCCCTTAATCAAAACATCCTCTTCAGTTGCAGTGAAGTGGCGGCGTGAAAGTGTTTGTTCCATCCTTCACTGCTAGCGCAGTCATTTCCCTCGGTCAGTTTGTCTAACTTTGTGTTCAATGCAATCTTGCGTCGGTTCTTTGTGCTTTTGACTCGACGCGCAATTGCGGATTCCAGCGCTGTCCGTAGTTGTGGATCAAGAGTACTGAGGCAATTGGTTCTATTGTCGGTTATGACGTTCTCGTATTTGCGCAGGCGGTTATGGGTATCTGCTATCATTAGTTTCACCATGCGCCTCCCGTATTGTCGTGCTAAGTTCCATTCGGCTGGATGGTTTAGCGCCGGTCTGTGGTTGGTACTTGCTGGCAGCACGTTCCTTCCCAGGCAATCATGAAGGAAGTAAAGCTGTTAGCGTGTGCAAGCTTGTCGGCAGTCAAATGTTTCTAACGACGAGATGTTGTAGCGTTGTACGCCCGAATTGGTTGGCTATAGCAGTGAAAACTGGCAGATCAGGTTGTTCAGATGGCTGTTAAACTGTGCGCTGATCTTGGCAATTTTGTTGCAAACGTTTCGTCACAATTCGAGGTGACATCATCAGTGCGTAGTGAAGTGGCATTCAATATCGTAGCGTAGCGTAGACTAGCTTCGGTGAGAGTGCGCTGAGCGTGGGGTTCGTGCGTTTTTATACCACCGTGGTTGGCCGTGGAGCCGAGCAATCCTATTGGTTGGGAATTCGATCCGCGTTCAGCTTGGTTGATGGGCAGATGACGTTTGACCTCGCCTCTTTGTGTTTCGTGGTCTTTGTCTGCTTGCTCCTGCGAGCGAGTTTGCCGTCAGTTCTGTCGGTCTAGTCACACGTTCCACCGGATTCAATCGATCGGGTTGGCGGTCGTTCCTCAGTAGTGCAGCGCATACTGCGTCCAATTCGATGGGTCGATTGATCGAATGCGCTGTAGAGTACCAAGCTTCCAAACACCTCCTGACGTGTTTTGTACTTCGATAGGCTAGGACCTTTACATTCTCCAGATCGAAACGGTGGCCTTCTTGATCTTCATGCGCAGAAACCAATGAGTGTGGATCATGCCTTATGACGGCCGCCATCTGTTCGGTGATACGTGTACAAAGTTTTCTTCCAGTTTTCGGAAGTTGTATTAGGGTAATACGCACCCAGACCATAACCATTTGGAACAAGTCTCATTTATCGCTCTACAGAATTATAAGAACAATGTAATCCTACCAGCAGTAAAAGGACGCATGAAGGTGATAATCTGCAAGCCAGAGTATCTTAACAAGGCCAAAGAACTGCTATCAAACACAACTACATATCCTCAGATCGACCAAGATTCAAGTTCAAAACTGGTTAACCAGATCAACGCAACGTTGAAGAGACTACAAACAAAGAACGAGCTCACCGCCACAGAGAGATGGAGAATGAAAGCTGATGATACAAACAATGCACGGTTTTATGGACTACCAAAAGTACACAAAGATGGAGTCCCACTACGACCAATCGGCTCGCTCCCAGGAACCCTCTCAAATAAACTAGCGAAGGATTTATGGAGTAGGTTGAAACATTTGGTTGCCGGATCCGAATATAGCATCAACAATGCTGAACAATTCCTCAACAAACTGCGAGGTGTCAGAATAGAAGACGACGAAATAATGCTTTCATTCTATGTCACGGCACTCTTCACTTCAATCGGTCACGAGTTGGACATAGAAACCATTTTGTTTAGCAAGCATACTCTGGCGTACGTAAGTGCATTTTTCCGGTGATTTTTTTCTAGTTTTTTGTAGGAGGTTGCTTAAAGCTCAGGATCCTCTATAAAAATAATCGTCCGTTCCTGTCAGATTTACGAACGTCTTCACGGTTGTCATTCCTTAACAGACTTTGCTTCTTGATGTGTCAGGAAATATGCGCACCTCAGCATATGGCTATTGAGCTGAATTGTTCACATTTGAAAGAATTCTGCATCATCAACTTAACTTAGCGAATCCAATATTAACCTCATGCACTGACTGAGATTAAGTTGTAACCAATTTTTTCGTGGGAGGCTAAAATGTAATTTGTATTGCACCATAAATGCGATTCCACTGGTTAAGTTTGTGCGTTAGATTCCTTTTATATACATCATTTTTTTTTCTGGAACATATTTGCATATAGAAGTTAAAGCGCGTTGATTTCTTCGTTTTGTAGCAAATTTGGATCCATTAAGTTACACTGTATTTAAAAGTTAGGTTAGTTGTAAGCTTAATCTAACTAAGTGTTGCTGATGTATTCAGGTAGGTACTCTTCAACTATTATTGCGCGCTTTGCCCAGCTTTTTTCTGTCGGATGTACTTTGACTTGAGCTGCCATCAACGCTACCGATGTAAAGTGGGCTGCCCCGCTGTAAAGAATGGAGATAGGCACTTACGATGCTTGCCCATTTATTGAAGCAAGGTGAGACAGTTAATTCAGAGACACAGATGTTGAAATGAAAAGCAGATTGAGCAATCTGTTTCAGGTACAAATTAACTATATTCACCTCTGAGTGATCATTCCCAGTAATCATAAAATGCGAGATTGTTTCTGTCAACTTCCACCACATTTTCATGAACAGACTCAAAAGTTTGACAACAGTAACGAGCTGGTATATTAGAAAACACAAAAATGCTTCAGTTACTTTAGTTGGTGATTCCAATAATTAGACTGACTTTCTGATACATTTGGATTGCTAATACTACATTCAGTTTGAAAACTTTGTCTAATGCTTAATGACTTTATCGCATTTCTCTAAAGCAATTTCATTACTGCATCTTGTTGAAAGCTGACTGAAAATATTTGCTTACGTGCAGATTATGGGGGTTACTGCAACATCCCAAGCCAGCATTGGTACATTGCTTTTGCCAGTAACACTTTGGTCCACTACACGAGTAAGCAAACGACTGTTGGAAAAATTGCTACAATGCTCGATTAGCTGACTAGTCAAACACCCTATCCCTGGTGTCAGTTGTTGGTTGGGTTATCTCCAATACCATCAAAGGATTCAGCGGCAGTGTTTCAGGTCGTGTTGGGATTTCGCCTAACAAGCGTTCTATTTAGAAGAAACCACATATATCCGTTTAAAAACACTGCGGATTGGCGAATGTGACTCGCCACTAAATAAAATTCACTGCCTCTTGCCTTTCCGGAAGATCTTACGAGCATCAGGAACGTCATCGAATTCGAGGTGTTCCTTTGATTGCTTCCTTCGACTGCGAAACTAGCGAAGAAAACCATAAATCTAGAGTCAGATAACACAAATTCACAATACATGGCTACATTCATATGGTTGGCAGCATACGGATTCCTGTTTTCCGGTCAATGTGGACAGTCACATATACCTGCGCCTAAAGGGGGACCATGCGTGGCTTGCGCTGCTTAACCAACAGCTCCAAATACACAATATATATTGTGTAAACCCGAAGGAATAATACCGAGATGTACATGGATAGGAACCAAGTGTCAGCAAGGAAGTCGGACCACACTCCTTCACAGGCAAACACAAGCACACTGTATTTAGGAATTATGCGCACACAAAGCGGTGGCTGGGGCGTAGTCCGTTCCATATTGGATGCATTGAACCCCTCTTCTAGCCTAGCATGGCCACAAGGACAGTGCACCCCGTCCCCTCCAGCAATGGCCAACAGTCTTCTAGAGCTAGTACGGCTGTGTGGGTCGGTAATAAACAGGTAGGTACGTTGTCAACATGCACATCAAGCGCAGCCACCTCGGGGATATCAAGCAACGGTCAATCACGTGAAATAACCTTAACAAATAAAATATATATGTTATAGCATATGGCTATGCCAACAAAACTCTTCGTTAAATTTTCAAGTGGGGTAAGTTGGTTAGCAACGAATCTGCGATAAGTACAATATGTTCAGAAATTGCTGCAAAATGCTAAAAGCACAGTAATTTAAACAAGGATAAACACAATTAGCGGAAGTAAAGTTGCCAGTTAAGAGAATATTATTCAGGTAGGCAGAACAAACTAAACAATACTGAAATGATTTTATCTAGCGTAAAAAGGCTGTTTAATTGTAAGTTGGTTTAGCCTAACTGCGGTGAAAAAGCAGAATTATTACAACATCAGCCTCAGTATACACACTTGCATATACACAAGCATACTTCTACACATAAATGTACACGTATAAATCCCGTATACTACTGGTCAACTTATATTATTTTTGTGCAATCACCAATCATAAGTAACTGCATTACCATGGCCATCCCTTTTGCTGGCATTACTCGCACTGACGAAAAAAAACATTTTTTATGTTTTAGAGATCACAAATAGTCATGTATGTAACCGGCTCCGTGTAAATGGCACGTCGATAACATTGTTCACTGGAACACTGTGACGCAGCTTTTTAGTTTCCAAAACGCGTTCATTTTCTAGATTTGGTTTTGATCAAGGAAGAAGAAGAATGACAACAATCTCCAGAACAGCGAATCAGAGAAATGCATACAGTGTAAAATGTCTCAGATTATATAGCTAATTAATACGACCCAAATGAATTTAAATTGATTTTGCTGTCAGAAGCGATATATCAGAAACTCAACTGTAATGAAGCACAGAGTCCATATAGTCGCACATTGAGGACGAACGAAGGAAACTCTTTTCAGCATATACTTCAGGCGAATAAAATTACCTGATCAATTAAAGGTGATAGGTCATTGAAACTTGGTCAGGCGCCTGTTTGAATCAACGCAGTGGATCTATAAGTTAATCGATAGAATCAGTTTGCGGAGGTCACGAGTCGCTCCAAATTGTGCAAGCACACACCCACACTCAAAAGACGGGCGCGCTGTCTTTGGATCGACAGTTGTCGACCTCAGCCGCGCACATGCTCCGGAATTAGGGCTAGCGCAATTTGCCAACTGCAGGTATTTAGTATATTTACCGAGGTGTTAACAGTCGCCAACAAGCCCTGTTGTAGATCGTTGAGGTAAAGCCTCGTTACTGTGTGGACTATTTTTAGTGTATCATCTGGCAGAATCTGATTTTCATAAATAAGCCGGTGCTAGAGGTTAGCCTATTTATCGGTATTACATCATTTTTTCACTATTCCATCCAAGTTTCATTGTTTGCATTAAATGCTTATAAATCAGGATCGCAGTACACATACAACTGACGAGTAGCTAATTTTTACAATTTGGAGATTACGAAATAAATGAAATATGCCGGTTATTTTACGATCCAATAAGTGGCAACATTGTTGAGCTCTGCCCATTATACATGCTAACTGCAGGATACCGAATGCTCTGGAATCTGAGTTTATGTTAATGCAGTACAGAAAAATTGTGTATTTAATTGAATACATCTCATCGTATGTACGAAGTTAACGGCTGAATCTAAATGAACATTTCCATTGAATAATATGTTTTATCTGCTTAAAGGAATTAGTGTAATGTCATAGCTATTCTGGTAATTAGGTTGAAAAGTTTTTGCAGATTTTCAAAACATGTATGCGTGCGTTAGAAAACCAATGTCTACCAACGTTATGTTAAATGTGGCGCCTTCGAATTTTCGGGGCTTAACTCCTGTAAATTGCTGCCTTTTCCAAATGACACTAGACAAGCTTCTGCTTCGAATTTAATGCAATTTTCCAGATTATGTTATATTTTGCATAAAGGTGATTAATCAATTAACTTACACAGTACTATAAGCTTCATGATCCATTCACGGATATAGTCAGTGATGAGTATTCTCATATAAGTTACTACAAACGATGATCATTATATGCGAGTAGCCAGTTGTGGGTATATTTATCAATTAACTCACCTTAAAATAAGCCCCTGGAACCTTACAGATATATGTGTACTGGATAAGCTCTGCTGGCCAAGTGTATCCATGAGTTTTGGAACAGGACAATCAGCAAATAGGTTGAGCTGTTCCCAGCGTTTTCCTTGTTCAACATAAAAGATTTCGGCAACTCTTAAACGTAACTTGTTATATTCTCGTGGAACATGCTAACTTGTTTCTGAGTCCTTATCTGAAGTCGCAACTAGGGTTGATCGAGAAACTCTAAAGTAGCGGTATTAAATAGCTGTATGTTTCTTACAATTGCTTTTGCCATTATAACAAAACAAAAGTAAATGTATATTATCAATAGGTAGGATTTTCTCTATACCCGTTTACGAGGCAAAATGGGTGGCTATATAAATATTGATACCATTCGAACATGATACGCAACTTAGTCATGGGACTTAGACGTAGGAGCACGTCTAATTGATTAATATCGCAGGAAGAAAAAATGCGTGGTTTTTTTCACACATCTGTTGATTTCATAGGATTCTGCAACATCACTATACTACAATTGTTAGGCCTGAAATGCTTAGCCAAAATTAAGCATCGTCGTTCTAAAATTGGAATTCGTCCTGCTTTCGAGGAATTACATAAATAATAAACGCTTCTTACCTACTGACTGCACTTTCCAAAACAACCGTATATACATGAATCTACAAAAAGCATTCAGCTTATATAATCCGCATATTTCATAATGTTGAGCTACATCTGCATGTTAACTAGACTTTGTTAAAGTAATTGTCCTTTTGTACATTCGCCATATCCATTATACTTAAAATTAACAAGCAAAAAGTAGATTACTATATACGTAGAGTTCACTCGTAGGGCAGAATAATTTTTGCCTAATAATACTGACTCGCCTTATCAAAAGCGTTTTGAGCACATATAATCTCGTCATCAGAAGGTTACGCTAAAATTAGTCGTTTATGGGTTCCGCTAATGTTTTTACAAAGCCGTACCGTTGACACAAGATACACCATTTTTGAATCAGCATACATTTAGCCGGTTCAACAAATGAATTATAATCATGCTGGGAGTAATTGTAGTGAATGCCTGATTTGGTTTATAGAGGAAAATAACTTGAGCAAACTTGATTGGCTAAACTTAACTGCAAACTGAAAATATGATCCAATAGATTAGCAACGTAATATGTTGGCTTCTGCGAAGGTGCTATTACTTGTAAAATACCCCTGCCTAATTATGCTCCGAATATTTTTGAAAAGCAAAGGCAGGGCTCAAGTGATATATTTATTTAAAGTGGCATTCAGAGGCATTATAAACGATTATAAAACACATACTATTTTGAGTATGTTACTTACTTTGTATTGCCTTTATCCAAGCAAACCTATGCAACCTAATCAACAAAGATAATTACGTATTGCTAATACTGACCTCTGCCAATTGGAAGCTAATTTTTCACTGGAACACAGAAGACTTAGGAACAGCATATCTTACAAGATAATTTTGATGTAGAAAAGGCTGATTGGATTTTGTGTTTAAATTACTCACACTGCAGAGGAAAACCCTGACCATCGGAGTAGCGACTTCTCGCAGCATGGATACTACAAACTGGAGCTCAAGAGTGCTTCATACTGATGACTCTGAGTTAAACGGACCAACCGGCTGGTGCAACACATAATGTTTAATGAATCAGCTGATCTGGTAGCTTCTGCAATGACCTTATAAAATAATTAAAACTATTCAAAATATTGGTTACGTCGCATACGGAGTAGGTGCCTGTGTCACAAACCTAAGTTACAACACTTCACGGTTAATACTATAACTAATGTTTTAATGGGCATTTGGTCCGAAACGCATCGCAATACATCACTTATAGAGTAACGATTGCAAATTCCGTTTTATTTGCTAATGTTAAAATTATGTAGCAGACTGTCACTTGCAACATCCTAACCACCCCGATGCGTCGGATTTGCCGTACAGCCGTTTACATTCAATATGCATGCAGATTTTTATCAAAGTGCGTGAATTTCAAAATGAGGATGCCATTCGTTAGTCTAAGTGTAATAATGTGAACTCATCTTTCGCATGCGTCACGAATCCGCTCGCCTAATCTATGCGTACTACGTACGTTCATTTGGAAGGAATTATCTGAATTTTGGCTTATATGTGCTAATAGGGTAACAGTCTAGTCTACGCGTTGCCCGAGGCAAATGCGCTTAAAGAGAATTAATTTTTCCTCTAACTTTGTCGATTAACTGAGCAATGCTAGATAAATTAAATTATATCGCATTTCCTAGACAACCAATTATCATCTTGCGCATGTATTCAGTTGCAACGGCTGACACCTTGATGTAACGAGGAAACACTAGAATAACATGGGCAAAATGATAAAGCGTAACAATTCAAATATTGCGAAATGGTGGGAAACGGCTGTATAAAATACGCTTACAACGATGGGCTCATCAAGCTGATCGTAATACCTGCTGTAAATACATGCGCATCGATTACCAAACGGACGTTGGTCCTATCCACGGTAATCCTGGTAAGTTCGTCTCAGATGTGATTTGCCTTAATTTGATAGAGTCTCGTCAGCGAAACATACATCAGACACTAGGTTGAAACTCGCTCACTGAGATATATAACACGGTGCGCAGAAATGTGTACATGGTAAAATTGGGCGTTGATCTCTGTTATTGTACAACTACAGATGACTGGTTCCAACACGGCAAGCCTTGCTCTGCATTTAGTAAGGAAAATAACTCTTAAGTTCATTCCAAACGACAATAGCATGTTTGGGCTATTTACTAATATCCAGCAGAAAATGGTACGAATTGTTGGGATTTCTCAAAATCTGATACGCTTCAATGCAATATTTGGTATGGTCCAGTTACTAGTTTAGGCATTCTCATAACTGCGATAAGGAAGCAAATGTTGGTAGCTCAGGTTGTTCAGTTGGTGAACTGAGTGTTCGCTGAGCTCAACAGATTGACTGCAAACGTTTCGTCACCACTCGAGGTGACATCGTCCGTGTGCGTGTAATAGCAGAGTGGCGCGTACGAAGTGTCCGTGAGTCTGGGTGTTCGATCTCCTAGCTGCTAGTCTGAGTTTGGATTGTTCGACAAGCACATGACCATGAAAATCGATGTATGATTCTCAGCTCGTAGTGTACGCACGTGACTCTTCGGTTGTCGTCTTTGGATTCACTTGTCTGGCGTTCCGTTACGTTAGATTTATTCTACTATTTCGGTGTTTTTTCATCCGTAGCGCTGTATATATATTATCTATTTCAACATGTCGATTTACTGAATTGTCCGAAGTATACCCTGCTTCCAAAAATTATCTAGCTTGTCTCGAATTTCCACGGGCTAGGATCTTAACGTTCTCTAGGTCGAAGTGATGGCCTTCTTGGTCTTCACGCATGGAAACCAGTGAATGCGGATGGTGTTTTCGTATGGCCATTCTGTGTTCGTTGATCCGTGCTGACAGGTTCCTTCCAGTTTACCCGATGTAGTGTTTGTCACACTATTCGCATTTAATTTGGTAGATGGCGTCATTCTGATTGCCTTGTTTAACTTTATCCTTCGGTCTTGAAAGCAACATTCGCAAAGTACTAGTTGCTTTGTGGGTTACCAAGATTCTATGTGGTCGTAGCAATCTTGACGTTAGTTCAGATGCATTATTAATGTAAGGAAGCGCTACCCGTGTATCTATGTTTTCCTGCTGTTGTTGCAGCACCCACTTATTTAAGCTTCTTCTGATGAAGTTTCTTGGATACCCGTTGTTTTGAAATGCCCGGTATAGATGATTCGCTTCCATTTTCCTCAATTCTGTCGTGCAACAGTATGTTTCGGCTCTATTGAAAAGGCTTTGAATGCAGCTTTTCTTGAGGTTAAGTGGATGGTTGCTGTAATAGTTTAATATTTGGTCTGTGTGGGTCTTCTTCCGATATACACATGTCTAAAATGTTCCGTCAGTGTTTCTTTGAACCAAGACATCTAAGAATGGTAACTGTTTGTATTTTTTCGAGTTCAATTGTAAACTTGATATCATGGAACGTGTTGTTGATTAACTCATCGGTATCCTGTATGGAATCTCGTTTGATGATGACAAACGTATCTTCCACGTACCGAATCCATAATTTTGGTTTGATTAACGGTATTGTGATACTCTTCAGGTTTTGCATCACAGCTTCTGTAATAAATCCTGAGATGGGCGATCCCATAGGCGTTCCTTTCAGCTGTTTGGATCCTTGCCCATCAAAGTAAAAATAAGCAGTCATGCATAGTTCCAAGAGTTCCCATATGCCCTGCGACATGAGGTTTCCTAATGTGTTCGGTTGTTTTCGAAGTAATTCCATCATGGTTTCTTTTGCATGTTCGTGCTTAATGGATGTGAAGAGTGCGGTGACATCAAACGACAGCATAAGTTCATCTTCTTCTATTGTAACACACTTCAGTTTATTGATGAATTGCTCAACACTGAAGATGCTTTGTTTAGAGCCGGCAATTATATGTTTTAATTTCTTCCACATGCTTTTTGCCAATTTGTACGGTGAGGTTTCTAGCAACGAGACGATTGGACGCAATGGGACTCCGTCTTTGTACCTTTGGTAGTCCATAGAATCTTGCAATGTTTGTATCATCAGCTTTCATCTTCCATTCCTACTTCTTGGTAATCTCACTCGTTGCTTGTTGTTTCTTCAATGCTGTGTTGATTTGAGTTCTCAGTTTTGTACTGGGGTCCTGATATATGGGGCGACATGTGGTTCTGTCGGAAAGGGGTAGTTTTGCTTTTGCAACGTAATCTGGTTTAGCCATTTTTACTGACCTGCTTCCCTTGTCAGCTTGTAGGATTACAATATTGTCCTTCTTTTGTAGCCTTCTGAGTGCTTCCCGTTCTTATTTTCAAGAGTATGTGTGAATTTGTTGCGAGTTATCGCAGGGACAACTATTTGTCGAATTTGCTTCCGCGATTATTATGACAGACCGTTTGTGTTCAAAACCTGTTGCAGATTAGCCAATTAATCCCTATATGGTGCATCATTTGCGGTAAAGTCTAGTTATTTGATTAGTATGTTCTCCTCAGTTGTGCTGTTTTGAAGGCTAGACAAGTTTTTGATCCATCCTTTACTGTTGGGGTGATCAGACTTTCTCGTAAGCTTAAACAACTTGATATTCAGTGCAAAGTTACGCTGTCTTCTGATGTTGTCTACCCGACGTTGAATCGCGGATTTAAGCTCTGCAACGTTTTGGGGTACCATCGCAATAAGGCAGTCAGTTTTATTGTCATTTGTGACCTATTCATAATTTTGAAGGCGATTATGGGCATCTGTTTTCATTAATTGACCATACGCGTCCCATATTGTCTTGTTAAAGCCCAAGCCTCCATATAATTTAACGTCGGTCTGTATTTCAAGCTACCACTGCAACCATCCACTGAACCATAAGAACAGCTGCATTCAAAGCCTTTTTAATATAGACGAAACACACTGCAGCACGACAGAATTGAGGAAGAAGTAAGATAATTGTCCATACCTGGTATTGCAAAACAACGGGTATCCAAGAAATTTCATCTGAAGGAGCCTAAAGAAAAGCAGGAAAACATAGATAAAAGGGTAGCGCTTTTTATATCAATAATGCATCTGAACTAACGTCGAGATAATTACGACCACAAACCAACTGGTACTTTGCGAAGATTGCTTATAAGACTGAAGAACAAAATTAAACAAGGCAGTGCGAACAATGTAATCTACAAAATTAACTGCAAATAGTGTGACGAACATTACATCGGGCAAACCGGAAGAGGATTGTCAACACGGATCAAAGAACACAGAATGGCCATACCGAGACATGACCCGCATTCACTGGTTTCCATGAATGAAGACCAAGAAGGCCACACATTCGACCTAGAGAACGTTAAGATTCTCGTCCGTTGAAGTTCGAGGTAAGATGGAGAATCCTTGAAAGCATGGTATTCCACGGATAAGTTAATAAACCAACACATTAAAATATATGCTATACATAAAGCACTAAGGATGAAAGATTACCGAATTAGTAGAATAAATCTAACGGAACGGAACGTCAGACTAACGCATCAAATGAGGACAACCGAAGAGTCACGCGCGCTACAATACGAGGTGAGAATCAAAGAATGATTTCGATGGTCAAGTGCTTGTTGAGCAATCCAGACTGAGACTGGCGGCAAGGATATCGATCACTCACACTCACTGACGCTTCGTACGCGCTAAATTCACGTGCCCTGACGATGTCACCTCGAGCGGCGGCGAGACGTTTATTATTCAACCTGCCGAGCTCAGCGAACACTTAGACCACCAATTGTGAATTTGTATTCATTCCTCCTATTCAGATGATTTTTACTGATACGCCATTTCAATGTAAGAGAGTGTACTTCCCTATGTCTTTAGCGTTTGCAAGCATAAGCATGGAAGCTCAGCTTTTGTCTTTTGTAGTGTTCGTGTTAGACTTGCGCACTGACTGCTAATCACATGGACAATTATATGTTGCTTGTTCTAGTGTAGGCTACTCTGCCAACCTGCATATCTGCGCGGAAAAGTTCGCAACATATTGTATACCCACATGTGTCATGCAACTGGTTCTACTCTAAGCGTGAGGTTTTTCTTTCCTAACATCATTTTTCAACCGAGCAATTGATCGGAAAGATACATTACATACACAAATTTTCATGAAACTACATCTATTGTAAGTTTAAGGATTTTATTTTTTCTTCTTTATTTAAACATACTGAGCATCAATAACGCGTTTAAGATTACAATTAACAATGATCATGACAAGAATTTGAAGTGTGCCAGTTTGATCCACGCACAGACTGCTAGTTTTAGGGAAAGCTATATTTTGCGTGTTCTAGAGTCAGCAAAGCCGACCCTCCATGTCTGAACAAGTAGTAATATTTTTCTTACTTTTTCATTTAACCAAAGGTAAAACAGTGGGTCCCCTTCAGCCATTTCGTCAGAGCAGTGAGAAGACATAAGTTGCGATATGTTAACATTTCGATTGTTCTCTTCAGTCGCAAACACAATACAAGCGGGACTAATGAACAGTTATATACAGGGGGAAAAAGTTGGCACACCAATCAAAATGTAAAAATCAAGACCACGGTAACCTAATTGAATGTCTCAATAGTTTCTGTGCACACAACACAGGTTGATAAGCCCTAATTAGCAAAGCCTCGCTAATTGCCAAGATAATCGGATTGTTGTTGCGCAATAACACCTTGAACGCAGTATCCGGGTTCACCTGATGTCGGGTTGCCAAGAGATGCTTGGTGATAGATGATGCGGGACTCCTGTTCCTCCTCGGATTCACTCCGTCTTGTTGCGTCATCAGTTGCTCCAACCACCTCGGTACATGTTCAGCTACCCTCTGAGCTAACTGACGGTCAGTCCTGCCTATGTAAATGTCACCGCAACCGCAAGTGAACTGGTAAACGACGTGAGAGGCCGAACTGACTGATGAGTTGCTCTGACGGTCATGAAGAACAAGGCTTCGTGTTGTATGTATGAGTCGCAACTGAGCGGTCGCGTAGGTGCGCGTAAGGGCGGACCGGAGTTTATGTCCGATATCATTCGATACATGGTCTCCTTTGAACGGCAAGAACAAGTAAACATTCTTTTTCTCCGCGGTTAACACCGGTATTTTCTCCTTGGGAGGCCTGCTGTGGATCTGAATGAACTTCTCAGGATACCCATTTGACACCAAGGTTTTGAACAAAAAGTCTTCTTCAGCTTGCAACATTTCGGGGCTGCATATCCGTCTTGCTCTGTAGAAAAGCGTTTTCACTAGGCCACGTTTGTATGCGACCGGGGCAAAGCTGGAAAAGTGGAGGTACTGCCCGCTCCAAGTGGCCTTGCGATGAACCGTGCGCTGTAGTGTACCATCGGTCCGTCTCTTAATGAGTACGTCCAAAAATGGCAGACTATTTTGTTGCTCCAACTCATGGGACACCGATAGATTCGGATGAATTGAATTCAGAACTGTCAATAGCCGCGCAAAATGTTCGTTGCTGGTGAAGACTAGGATGTCGTCCACATACCGCTTGTACAACGTAGCTTCACCAATGCTGGCAGTAACTTGTCTTTCTATCAGGCCGAGAAAAATATCTGCTAATACTGGTCCAAGAGGGCTACCCATGGCGACGCCGTCGACCTGTTTATAAGCAGTGCCCTCAAACTCGAACCGTATATTTTCTGTGCATAGTAAAATCATATCCCTCAAATACTCCAACGGCAGGCTAACATACATGTCCGGTCCGCCCATACGCGCACCTACGCGACCGCTCAGTTTCGACTCATACATACAACACGAAGCCTTGTTCTTCATGACCGTCAGAGCAACTCATCAGTCAGTTCGGCCTCTCACGTCGTTTACCAGTTCACTTGCGGTTGCGGTGACATTTACATAGGCAGGACTGACCGTCAGTTAGCTCAGAGGGTAGCTGAACATGTACCGAGGTGGTTGGAGCAACTGATGACGCAACAAGACGGAGTGAATCCGAGGAGGAACAGGAGTCCCGCATCTTCTATCACCAAGCATCTCTTGGCAACCCGACATCAGGTGAACCCGGATACTGCGTTCAAGTTGTTATTGCGCAACAACAATCCGATTATCTTGGCAATTAGCGAGGCTTTGCTAATTAAGGCTTATCAACCTGTGTTGTGTGCACAGAAACTATTGAGACATTCAATTAGGTTACCGTGGTCTTGATTTTTACATTTTGATTGGTGTGCCAACTTTTTCCCCCTGTATATAACTGTTCATTAGTCCCGCTTGTATTGTGTTTGCGACTGAAGAGAACAATCGAAATGTTAACATATCGCAACTTATGTCTTCTCACTGCTCTGACGAAATGGCTGAAGGGGACCCACTGTTTTACCTTTCTGAAAAGAAGACTCCCCGTTACCGTTGCGAGGGCATTGGATCGATTGTTATCTTTGCGCTGTAAGTTAACTGTGGAACGCGCTCGAAGAGAATTTTACGAAGGATGTATCCGTTCAGGTTGTTTTCCGCGAAGATTTGCCAAAACCCTGTCAAGCAACAAGTTGCCAATTAACAACATTAATCTAGCAAGGGTAGCGTCGGCGCACATCGACGCCTGTCTTGAACGAGAAGGAAAGTTCCTCGAGACGCAGAGGCGGTTCGCATGCGTGCTCAAAGAGTTGTCGTTGGTTTGCCGGTTGAAATTTGAGGCCTTTTCTGCTGACATTATCCGTCGCACAAGAACGAAAACAGTCCGCAATCTGCAGGGTTCCCTTGCAAAAGCCCCAAACGTTGCCTTCCCTACTGAGTGCTTAAAGCATGTATACAATCTGTCATCCGTACAGTTCACGCGCACACAATTGGAAGTTCTCTCACTTGGACTGAAGTACCGATTGCCTCCAAAAGCTATAGATAAGCTCAACACGCAGGCTCAGTTTGAGTATCTGAATGAGCAGCTCAGTGACCATGCGCCAAGGTCAATGGAAGATGCGGGTTGGTTCCGGGCAAAATTGGTAGATATTGCGAACCAATACATGAACACGCCGATAAGCCAGAGATGCTGTCTGAAAGCCGAACACTATATGGCGATAAAGGAGTTAAAACAAATGGGACACGTAATGTTTCTGCAACCGGATAAGGGATCAGGCATTGTTATAATGGACCGAACTGACTACATTGCAAAGATGGAATCTATTTTGGGGGACAGAAGGAAGTTCCAGTTAGACAAGACACCAGAAAACAACATCTTGGTCGAGAAGCAAGTGGCGAGGAAACTGCAGATTCTTTTACTACATGGTTACATCAGTGACTCGCAATACAGGCGGTTGAAACCGACCGGCACTCAGACACCCAGAATGAGGGGCGCTCCCAAATTACACAAGGCAGGGAACCCACTGCGCCCGATTATGTGTATGAACAACTCACCATACCACAACGTTGCGCGGTGGCTAGCGAAAATGTTGGAGCCGGTACGCAAACTCCTGGCCACGTATTGCCTAAAGGATTCCTTTGAATTAGTAGAGACAGTGGAACACATGTCGCTGGGTGCGGAGCACATGTACTCAATAGACGTCGACTCCCTATTCACAAACGTGCCTCTGCGTGAGACAGTTGACAATTTGTGTGATTTCATTGCGAGTCAAAACATGTATGTTGGCCTGCCGTTGGAGTATTTGAGGGATATGATTCTACTATGCACAGAAAATATACGGTTCGAGTTTGAGGGCACTGCTTATAAACAGGTCGACGGCGTCGCCATGGGTAGCCCTCTTGGACCAGTATTAGCAGATATTTTTCTCGGCCTGATAGAAAGACAAGTTACTGCCAGCATTGGTGAAGCTACGTTGTACAAGCGGTATGTGGACGACATCCTAGTCTTCACCAGCAACGAACATTTTGCGCGGCTATTGACAGTTCTGAATTCAATTCATCCGAATCTATCGGTGTCCCATGAGTTGGAGCAACAAAATAGTCTGCCATTTTTGGACGTACTCATTAAGAGACGGACCGATGGTACACTACAGCGCACGGTTCATCGCAAGGCCACTTGGAGCGGGCAGTACCTCCACTTTTCCAGCTTTGCCCCGGTCGCATACAAACGTGGCCTAGTGAAAACGCTTTTCTACAGAGCAAGACGGATATGCAGCCCCGAAATGTTGCAAGCTGAAGAAGACTTTTTGTTCAAAACCTTGGTGTCAAATGGGTATCCTGAGAAGTTCATTCAGATCCACAGCAGGCCTCCCAAGGAGAAAATACCGGTGTTAACCGCGGAGAAAAAGAATGTTTACTTGTTCTTGCCGTTCAAAGGAGACCATGTATCGAATGATATCGGACATAAACTCCGGTCCGCCCTTACGCGCACCTACGCGACCGCTCAGTTGCGACTCATACATACAACACGAAGCCTTGTTCTTCATGACCGTCAGAGCAACTCATCAGTCAGTTCGGCCTCTCACGTCGTTTACCAGTTCACTTGCGGTTGCGGTGACATTTACATAGGCAGGACTGACCGTCAGTTAGCTCAGAGGGTAGCTGAACATGTACCGAGGTGGTTGGAGCAACTGATGACGCAACAAGACGGAGTGAATCCGAGGAGGAACAGGAGTCCCGCATCATCTATCACCAAGCATCTCTTGGCAACCCGACATCAGGTGAACCCGGATACTGCGTTCAAGTTGTTATTGCGCAACAACAATCCGATTATCTTGGCAATTAGCGAGGCTTTGCTAATTAGGGCTTATCAACCTGTGTTGTGTGCACAGAAACTATTGAGACATTCAATTAGGTTACCGTGGTCTTGATTTTTACATTTTGATTGGTGTGCCAACTTTTCCCCCTGTATATAACTGTTCATTAGTCCCGCTTGTATTGTGTTTGCGACTGAGGAGAACAATCGAAATGTTAACATATCGCAACTTATGTCTTCTCACTGCCCTGACGAAATTAACCAAAGTGTGCCAAAGTAACCACATTGTAATTCAGGAGTCTGTAAATTCCATATTCTTTGGCGTTTGCGTTCACAATTAACAACTGTCAGAGCCAGTATTGTGAAGTCTGCGAGTTAGATCTAGGCAATGTTAGCCTTTCATACGGATGATTAAATGTTGCGTGTTATATAGTCGGCAAACCTGATAATCTCTATATATGCACAGGCAAATTTACAGGACAAAACTATGTGTACTAACAGGAGTTGTGCTACTACATCGATTACAAGCAGAAAAAGGTAGCTAAGAACACTGAACACCAACAACAAATTCGAACCTCTATATATTGCAAAGTTCAAATTTGTCTTTTTATTCTTTATCATTTGCCCACACTGAGCCACGACGCAGCATGACCGGGTGCAGTTAGTTTATAAATGTGTGTATATATACGTATATACATATGTATATACATATATATACAAGATTTAAAGATCAAAATATGTGCTACAGATATGGTGCCGTTTGGATCATTATGGAATAAGAAAGCTGTCATTAAACAAGCAATATTTTCCAGTTTTCTGCAATATGCTTTTAAATTTATTTTTATGTAATATATTATCTAGGGGAGCATTACATAAGAACGTGGATATACACGTCCGCGACTGACCGTCTTCGTTCTAGACTACCAGATTATCCAACCAGCAACATCCTGTCACTGAAATTCAACATCTTTAATTATGTGCAACCGTCTGAGGCCAAATCGTTCTTCAGCATTTTCATGGTGCGGTCAAATTGGGATGCTTCAACCAGCTGTCCAACTGACTTAAGTCATTCTGTCGGAGTGTAGCAAGCCATTAAATATTTTTGGCCGCAGCCCTTGTAGCATGCAGATGAAGGAACTCAGTTAGTAATTTAGCGTTAATGTGGTCCAAAGAGAGTGTTTCTCAGAAGTATCGACATTACCCTCCGTCATACTTCGCAGCTTCGTGCTCAGGAAAGCACAATAGTACAGGAACAAAACGAACACATAGGAGTTCCTTGTTCTCGTACCTAGAACGACAGTCGTGGTATTATATTTTCCTTTGACAGTCCTTTCCAATGAATATCAGGTAGCATGCGTAACCCACTTTATGAGTTACGTAGTGGAACTATCGTATTTTTGACTAACTCTTTCTCCGCCGTTGAATTCAAGGTTGTTCGAAGTAATCGGCGTTCGGCGCCGTGCACTGAAATCGGGTGACGCACTACACGTTGTAGCTCCGTTGGTTACATCCGAATACTAACCACATCGCAGATGGCGTGCCATTGTTTGCGACCATTTACAAACTTGCCAATTTTAATCCAATTCCGGGCTCAGGAATGCTAGGGCACACGACCGTAAATAAGTAATTTTTCTCCGATTAATGATAACCGTTTCGAATGTTGCGCTTTTAATTTAACATGATTGGCGGACAAAGAGTAACGTTGTGAAAACAGTGTTGCATTGCTTGTGCTTCGATTAAAAAATGGACTTGAGTTTGTCTCTTTATTCATTTGTATCGAGGCGATCGATGTGCATGTTAACCGGCTCTGGACTGGCGGTGTCGGTGTTATGTGGTATAACACCTGCGGATGAGGTAATAACAGTCAGGTTATATATGGCTTACCTATTAACTGGTTAGTAATCGCCGGAGAAGGTAGACTAGATGTTGTCTGGTCGTTAGCATGCCTGAGTTTAGCGTTCAATTTAAGAACCCTACTCTGAAAACTTTGCTGTACAGCAAGAACAGCGTAGTTAGATTCTCATGGCAAAATCCTAAATCACACAATCCGTTGGAATGTTTCGGTCAATATTAACGTTTGTTATTGTACATTTGACTATTGGGATTACGGTGTATTTTTGAAAAAATCTAGAGCAAATCTGTCAGGTTGATTTGTTTCTTTACTGCATTTGGTTTATACCCGCAAAGAAGCAGCATACCGGAAGGCCGCACATTTCACAAATGCTGTCTACATTAACTGAATTTGTACATATTTGCTTACCACATTTGCAGTTAGGTGGAAGCAGTTCCATTGAAAGTCTTTTGTGGAAATGAACGCTGTCCTTATCTGTTTAGGTGAGCTAGCGGCGGTTGACGCTCGCGTTCTTTGTCCCAGTCGCACTATCGATGTAGATTAGCTTATGTGTGCCATTAACGAACTTATCAGCAAGTGACAGTCGGACTTGAACATTACTCAAAATACATGTTATCAAAACTCTCTGTGAAAGTTAAGCCATTTGGAAATGATATTCGGCATGTGATTTGACGGAAGTCAGATGACGGTGTGCCAAATTTATGCGCTTAAGACTGATCAGTGTGGTGTCCCAGTTAACAGTATAGTGTAAAAAATACGAACTATACGAAGTACGCATAAAGCACCTGATCCATACTCTCTAGAGGGAATCGACAAAATAAACTTCAGCTAAATCGGTTATTATCGTCACTATTTATAACCCACTTAAACGTTCATTAACAATACTGACGAAATTACGGGTCGTAGTGCAGATAGTACCGATAAATTGACTGCAATTAGCTAAAATCAGTTAAAGGGAAATCATAAAATTGGATAGGTCGTTCGGTGATTAATATTACGGTGCAGTAACATATGTACTCTGTATTGAGGTATAAAATAACAATGCAATTTTAAAATAAAATTTCCTTTTTTATATAAACTAAAAGCTTAGATTTTATTTATTCCTTTTTCATCCATATTTATCCGTATAATAACAGGCGGTAATATTTTATGTATGAAGCATCAACTGCATGATCCACAGGTGTATATGTTCCTCTGAGAAAATCGGTTGTGGTATACAGGATATATTTTATCCCCCTCAAAAAACAAGTCTGCACGCGCCGTATGGAAAAGGGATAACACCCATATGAATATCCCAGCAACGATTGACAGAATGTAATAACACATTTAACATCAGAGAGTTTCCAAGCGATGCCATCTTGGACCAAGTCATCTGGGGAACTATGGACTTCGAAATTTCATGACAACTTTGCTTGGTAGTCCGCAGCAAGCTTTCATAACCTATTGAAGTCCAGTATGTTTTACCCGAAGGATAAATATCAGGACCACATATAAATTTAGCATAAACATTCTGCCATCTCAATGTGCTTCATAAAACATTTATTTTAAGTTTAGGTGCGATAAACCAAAAGAAACCAGCACGTGACAAAATTGAGCTATCTAACCCGAAATATAAATACGTATGTTTTAGCCTTATTTTTAGTTCGACGTGTTTGTGATAAATGTTTTCTTAATAAACTAGCACCAAACTAATGAAGATATAAATGGAGATTGTCAAAAATGATTTCCAGACAAATAACCTTTAATTACGTTGCAGGTATGATCCTGTTTATTCGAAGAAAACTATGAATATATAGAAACGAACGATGAGCACTTCAGTCTCCTGCGAAAATTAACGTGATTATGATATTTTGAACTTCCTGAAACCCGTTTTTGACTACGTGTGGCATAGTTTACGCACGTCTGGCTTCCGTGGTCGATTAACAACTTTAAAACGCTAATATCTTTGTAATTAATAATAAGAAAGTAATGCCCGCAAAAATAGGCTAAAATTGAAAGTCAATTTATTCTTCTTTGTAATGTTAAATCTATTAAGGACACATTTTAGTTAGTTTTTATTTAACTATAAATCAGTTAACTTTCTCGTCAAAGCCGTTAATATTAACAATGGAAATATAATCACGAAAACTGATAACTTTTAAAAAATAGTTGTATCTAATAAAGGAATATTTTACCGGTTATTGTGAACTATTGAAATCTTTACGTTATTCGTTTTCGTCATTACTCACAATGGCGTGTCAGGATAACTAACATTAATGTATCAAACCCGGTACTTAAGCGTTCTTGGAAAAGTAGAAAATGCGGGCTTTGAGCCATGTGGTTGTCAGCGGAGTTAAGCAACTTCTTGAAACATCATAATTCTATATAAACTTATAATACTTGTTACCAAACTAGTGATTTTGGCATTTTTGCTGAACACAGGCTGTGTAGAACTAGTAAGGTTGTGTAATATGAATAGACCTTGGAGGCAATCAGCACGTCAACTTACATTTTAACTTTGCTGTTTTGTGTTGGTTTTATGAAATTATATACAAATAAATGCCTAACTTAAACAGAACAAGCAGCTTACCATTATCTTGACAAGCATGTTAAGCGTGAGGTGTGAATCTTAAATACAATAACTTTGACAACTTATTTATAAAAGGTAAACTATTTTATACCAAGAAATTATTATACATTTTTGTAAAACTGTGGAACAAATTTTCGTGAAATTAAAAAAATAGAAGGTTCCATTATTGCAATGACACAAAGCTATGAATCTTGTAAGTTTAACGCGCTTTTACGACACTATATCAACCAAAATAAAAATCCTGTTGAGTAGTAAATTATCGATCATATTTCATGCGTAATAAAATCAACGCAAACGCAAGCAATTTCGTTTAAATATTAACAAGTAGGGCACGCTTTAATGAGCTACTTCTTAGCAAATCTATCGACGTGTGTAAGGGAAGTAGTGATAACGTTTAGGTTTGCGTTTGAAAGCTTTTTGAATATTTATATTTTTTACGGCTGCACGAACTATAATTTTCCTCTAACTGAATAATGTTGATGAACGCTATTATATATTTTAGATGAATATGGTTATTTGAATAGAACCTCAAATTGAGTTGAATTGAAGGTGTACTATGTTCCCAAGGTAAACTTGATCAAAACACAAAAACTATAAGAGGAGCTACAAACTGGCATTTGTATTGAGGTCAAAGATAAAAATCTGCAATGAGATTTAATGAATAACCTAAATTTCCCAGTGTGGATTAATATTACATGGCACTATTTGTCAAATTTCAAAAGAACTATGTTTTCCGGCCATAGATTAGCCATGCGGCTTTATGTGATGTATCGCAAACCCATCATACGTGCGTTTGCAGGACGAAAACTTGTTTCTCTTGCATAGTAGCACCTGCCATGTTCCTTAGATTGTAACACGCAACCCCTATGGTGATCATGGCTGTCTTTAAATGTAGCCTCTAAGAACACAATTGCATGTGTAGTTCTCTTCCATTCTTGTGCTTCCAACGCGTGGCTCCGTTCTGGATTGTATTCATCAGGGATATATGGAAACGTTTGGTTGGAAGTTTGCGCATTTTGCTTTGCAGTTATCGACATGATCACTAAAAATTTAAAATCTGAGGACACTGTTTAGTTCAGTGATTAAAATATGATTTTCGGGTTTTGGCGCATCTACAGTGGGACTTGGATTAAGAAGGCAACCTCAATGTTGTCCTAGGTTAAATTTGTATTCTGCCACTACTAATACGATCATTGGGAGTCTAATCAAACCAGAAGGTTTCCTTGTGCCTTCAACCCATCCCTGCACTCAAGGACCGAAATTCGCATCGGTAAAGGACATGTTTGCTCAATTGCAGTCGCGCGGCACCTGACGAAAACCGCTACCCGATTTCCGTCGTGCCTATGTTTGACTTAACAATTACGTTTGAAAACAATTTGTTTTGCCACATGCATTACATTTATTCCTGCCAGCCCTTGGTTCTCTAGACGAACGCTCAGTTGCATCCATAAATTCACAAATTAGCGAAAACTAGCTAATATTGCATATCACATTGCTCGTGTCATTAATAATATAATTCGGACAGCAAGTTAGTAAATATATACAAACTTTACTTAAAGTATTTTCGTATTTTATTTATTTGCATTTTAGAGATGGGCTTTTGGTACAAGAGTATATTGATTTATCTAATACGTCGGTTTTCTGTCACGAAAGTTGCGCAGAATTTGAGATAAAAATATATTTGTTGAAAACGAATTATATACATTTACCCGCTATCCAGAGAAAATGATTATTATGGTTTTGCTCAAACGATGACCAGCAGAAATATATCTTCACAACAAAAGTCAAGTACTCCGACTGTTTTTCAGAATGAAAAAAGTATAGTTTTATAAAAATACTAACTCAAATACGTATATCTCGCAGTTCTAGTGCATGTAATCTGCAGTTTGTAACATCCAGTATAATAACAGTTAGAATAATCTTAGTTTCTTTAGTAAGGCATAATGATTTAATCGATAATATAATTTGCTCCTGATGTGACTAATACGGTTCTCCGGTTTGATGCGCTGCAGAAAAGTCAATCGTTCTGATGCAAATGCATCATTTAATATACATAGCTCAGCCATAAAGATAAAACGAAGACATGTTACAATTTTGGTGTGAAATGGTTGAGTACTGCTAATATTTTACAAGGCTCATTTTAACACCAAACATTATTACATATTTATTTACCTTTCACTGCGGTTGAACAATTATGATGTACTTCAATTTGACGTAGCATTCCATGAAGCATAGTCTAGTATCATAATTACTTCAAGCATTGGAACTGGAACATATTGAACAAATATGTGAGCAGTGTTAACTAAGGCGTACCGGCGCAGGTAAATAGTGTTGTATTTTAGAAATTAACAGAACACATAGGTTCTGTCAGATAAGGATAAATCAAAAGTATGATGGTGAAAATTTTTGTTAAAAGTTTAGCCTGTCAAATGTCTCGTGATATACTGTGCATTACAGAAACAAATATTGAAGAAACACGATTGACATGCATTTGCTACTGTTTTGCTAATAAATCCATAAACACCAATGCATATATCTGCACTACTCTGTCATAGAGAGATTGGTCATGCGTATCAGTTTCTTTCGTTTCTGCATCGCGTTACTTGTGCTAGGGAGTATATCGTATAATACATTTTGTGGTAGCGCGCACGCAAGCCCTTTCCTAGCCAATTCGCCGGGGGCAGTTACTTCACACTTTATATTGTACCCGCGGAAAAACTAATCGCAGAAAGCGCTAAAAGTTAGCAGATTCACTAATTTGGTTTTAT
Source organism: Dicrocoelium dendriticum (assembly GCA_944474145.2). Lineage (NCBI taxonomy): Eukaryota > Metazoa > Platyhelminthes > Trematoda > Plagiorchiida > Dicrocoeliidae > Dicrocoelium > Dicrocoelium dendriticum. The sequence continues at coordinate 263,588,066 of OX104063.1, read as the reverse complement.
ATAATGTTCACAGAAACGCAGTACAACGATTTGGTATGAAAAATCTATTCACCATCATAATTAATCTTTAGCATATCAAAAACGCTAATTTAACTAAATATGTTGATAAGTGTTACATCGTTTTCCGAAACCATTTCGGTTTTTGGACCATAATGCGAATAACGAATATTCTCAAAGAACATTTTCCCGCACAAAAATTTGATAACTTTTGTAATCACTTATTTAGAAATTGCAAATTACGTGTCCACTCATGCGGACATGCAATCAAATGCTGAACGTGTCGTATTTAACGCTTGGAATATCTTGGATGTATTTTCAATGGGAGTGGAAAGGATGTATTTGCTCAATTGACATCGCCTTGCGCCAGACCCAAAAATGCGTTCAAATTTCATATATGCCTGTAATTAATATTCATTATTACCATTGGGAGCCAGCTGCCTTTCCAGGACTAGATGCTCGCTATTGCTTGTTTTGTTACCCAGACTCCTGGTTGCATCAATTCAACCGGTCTCAATGTCTTGCATTATTTTATCTACTTTATTTATCGTTTGTCGTTGTGCACTGCCGGGCCGCGATTCTGATTGCCTGTTGCAATAGCACGCGGCATGTGCTCGAAATCCCAAAAATCTACTTCTAATCACCGTGTCAAGCACTAACTTCGGATTTTATTTGCGTTCTAACAGTAGGCGCCGAGTTCCATCGCCAGCTTGGCTATGTCTAATTGGTGAGTGTATACTCTGATCAAACAGTCGATCCTGGGGTGCTGGGATGTGTGAGATCTTCAAGGAGGTGGCGAATTTATTTTCCGTAGAGACTACTTTTACACCGTTTCTTCTTGCGCTTGTTTACTTTTCGTAAATGTTTATTGGAATATGAGCATTAAACGGGTCATTTTTCTAGTCCAGCTATATAACTGGTGGTTTGATAGAGCAAAGTATTTAAATTTTACGGATGTTAAAATGAAATTGTTGCTTCACTAGAGTAGCCAACCAAACATGTCAGGAAATTTATCGTATGCAAAAGTCGCTATTATATAAAGGAATATTTGATCTCAGCAAAAGCTCAACCTATGGATCTACTGTTCTTCGATTGCAGTTTTATAGCATGATGCGTGTATTATGACATCGTGGACTTTACACAAAGTGTATGTTAGCTGTTTAACGTAAACATACATTTTGCAATTTATGCTTTTAATGGCGTTTTACGCAAATAAGACGTAGTATACCGTAAAATTACTGGTCAATTATTATCGTTTTCAGTTAATACATTGTCTTGAAAATTACTGCCCCTGTCCCTATTTCCATTTATGTGTTTAATAATGGGCTTTTGCTAATTTAAGAATCCCTGCTGCATTTTTAATGGGCAGGAACTCCAACAGAAGCAAAAAAATAAGAATGTTTTTTAGCTGTCATACTGTTCAAACAGAGTTTACATCAGCCTAATAATATCGGAAAAGGGATAAACGTGGTTAATGATTACTATCCGACAAGAAAATCGAAGTTAAATGAAATAATATAAATAGTTACTAATGTGTGCTACCTGCTTTTGGATAATTATTTACACTTACCTGTTTGTGGTGTGTGTTCCATGTATAAAAGTATGTGCACAAATTGGCTCAAATTAGGTGGATAACTGTTCGACTGAGTGATGTGTGTTTGAACACTTGGAATATGCTTGGAACAAGTCGAGAATTCATGGTTCCAGAAAGCGGGGTGCTTTATCACTAGATATATTTAATTCGTCTTTTCAAATAGATTAGGAGAAAATTAGTTGCTTTTTATTTTACTATATTTTGATTCTTGACGATTATGCAGCTTTATCTCAGCGAATTTAGTACATCGTTAAAGCGATCTTTTATTGTGGTTGAGTGAGACAGGTGTGATAACTGATTTATGAGATAACAGAATTATATACGCAAGAAAAGTCGTTTAAATTGGTCAGCTAGAATGTTGCTATTGTCGGGGTTTCACTGTCCGTCATGCTGGTGATAACAATGAGGATGTTGCCAAATTATATTCAATCTGACGCTCGCCAGAATATTTTGAGTGAAAGTAAGGCTTGACTACCAGATCTGATCACACTGGTAACTTTCCTGATTCCTACCCACCGAATTGCTTCCAATGTTAATTCTTTGTTCTGGATCCCCACTGTTCCTGCTCACTAATTTTTGGTTAATTCTATGGGTTTTGTATTTGTGTACCTGAGATTTGCGAGACGAACCGGATGCTCAGTGTCTAGTGGTTTGCTCATCGCCTTTCTCCGTGCAGCGCTACTACTTTCTGTATGTTATCATTGTGATTGTGAATTCTGGAGTAGCTGTGGATCAATAACCGCGAAAAAGTGCTTTAGAATTCCTTAATATAATAGATTATGCAGAGATCCGTATCTGCTCTATGAACCATGAGCAATGATTCATCACTGGATAAAAGCAAATGTTTGACACGTTTGGATGAATAAGTTTAAATCGAATTATTCCTTGGTCATCTACCAAAAAGGTCTGACAAGTTAAATGCTTTCATATATTACATCAATGTATATTGAAAGGAGTCGAATGTAAACGTTCAGAAATTCACTGGGGTGCAATATCGTTCATATAATGCTTGAGAAAAGTAATACATGGTAGTTATTTTGCTCCATTTGTTGCATAAATTCTGTCCAAAGACATGCATAGTTCCATCCAAAATAGAGTTTATATAATAAAAAGATGAGAGCTAACAGCAACATCTAATCATTTGTTGAAAACGTCAAAAATAGGGGAGGATAAAACTGAGTCTGGGAGTGCGTTCCGGGGTTCGTCAAACCCGAAGGGAAATTAAATACCTCTAAATCTAGACGGCTGTATTGTTCCTCCAATAGTTGGAAGTTACCCCTGAGCTGCATGTTGTGGTTAAGTTTCAGCAAATGGCGGCATATATGGTCGGGGTCGCACGGTATCTGATACGCTAGATGAGGTCGCCGCGCAGACTTCGACAGCTTCCGTCGAAAATTCCCAGCAACTTCCGCCTTTGGTGGTAAGAGTGATAACGCATACCATTTAATTATTTGTTGCTATTCGTTGTGGTGCTTCTAAAGCCCCTAGGTAGCGCTTCAAATTGAAATTTTATTTTGGATTGAGTCTACAACCTGCGGACGCACGCAGCAATTCTGCATCATTTGGAAGATGGATGGGTCAAATCTCCCGAATGCTCTTTGCAGCATGCCAACGTACTGGTTGCCTCTTTTTGCATCGACCTCAGCCTGTATTAAACAGTTGTGGTCGCTCTGCAAGACCACACAAATATCACGTTCATAAGAGCTGGTCTGCGATCCGTTTCTTTAACAAACAGGTGTAGTTATATCTGTGGCGTAATTGTGCAACACGTCATTTGCCCATCTTGAATGTTAGGGATTTCTGAACTGGCCAGTTCGACACTGTGTTAAGATCGCACTGGAGCCGTTCGTGGTCGTCTGGTCCTCTGATCCTTCGTCATAACTTGATATCATCAGCCAAATATAGGAAAGCGGAAGCAATTGATCTCGCCAAAAATTGTTAATGAATGCGGTCCAAGCACCGAGCATTGTGAGACTCCACGCGACAAGTGGATTGCATCGGTCAATGATTCTTGGACTCTCAACGCTAGCTGTCGTTCATGTAGAATATTGCTAATCCAACTCAGCATCGGGTCACCAGTACAGTCGTTCCGAAGCTTCTGAAAGGGAATGCGATGGTATAAGTAAGAGACTGTGAATAAAGTATGATAGATTGCCCCATAAACAAAAGGCAACTTATCGTTATCACTCCATTTGAATGACATTTTCGCCAAGAACAATCAATTGCGACGGAAACCTGCAGTTCGAAATATGGTAAACGAAGCGTCCAGCGACTCCTCACTTACTGTTGCAAACAATGGCTAGAAGAGAAACCGAACCTGAAAGATGGACATGCTATTGGGTATACTGTGCCAATTATGCGACTCAAAATCTAAAGAAAACATTCTTCATAGTAAAATATTTGAACTACGAAATAATTATGCGTCGGCACTAGAAGGTTTATGAACTATAAATATAAATACCACATAGAACGCACATAATCTAATTTCAGTATAATTTAACAGCATTAACGTTTATTTTTTGGCGACCAAACGCAGATAAAAGCCTCCGCATCACCACCATGAGAAGCAATGAAAAGTTATCTTTAGTGGATTCAGATGTAATATGACAGGAATGTAATGCTTACTGGGAAGTCGGAAGGTCAACTGGAGCAGGATGACTAAAAAAGAAACAGGTTTACCTTATAGGACAAGTTGGCGTAATGCAGACCCGAATCGACGAGTCTAGATTCGGATAGTGAGCAGTAAATTTTGGCGAATCGTAGCGGAAAATACCGTAAAATCATTTATCGAAGACACAATGTGTCACAGCATCCAATATAAACATCTATATTGGACCCGATTTGAGTAATGCAGCCAAGATTAAGCAAATTACGAGTTTTCTTATACATAAGTTCAAATCACGAGGTCTAGTATGAACCATGGCCTAGCAGAAGGAAGCGTAAGAAACCCTAGAACATTGTAAAATATATATTAATATTTTAACAGCTTATTCCCTGAAGGCACATTAAGGCAGAACTAATTGCACCTGGGGCTTTGGTATCTCGTGAAAAGGACATGGTAAAAAACTATCTCACGAACTGAAAGCCTACAGATCATCGACTGAGATCGGCCAAAATTAATATAAACCGTAACCAGCGCAATTACATTATGGTTCGCCTAAGGCCACATCCGTAGATATCTATTAACATTGGAAAGTATGAACATACATCCTTCTCACTCCAGGTACCATCAGATGTTAAACATTGTGTTTTGTCCCGTGTCCAATCAAATGCAGTCTTCACATGATGCGTCGGCTAATTCTCGTTCCCAAGCTTAACGATTTTGATAAAAAACAACATGCCTGAACCCGCAAACAAACTATTGGCTTACTCCAGCCCAGCGTATCATTTTTTACCATGAAATACACACTGGAACTTAAGTAATTTGTCGATCATGCGAAAACAATAATTTGAATTTATCAATGCATAATCCTTTTGCATGAAATACACATAGTATCACCAATGTTAGCAAAATGCGAAATTTTGAACTCAATTGTAAAGTTCAAAAATTTACGCACAATTCTGCTTATCAATACATGATTTTACTTTTGGCAAGAAAATATATTGTGAAAAATCCAAGACATCCTGTATTTTAAGTAAAGCGGCTTCACCAAATTGGGGGAAGATGTATTATAAAGTTAAAATCTAAATGGAAAGTGTATGTCGCTCACATTTAGAACGTATATAGGAACATCTGTTTTTGTAATTAGCAGAAAAATTTTCTTACATATTGCTCGTCGAATATGCGTAACGTTAATATGGCTATCCTCATCTCCGCCGCACAATTTTCGTCGTGGTAAGATGAGACAGGATTTTCATTGAAAAATTTCCAGATAGAAAGATGTATCAATAATACAAAGAGATCGGCCGAGTACAGATAATTTGAGCACTTGATGGAAATTGTTAAGTAAAATATGTGGAATGATGGTGTTACCTGATGTGCAAATGGAAAACAACAACAGAGGAAAAATATAAATATCTGAATTTCATTACATACATAAGATTTTCAAATTGCATTTTGCAAAGATGGTCAACAACTTATTTTGTTTCAACCGCTTCGTTTTAGGCTTCCAAACCGCTGTAGTTTCAGCAAAGCGAAAGTCTTGATTATTGCTCTCTCGGATAAATTATCCTAACCCTCAATCCGAAGGTTGATATATGAAGTATTCTAGGATGTTTTGATGAATAATGGTGGTATCCGTTCCGGGAACATCTGGGAAAATATTACATATGATGTGATCTGAACTCCTAGTTGACTGGCTTCAAACAATTTAACCCACTGTTTGCTTTAAATGTATAATAATATTGCAAGAAAATTGAAGTAGTTTCTATGGTGTCTGGCATGTCCTGTTTGGATTTAAAAAGCTCCCTTCTTCGTCCTCATTTTCACGCCAAAGAAAAAACCTTCAATAACGATTAAGTTTACGGACCATTGACATTTGACTTGCTGGGTCTTTACACGACTAGTTGACAGTTGAATGAGTAAGGTAGTGTCTGCACGAATAGACTGCATGATTTAAACAGGTCTAGCTTTTCAATAATGACTACTCCTATTCCCTTGTTATTATTCAGTTCTGAAACGGTTTTCTTTCGGCGCATGTTAATCAGCGATTCCAGTTTATCCTTGTTATAATTATGCGTTCATCGCTGTCAGTTGGGTAAATCCACTGTCCTCATCGATAACTAGCCACATGCATCTTTGGTGGCTGCGGTTAGTATTGACATTATAGCATGCACATTTTCGAACTGTTCCTACAATCATAACCCATCGCACCAAAATTTAACACCGTAGCTATTAAGCTTCAGGTTGAAAGAGAAGTATTTTGTAGGTTGGAATATTAAGCACGTATTTCTAAGGCTTCATTTGTATCGGTTCGCGGGACCACGCTGGTGGTATGACGCTTAAAGCTGCCGTTTAGTTGTCGCTCATCATTGTAACATTAATTGCCAAATGCAGTTGAAAGACCTTGTGGGGCACACGGTACTTAATATACGCAGGAAGTAGTGGATTCACTTAACCTGTTGTTTAATTATGCTTCACTTTGAGTAGAAAATTCAATGTGTGATCAGACTGAGCCTTGCAAATTTCTAGAGTTCATTTATATTTTGTCATTAATGAGCTTTTACGAATGCTTTTGGAAAAACAGATGATTGGAAGCTTTCAACGTAAACCACCCAAGTAGCAGCTTCAGTTGGTATGCAATAACATAAAATCACCAGGTACTCCCGAAGCGAAAAATGTCTACATAAAGGCGTTGTTTATTTAACAATTATAGGAGGATTACTGCTGATTGCCACTTACCTATGCGCGCTGGTTACATCGACCTACGTCGTTTGTAAACACATGTATGTATATTCAGGGGATGTGCACTTTTATTCATTGATCCAACCGGGTAGTTCGATGCACTGGACATTCTATTTTGATAGCGATCTTAATGCACCATGCAATATTCTATACATCATATGGCAACGAAAATAGCATACTATGACTGGGGTTTCAATAATATTAATTGTTCACACACTTCTACAACGTTACCTGCAACCAGCAAAATACATATTATCATATTCAACAGCTAAACCGTTTTGGTACCCGTGACCTATTGTTCCTTCCTAGTATATGCACTGATGTGGAGCAGAAATGCTATCTATAGTGCACAATTTATCTTAGTTTTACAAGTCAATATTATTGCGCTTGACACCAAAGACAGACTAAAATATGCAAGATTTAAATTCATAAAGAATTCATCAGGGTAACCAGTAGAGTGATGGCAATGAAAACATTGGGAGAAGATTAGGCCTTACGGGCAACAGCAAGGCAATGCATTTTGTTAACAAGCTGTTAGTAGAACCAATGACAGATGTGCTTGGATTTCTGATTATGTTAACAGTAAGCGTTCCGCATGTAAACCCTAGCTGCAATCCATGAACATTCCGTGAGTACTTCGCTAATTTTCTAAGTATCGAACACTGCTTACACCAATGGATTCTCATGCGGTTTTGTTGAGGCGCTTATAAATGTAAAAATCCTCTATTCAATCCTGCCACTTCCATACTGTGATCAGAGACATTCCACCATGCACTATTGACCTATTAGATTAAAACATACAAGTTTACCTGATACACATGTCCCTCCTATAGCAAGAATTAAACATAATCTCATGAATATGGGCAACGTTGTTTACCTTGAACTAAGTAAGGTAGTAAAACAAAATTGCGATTTGCCAGCAAATCATACGCATATTATTTGTTGCTCGGTTTTAAATGACCGCTGAGTTAAAGGAAGTTTACAACATTTTAAATTTTTAGACACGGTAAATTGGCCGCAGCATGCTTTCCTTGATGCCAGATTGTTTACCAACAGCCATTTGCACCATGTGAATTAGGTTACATCACCTATCCATATAGGCTATTCAGTAGTTAGGCTATTCCTGGACATGCACCAAGCATACGTTTGCGTACAAAAAAAACTTGTTTTAAAAGTGCCATTGCAAATGTCTTGCTTCGGAATATGTTGCGAGGATGGCTGGCATCAGCGCGATTCTCTATGGTTCTTCAACAGGATAAGCTCAAAGGGGCGTACTCGATCCTGCTATGTTACTGGTCCACATCAATGATATCAATACATATGTAAAATATAGCAGTACATATTTATTTACCGACGTAGTAACGTAGCATATAATCTTCGTCGGCAAGTACTTCATTAAGAGGTTTTAACCGCATAGCACAATCTGTATTTTTGAGGCATGGTGCCACAGATTGATGATGAATATATTGAATAACAAGTCAACTGTCAACTATCCTTGATGTTAAAGCCGCAAAATCTATAGTATACAAAATAGCAAGCATGTTCGTTTACAGCCAATAAAACATAATCACAGAATCGGTTGTTAATATGCCTTTAACATCGCGCAACAATCACTGTACCCTGCCTCAGGATTCAAACAATATGTGTTTAATACATTCTTAAAATTTGTACAAACCATGTAGTGTTAAGCACTTTCGCCAATTCACTTGTTCCGTTCTCCTTGACTATAATGAATTACATAACATTGTGAGAACGAGCTAAAAAAATTACTTTTAAATGCTTGCAAACTTTATTTGCTTAACGTCTGATTAGTATTTAATCCGACAATTACCATTTAGAAATCCTCAACAAATTTCAAGTGGGACAGATTTTAATGCAACCGCAGAAGCACACATTGGTGAAGCTTACAACAATTGCTCAAATAGGTTATTTCGCGTTAGTATACAATTGACCTACAATATAACTATGTTCCAAATTTTCGAAGCAACAATTATTAATATTATATGCCAAAAGTCCGGAATATGAAGTACCTCGGATGTAATCCTCTTCTTATATAACTAAATGTGAAATAAGCTGCCAACTTCATGCAGATAAATTGTTTTTGTCAAAACGTAGTTTTCACCTTCTATGTTATATTGACCTGAACTCAATAAATACCATATGTTCATGAGAATAACCTTCAATGTGCCTAAATTACTATAAAAACTCTACATTCAAACATTGTATTTTCACATCAACCATTCTACCAATCACCATGACACAAGTTTCATGCATAACATATCCAGTCGTAGGCGCCATACATTTAGCAACCTGTTTAACATTGTAATCATGGTTTCCTGTCGTTTAAAACACCTCACCGATTTTTGATACATATAATTGTCTGTAGTAGTAATATACTTTGCTCGTATTTGCTTGAGTAGGCTAGTGGACAGATTTTGCCGGTTACCTTTATTCATACTTGCAAAACTTTATCTGCCTAATCGTATGATTAATCGTCCAGGGACGAGACGTACCATTTATATAATTGGCACTCCGTAAGGGGCTTTTCGTCACACCATTCTTCGCCTTTGTATTGGCAATCGCACGAAAGAAATGTATGAAAAAATGCAACCAGTTGTAGTTCAAGAATATATGTGCCAAAATGTGTGGATTACCCGTCATTAAGTATGGCCATTTCGCCAAAACGCATGGGATAATGAATACAAATGTACAGCAGCAGATGTATATAAACAAATATTCTCACGGGAGAATATGTTAGAGCGGAGTATTTATCGTGAATTTCTAAACAAAATAATGCAACCTAAACTCATTTTATTGATAGCCGTAAAATGTTAAGTTTACCAGGTGCAGACGATTTAACCAGTTGTTCAATATGCAAGGGCCAAAGTTACCAATGACTAAGGGAAATTCCGCGAACGAAGAAAATCTGATGGGTAACGCTCGAAATTCGTCGAAAATAACAGTGGGAATTTAACTCACTTCACTACGTTCATAAGCAATTATGCAACGGATGATTCTACGGTTGTCTTCTGCAGCCATACAACCAAGTGTATTTCGAGAGACCACATGTCTCTGCAGGTATCTGCATGACTGATCAGACATATTACTGAGTATTTAACTGAATAAAAAATTCATGTTACTTGTTAAGCCTTTAAATAAATGCAGCATATGGTACTCTTACAAAATTGAAGTAAATTGCTAAGGTTGCATAAAACAACAGAATTCGATACGCCATGCCGCAAATATATGATGCCTGTAAAATTCATAAATAAGTTTTACCGCTTAATGTGCACATTTACAAGTGCCCCGTCAGCGTTCTTGGGATCGAAGACGAATTCACGATGCGTATAGCAAAAGCACGCAGTGATTTTGCTAACCTTCGCCGCCTATGGCGGCAAGGCGGCATTACTCTCGCCCTGAAGGGTAGAGTGTACGATGCATCGGTACGTTCGACATTACTGTACGGTTGCGAAACCTGGCCCCTATGATCGGCGGTCATAAAGAGGCTAGTTACGTTCGACCATCGGTGCCTTCGCAGTTTGACTCACATCTGGTGGGAACATGGTGTGAGTAACGAACGCGTTCGACGATATGTTTACGGAAAAGAAAAATGAGTTGAACCGCTCAGCACCGTCATTTCACGCACCAGGCTCCGATGGCTGGGCCACGTGTTGCACATGCCAGCCCACCGTCTCCCTCGACAAGCGTTGTTTGTTAACAGGGAATGTGAGTGGAAGAAGAGGAGAAGTGGCCTAGCGATGACTTAGTCTAGAGGAATGAAGTCTCTCACTTCGGAGCTAGCCTCGGTTGGAGATCCAAGGCTCTCTGGTTGTTGTCCAAAAGACGGTGAAAGCGTTTGGCTGGATAAACTTGTTGACATGGCAAGGAACCGACCTCAGTGGCGTTCGTGCTATGAGATTCTTTGTCCCTCCCTATCCCTTCTCCATCTACAATCTCATTTCGTAGAGTAAAACATAATAGATAGTAAATATTTCATGCCTAGTAGCTGGCTGGTAGCTTACCGGAACGAACCTCTCCGTTGCTGGTAGCTCAGCTGGCAAGCAACTGTCGTATTTACTTTTTCTTTATGTATCGTATGTATGTATGTATGTATGTATGTATGTATGTATGTATTTCCTTTGTGCGCCATTCTAAGGCTGATGTTGCATTCATGATGTTTCTTTACCGCAGTTGGGCTAAACCAACATACACCTAAACTAGGTCTTTTTAAATGATTAAAATTCGTTACAATTTATTTGGTTTGTTCTGAGTACTTGATAAACTTCTCTTAACTTGCAAACGTCACTCATGCAAATCGTGGTAAACTTGCGTAATTTCATCGCGTGGTATTTTTTTAAATAACTCGGACATTTTGCACTTATCACGGATTTAGTTATAGCCAATTTCTTCTATATGCTCACTTAGCGAGTATTTATGTCAGCATTTGCGTTTAGTTTATTCGATATTGGCATTTCGATTGATTGGCTGTCGTTTGACGTCCCAGGTGTGACTGCGCTGGATGTGCATGTTGACAAGGTGCCTACCTGTCTGTTACCCACTACCTCGTCCATCTGGCTCCAGGAGACAGTTGGTCGTTGCTGGAGCGCACGGGGTGCACGGTCCTTGTGGTCGTGCTAGGTTTGAAGAGTGGTTCCATGCGTTCAGTGTGGAGCGGACTACGGTCCAGCCATCGCCTTGTGTGCGATTGATTCCCCAGATACAGGGTGCTTGTGTTTGTCTGTAAGATAGTGTGGGCCAGCTCCGTTGATAAAACGTGGCTCCCATCCACATGCCTCGCGGTCTTATTCCTTCGTGGTTAAACTGGATATTGGGTGTGTGTGGATGGATCTGTGGGTGGTGCAGCGCAAGCCATCCATGGTCCCTCTGTAAGCGCAGGCGTCCTGTGGCTGGCCACAGTGACAGGCAAATCCGAAACTGGATGCCGCTAACCATGTATTTCATTTATATATTGCGGTACAATAGTGAAGGTGTTTCACCACCTCTAGCTTACATGTATAATAGTCATAATGATGAAACCGTGAATGGCCACTTCACAGGTACCGGTATTCGTCTCTGTGCAAGCCTACGGAATGTAGTGTGCGATGTTAGATGAAATAAAATAGAATTCTAAAGAAGTCCTTTGCTTTACATTGTGGAACTTACAACAAATCAGTATCATGTTTGTGCTAATGTTGCCAGACTTGTTAGGGCTTTCGCGTGCGACCTCACTATGGTTTACAGCACTTGAGGAAATATTGACGGCTCGAAATACCAGAACATCCTTTTAAGGAGGCTAAGCTTCTTTCGGGTTATTCTGGATGCATTTTCGGCCAATTTCTGGCAGCCACCGTCGTCCTGCACGAATAATCAGAGGTCGCTTTCCTGCTAGTGTGTACCAACTTCTGCTCTAATAGTCAACATTAATGAGTACAGTACTGTCATACGTTTAGAATTTGCAAGCCTGCTAGTTAAAATCGAGCCTGTTTACATAGGTCCAGCTGTAAGCCTTGCTGAAATTTATTTGTAATGTCGCGTGGTTACCCATCGTCTGGTAGTCATGCCCGATATTTCTTCGTCTAGAAATATTAAGAAATCTGATTCGAGCACCCCAGCACGTTGCTGCATTAATATTAGAAATGACATAGCCGCATGGCTTATATTTGGGGCACACCACATTGAATTTTATTAGGTTCGGGGAGGGATCTGTGGAAGCTCACCTTCAGGTGATGATTAATGAGGAAGACGACTATCCAACATTGCAAATGGTCAGCAATTAAATAGTTTCGAATTTATTGCAGATGCATGCGGTTGTCTAATGAATCGATTGCTTTAGATACTTTCAAGTAAAATATATCGGCTCCTTTTCTGTCATCGGCTGGCTGTATCCAGCTTGGTTGGGCTATTAAAATATTTAGGTGCATTGCAAATTTTCTGCGGTGGCCATGTTGCTGTGACATTATTATATTGTTGCTCTCAAGGTAAGTTATGGGCGGCTCTGTGAAGAAACTTTCATAACTTTAGGCAATATTAGTAGAAAGGTGCATGTTCTGGGATTTATAATGCAGCGCACTCTTACCACTCTTGAAGAGGGAAGTAAGGTTTCCCTATTTCCACATCGCCTATCTTGCATATTCCCAAAGCTTTTTTGGAAGAACCTCGCCATTGTTAAAATGAGGTACGTGACCACTGATTTTAATGTATTTGGTCTGATATCGTCAATTGCAGGTGAGATGTGCACAAAGGCATTTTAAGCCTTATCACATTTGCTGTCAGGAACAATACGTGGCTTAAAACCGGGGACAGATTGAGATGTGTCCTGAATTGGTAAATTGATGAATCACTTTAGAATAGTCGAGAAAATAATTATTGAATCGTGTTTACAACGCTTTCGTAGAGCACTCCAGATTATTTACTACAGCTGGACTTTAAAACCCGCAATGCACTATCCGGAATTCGTTGGCGTACTTTCAGAGAATATCAGTATGCATATGGAAATTCGTCCTTAAATTTTTTGATGCTGGTGTTTGTGTTTGCGGAATAATTTGTCACAGCGATTTTTTTGTTTTGTAAGCATCAAACCATTGCAATTCCAGACAGTCTTCATACCGCGTCAGACGGAATCGCTTAGGGTCACACATTTTTTTGTCCTGCTCCTTGGGAAGCAATTTATTGATTTCGGACAATAATATGTTTCTGTCTCGTTAAACGCATTCCCGCTGCTCCGTGTCAAATTCATTCCCGACTTCGTCAGAAAGCTGCTCAACTGTGAAATACCAGATGGTTCGTTAACCGAGTTCGAGAGACTGCCATAATGTATGAATACTTGAACTTCCTGGCTGACTAATCTCACATGTGGCCCTCGCGCTCTACTCAAATCGAGCTGTGAGCTTATTACCCATAAAACGGTATTCTTACATGGCTGGGTATAAAGGAAATTGGGCAACCGACCGCTTATTAACCTACAATGATGAAGTTGTTATGACAATAAAGATCACAAGGCGCCCAATACCGAGAAGATATTGACTCTGGTCCTCATCCGGAACATTTGATTAAAGGTAAACAATAAATAAAGCATGCATAGCACATGGTCATAACACTGACTCACGCGTATTGTTGTGCAGTGGCTTATAGCAAGAAAGGCTAAGCGTATACCCCAGCGGTCGTCACGAAAAAGATTCAAATTCACGGTACTACGACAAAACATTAGTAGCAGTGGGTAAACTATCTGTCAAGTTCTAGCCATAGGAAGCCTCAGCGCACCATAGAATCACCCGCAAGAACTATGTTAATATACGTGAACAAAAAGTCAACGCTGGCAACGTAATGCGGGAAGGATTATGGAATAAGCTTTGTAACAACAAACATTTGTGGACTCACGATCTTATGCATATCAACACGATAGTACATCCGTTTACAACTAATTATGATGGGTTAGTAAAAAAGATATTTGTTTGCGTCTTGTCGTCACTCACTGAAACGAAATCAGATTAATTATTGCAGCCAGTGTAAACCATCATGTGATATATGTTTAAAGGGAAGCGTTGGCGTAACAATAACAGCATTCAAAGGAGGATTCCACGATAACAAATTCACAGAAAAAGTAATTCCGACGGCTCTTCAGCTGTTTTAGCGTATTACTCGTTAATCTGTGCTGCGAATAAGTATAAGGAGTTGGTGGAACGCGTTTCCAGAATATTCCAAAATTTCTAACGGAAAAAGCTGTTTATCCATGGGCTTCCTTTTGCAAATAATATACAAGGTAAAACCATCTTTTCCCATTTTCATTGCTTTTCGTTGTGCGATTTCCAGTGCTTTCAGATTACCTTTTCACCAGGTTTGCCTTGTCTGGACAGCGGACTCTATATGCAGCATCACATAGGTAGTAATCGTTTGGGGATGGAGGATAGGATAAAACAACCATATTGCTTAAAATACTAATATCTTATATCATTATTTAAGACGCCTTCAGTGAGGGCGCCAATCAGCTTAGGTATTTCTCTATTACCAACGCAAGATCGCGCTCCTGTTAGTTGTTTTCAACAAGGCGTCTTCAAGCTTATATAGTTTAGTGCTCCTGTTGCAGACATGCTCAATTATACACTTGTCCGCCTTTGGCCATTCAGCACAGCTTGATACCCTTGACAACCCATGGCTCGCTTTACCTTGATGTCACCGGCAAATAGAAAAAAATAAATCAGATAACATGCGTGGGTTCCTTCATGAAGTACCAAATAGGCGCAGTCCTAATAGCAGCTTTTGTGGAACACCGCAGTCCACACAAATTTAGTAAGAAATTTAGCCACAAACTCAAACTTTATGGCGAAGATTAAAGAAGAACTTTCCTTTTCATCTAATAATTGTGCTACCAAACATGTACTGATGCAGCTTTTGCGAAGGATAAGTTGATATAGGCGTTTGAAGGCATTTGGAATGTCAAAGTAGATGTTATCAACGACGATCAAAATGTCGGCAATCTTGGTCCAACTGCTAAAGCAAGCAACATATTTTTAGCGCAGGACCGATGCTGACGGGATCCCTGATGCTTTGGTTTTGTGACCTTAAACCTATTTATTTAATACATAAAAGTTACAGCTATGTTCGTCTGTATTACTTACGAGAGCATCGAGTGGAGAATCACTACGCGATAGTCGACGAAATCTGAACTGCTACTACTCTAGAAAATCTATGTGAGGACGCAAAGCATCCAATGTTAGGGACCTACCTTTTACCCAGGCAATTTACAAAAAATGGGTTACATGCTTAGCTTTCCTGGTAGTCTCCAACTGCAGTATTTTGTACAACGTTTACGAATCATGGAGCACATATGGTGCGTACCGATAATGCTTCCTTAAAAGGTTGCTGAAGTAACGTGTGAAAACAATGGAGACTGTGGGAATCGAAAAGATATGTTACATATGGAGATAGCATGCCGAAATACTGTATAATAGTTAGCCGTTGAACGTTGGCTGCACCCAAATTTCTATGAGCCAATCCATCCACTGACACTAGTGGAGAACACCACGATTCACGCTGTTCACATGTGGGTACAACTTGATTTTGCTACCGTAAAACTTTGCCACTTAACTCCACCAGTTTACTAAATTTTCCTCATGCACATGTGTGGTACAGTAAATCCAAAGGACGAAGTATTTGCTTCAATTTCAGACGAACGTTTCCTTATGTATGGATGGCATGTTGGATCTCTACTTTTCATATTATTCGGGTTCCGCTATGAATCAATTATAGTCGTACATTATTGCTGGGGAAACATTCTGATCTAGAGGCAATTTAGCTTTGCTTCTCTTTTATCAGATATTTGGTTTTGTGAGCTGTATCAAGCACATCTGACTTATAGCCTGCTCTAAATCGGGTTGGCTAACTACCATGGCAGAATAACGGAATGCTTACTACGTGTACTTGTAGGTCGACCACGAATTGCTAGTTTGGGATGCCGGAATTTCACGACAGTAACATTTGTAATCGCCTGAATAGACAACAGAAATGTGTAATCGTCATAGAACCCTTCCAAGGCTAATGTAAGTTGCTACCTCATCGCTGTGTTAAACATTGACAGTGGATAAAAAGCTGCGAATTAGAATGCTTTTGCGTCGCATTCGAAGACTGCACCAGAGTGAAGTCGCGATAATGGTTTCATAGATAGTCTACCCATTCGCACTGTAGGCTGTTACGGTAGTTTTACATTATCATAGACAATGCTAGGATGATAGTTTTGGAGAAGCGACATATGCCTCTGGAATTCGGCGACGGTGCTTTTGAGTGCAAGCTAGTTGTAGTGATGTATACGAGGTCCCAGACATTTTACGACTGAACTAACCGTAGTTGGTCAAGCTTGTTTGGGAGACATATTGCATAGGTGTACATGCGGGAAACTTTTTCTGTTTCCAAGAATAAAATCAAGAAATGCTTGCTTGGAGAATTATTTTGTGCCTATTAGCAAAAGTTTGCCCATAGATTATAATTTATGTAGATCCATGCTGAACATATCCGTGTCAAATCCTTGGATTCCAACATTAATGCAAGTATCTCCCTTTTGCTCTTATGTATGAGATGCGTTAACCATTTTCATTAGTTAGCTGATTGGATTTCTACAACTGTTTTCGGGAAGTGGTTCGACAATTTGGCTGCTCTCGTGTGTTTGCATAGTGGATGCAGCTTTATTCCGAACCTCAAAAGGAAGGCGACTGCGCCCCCGTGTACTGGTTCTCCAACCCACTTGTTGACATTTGCATGGATTGAAGGAAATCCTTCACAAAGTTAAACCATTTTTTATATTTTGACGAAGTACGCAACCTCGAGTTCAAATGCGCCAAAGAGTATTTTACGAAGATGTCCTCTCGAATATATCCCTACTTTTGCATACCATGCTTGATCACTTTGCGCTCATCTTGACCTCCAGCTACGAGAACACAATTTGTACAGGGATAGTTATAGCTAAATCTTCCTTCATAAGTTCTTTCACGTCTTTTTCCTATTAGATCCGTCTGCAACCATTGAAAAACATATATCTTTCCCGAAATTTGTAAGTATACATTCAGTTTCACTTGTTTGCACTCGCCCCCTGAATGCTCTGAAATATGCATATAGATCATATCTATTTTCTTAAGCAAGCTGTCAATAACCAGCCAGTTTCTGCTTCAATGACGGAAGTCAACAACACCCTTTATTGTTTTGTTAGCCTTAGGGTTATGATTGCGGGTGACCTGAATTGTGTCAGTTTGACGGGCTTAGCCACAAAACCCACAACATCACAAATATACTTCTGCTAGTTTGCATGATCGAGTTGTTTACCATTTACAGAATTTGACGTAGCAACTGGAAGTTCGTGTAAATTACCGCTGTAATACGATAGGCAACTCTGGTTGACATCAACAGCTTAGCTGGTCTCCATGCAACCGGCCATGTGTAAACATAGCTTCGGATTATGCATTTGATTTAAGCCCACTGGGTGCAGCCAAATTTACTTCGTTCAGACTGCCTTTGACAGCAATCAAGTTCAAACCACCATTGGTGCCTACATTGCTCTCCAATTTCTTAGAGTTTGTAGGTGGACGGAGAGCTGATTTTACCTTTACCAATCAGGCTGCCTCTACTTGGTTCAGGCATATCTGGCAAACTGGTCTGCACGTGTGATATAAAATGTCCGCCATGTAATTCCGACGAATAAACGATCCTAGTATTCCAATTACGAATTTAGATTGCAAAATATTGGACGGTAAAATGTTGAATATCTTTGCCAAATCTTTAATGGCATCAATACGTACTTACTATTGATTTACCCAACATATATTACCATAATCTGTTGCATATGCAAACCAGTAGAAAATGTCCCCAGACAATGTCTGTTACATATTACGTATATTAATCTATTAATATGTCGCCTCCCTATGTTAAGTTAACATGCTTACTATGCATATGGTTGCTGTAGACCACAGCTCAGTATAAGGATAGCTATAAAGTTTTGCATCCATTGTGAATCCATAACTCAAAGCCGTTTTACAGCTGTAGTTATAATATCACAACAGGTAACAACCTCAAATATTGTTAAGCAACGCGACGCTCAGTAGGTCCCGTGGGATAGAAAGGGTTGAAAACTTGAACCTTGTTAAAAAATAAAAAGTGCTTTTGGACTGACCATAAACGTGCGTGCAGAGCGAAAATCATCGTGTGATAAAATTATCAATCCATAAATCCACTGCTTTTAATCCTGGAACACACCGTGTATTTACTTGTTTAGCCAATGGCCAAAGCAACTCGTAAAACAATATGTTAATTAAAAATGCTTGGTAACCTGACTTGTAAATATTGCTAATTTGGTGGGCATACATGACATAGTTGGGGGCGCGTTGCACGGCTGATAACTACTTAGTGGGAAGCAATATCTAAGGCATACCAGCCGGGTATACATTGTTTTCAGGAGAAAAGTGTGTTCTTATATTTGGGCGTTATGGTTTCGTTTCAGCGGCGTGCTGCAAATTCTGCATAAGTTTTTCATTATCTGGTTAACCAATATGATGTACCTTGCAAAACCGGTATAGACTGCTGCGCATTCTTAGGGACATCAGTCTAAGCTAGCAGAGTATACGGAATAGACCCTAACATTTTTCGTTTTTCTTCGATAAGCACACTCGATAGCTACGAGATCCTGTTTCTATCGGGATTTCACAGTATGAGAGCACATTTCACTTGCATGTGCCATTAGGCGTCCGTGGGATGATTGTGGGTTTAAAGCGATCGAAACTTTTGTGAAAATGTCAAACGGTTGATCGATGGCTTTCTATATATCTCTGCTTCTTTTGAGCATACAAACACATATTTACCCGTCTACTCTGGTCACGCTCTTGAGAGACCTTCTAGTAGTTGTTGTCTCCAAGCTTCTCTAGACTGACCAACTGATGGCGCAGGTGTGTTCAGATTGCTGTTAAGATTGTATGAACTAATCCGTCATGTTGACGCGAATCGTGATTTAGCTGTCATTAATCGGTTGCCATATGTCAACGTCAGCAGCGAAAAGCAAACGTCGGAAAAGATAAAAGGTGCCAGGTCTTTAGCAATCATCATCATCATACACGTTAGCTGGAGGTGAGGAACACCTCAGCTACTGTGCCGCAATACACAGAAAAAAGGAGAAAGAAGCAACTAGTGTAAGCCGTCTGAGCTACCGGTAACGGATGGGCATCGTTCCGGTAAGCTACCAGTCGGCTACTCTGCATCAAAAAAATTACTATGCGAAATAATAAAAAGCTAAAAAATGATATCATGGTAGGAGGAGGAGGCTAATTGTGATGGGTTTGGGACAAAAGAAGTCACAGCACGAACGCCACTGAAGTCGGTTCCTAGCCATATCAGCAAGTGTGTCCCACCAAACGTGTTCATCGTCTTTCGGACCCCAAACACGGAGCAGAGACGCTCCAACCGAGGCCAGCACAGAAACCAGGGCCCTCATTTCTCTGGACAAATCATCGCTTGGCCACCCTTCCTCTTCTTCCATCCACACCCCCGGCGCGCAAACAAGGCACGTCGCGGGAGTCGGTGGGCTGGCATGCGTAGCACGTGGCCTAGCCATCGGATCCTGGTGAGTGAAATGACGGTGCAAAGGGGTTCAATTCCTTTTCCTGTGCCGTACACAAGGCGTCGAACACGATCGTTGCTCACGCGGTGCTCCCACCAGATGTGAGCTAAATTACGAATGCACCGGTGGTCGAATGTAAATAGCCTCTTCAGGTCCGCTGCTGTAAGCGGCCAGGTTTCACAACCTTATAATAGGGTTGAACGTACCGCTGCATTGTACACTCTACCCTTCAGGGCAAGTGTGATGTCGCATCGGCGCCATAAATTACGAAGTTTTACAATCGCGACCCGAGCTTCGTGATTTTATCCTCAATCCCACTGTCGCTGATACAACTTCCCAGGTAGTTGTATTTTGGAACGTCTTCTAACAGATCCAGACCAATGGTCGGCGTAGGAGGCGGTCCAGACCAATCTTGGAGGAACGCTTTGCACTTCGAAGGTGCGAATCAAAGCCCGAAGTGACGGACAGCTAGTGCTAATCTGTCCAGTGCCGCTTGACACATTTGCGGGCTGTCACCGATTAGGGCAATATAATCAGCATAATCTAAGTCAATAAGTCGTTCTCCTGGGTGTAGATCCATCCTTCTAAATCGTGTCCTGTAAACGAGATTTCCATGACATCGTCAACAGCGAAGTTGGAGAGGAAAGGTGACAGGGGCATCCTTTTCTCACTCCACTGGAGATGTTAAAGTTCGACGACAGCTTTCCGTAAGCCCTCACTCTGCCTGAGCTACTCGTGTAAATTGCTCGGATAATATTCACATATTTCTTAGGTACAATTTCTTGATAGACAGTCCCAAAGTGCATGTCTGTCCGCCAAACCGAATGCACATTTGATATCGAGGAACAAGACAACGGTTGGCCGCCAATATATGTGACGGTGCTCCAACAACTAACGCAAAGTGAAGACGTGGTCAATGCAGCCACGACCTCGACGAAATCCAGCTTGCTCTTCACGAATCTGGCTTTCACGAGTGCCAGTCAGTCTGTGGAGGATGACAGAAGCAAGCGATTTGGAGGCGATGGAGATTAGACTGATTCCTCTATGGCTGCTACATTCCATACTTGAGCCTCCATTGTAAATTGGGACTATGACGGAGTGGCTCCAATCGGTTAAGGCAGTTTCCTGATTCCACAGTTGGAATAGTAACTCGTGTGAATCATTCACAAGGGCAGGTCCCCCGAAATTTATGGAGGCCTGGTAGAAGATCATCTGGTCCCGCGACTTTGTTCAACTTCAAATGTCAGATCTAAAGTTCGACTTCTGAGCGAGAGGGTGAATCCAAATGGACAGCACACGGAGCTGGGCGATCAGTGGCCGGCGAGAAATGTAACCATTCCGACCGATTAAACTGTCTTTTATAGTTGTCAGCTCAACGCTCTAAGCGTTTTGACTAATTGTGGATAGGCTATCCACTCTCACCACAAATTGGTTTACCAACACCAAGTCTCCTGCTGCCCGTTTTCCGTATCAGACGGAATAATTTACGATGGTTACCAAGGGCAGCGACCATTTCCATCTCTGATGCACAATGAGACCAACAAGTTTCGCGGTCTCTCTTCAGGCTAGCAAGGAGTTTCGCTCGGAGCTGTTTGCGAATTTCACTGTGTTCGCATCCAGTCGGAATATGCCGGCGAGCATTTAAAGATACAGAAATTGTGAAGAAACCCGATGTCCATGTTCGTGATTAGACATACAACATGAGAATTTTCCTGCTGCTAGTAAGGTCTGGTCCATATGAGACCAGTGATCTTTAATTGCATCCAGTGAGCGTTTATCCAACTCGCATGAAAGCGTACTTCAATACGAATTCAGAACAGCTGGCTTCGCCAGTTGGCTGGTGAAATGCCCTCACAGCGTCGCCGGGGGCGTCCGCGAAAACTCATCCGTAGGTCAGCACATACAAGTGCATGATCGGTGTCCACACTTGTGCTGCAAATCGAGCGACAATTCTGAACGCAGCCTCTCCATCGGTAACTTATCAGAATGTGATCGATTTGCGTCCAAGGCTGGTTCGATGCTGGTGGGCGTCAAGTCACCCTCCGGTGGGTGCTGTGTCGGAAATTAGTGCTCACAAGAAATAAACGAGCATCCTCACACAAATGAAGTAACCGGTTACCGTTATCATAACGGGGGCCTATACCATGTTGGACTCCCAGATGTAGCTCATCTCTGGATAGTATTCCAAGTTGAGCGTTCAGATCCCCACCCAGCACAACAATGTCAGTGCTTCTTCTGTGGCGAAGGAGCTCGTTCACTTGACAATATAAGTCGCCTTTTACCGAGTCATCGCTACAGTTTGTGGGTGCATAGGCAGCGATAACGAATAGACATTTGTTAGTCCTACGCAACTTCGAAGTTTTGAATGAGCCAGCCAATCGGACAGCACACATCCGACTACTGATTGGAATCCAATCAACCAGAGTAACTTTAGCCCGGGGACTCAGGGCAAAACCAACACTGCTTCATCGTCACCGGATAGGCGCAATGAGAATGTGCTGCTAGTGTCACCTGAAGAGGATCGTAGAGTGAGTACAGAGCTCGAGTCTTGAAGGCGGGTCTCCGATAAACAGCAGATATCGATTGACAGGGTCTCTAAAGTCCAGGCAAGTGCTCTATGTTGACCGATCTAAAGCAATGTGCGAACATTGATTATGCCAATCTGAAGGAGGATCGAGTGCTCTAAATATAGAACGATGAACTGGAATTGACCGCTTGGTTGGACATGGGCTTGTCGACAGGAGAGGAGTGACGCGTTCACATGTGAGTTTAAATTAGAAGATAAATGCCTAGCAAAGCATGTTTGGGGAAGGCCAAGAATCGGGGGTTGAAACTTGGGGGGATATAAGCTAAGCTGAAACGAGACGATTAGGGTAAAAACGTGCAATATCAGAAATAATAAGACGATAAGACTTGCGCAGTAGCATCCAAACCCCTATCTACCTTGCCCGATGCAGCAGGTAGGGCAACGTTGATGATCTTCTGCGGTGGCCAGAGAATCAGAAATTTGTTTGAAGTAAAATTTCATTGTATTGCGTGGGCAGATTACTGTCAGTTTTCCCAGGCCTAGATAGGAGAACGATTAGGATTCTCAACCAATGCCTTTGGTACAAATACCCATCCGCAAGCAGCGGGTTTGGTACTGGGCTACAAGGAGTCCGTTTTAAGGAATAAGGATCCACATCATTCTAAACTCCAACCTGGAGGACCAGGAGGCTGATTTTTTCTGGCCTCTAACCATTGACCAATCTGGTATGAGTGACTCTGAAGGTGAAAAATGCACCAGCCGTATAGCTCAATGGTTCACTGAGGCATACAAACCGTCGCACCACGGTAAGGTCCAGCCTCATTGCGAAGCGCCTACGACAACTTCTTACATATAATATGTTGAGCCACAGTGTATAAGTTTGCAGAGTATGAACCAACGCTAATTAAGAAAATTTGGGTAATAATGCCATGCTTAAAAGAGTGGGACCTGCTGTTTAACGGATGATGTTTTGAAGAACTGTGACATGTCATCGACTGGCTAGCGCTCAGAGTCTTCAGTTAGTGACCAAAATGAACAAGGTTACACCACATACTATGCAACAATGATGTTCCCTATTTTAACTGACCGGACAACACAGTACACACCAGTCAGATAAGTTAGAGGCGGTCTAACATCTAAGATTCTTGCGGTCAAACGCGATTTACAACAAAAGGATTACCAATTCCATTAATCATTCTGCAGTAACCTAGTATTTATTTTGCAGCAAACACCTACATAAATGCATTATTTATTTTCACGGGCCAATTTCAATATGTCACCATACAATTCAATGCACTGTATTAAATATCAATACATACAAGGGGACACAACGAACTGCTTGCATGTGGTAAACCTGGTTCAAATAAATGAATAAACAAAATATCGAGATAAACGTCGCTTATTTTTAAATATTTAAATTTATTGATAAATAGATTTACACACATGACTAATAAACACAATGTAGCAGTTATTTAGTTTAGTTAAAATAGTAACCTCATTGTGCATGTTTCGCTAAACGCGATTTATATATATATATATATATATGTATTTATATAACAATTTTTGGTTTGGTCGCTTGTTAAGAAACGGAAGTTTATCACATATATTTTTTATGTTTTAACAACATTTCCTACCTACGTATTTTAGAACATAACCAGTTAGAAATTTATAGATAAAAATACAAACATTGCAAAATTTCCGAAGAATTAATAGAGTAATCACTGGAACTGTCTACTTTGAACGTGCTTCCATGCGTTAAACATTCTTGGACAGACAGTTTCAAATGTTCATGCCCCATATCATGTTGAGCTGATGTGGCATGCGAGCAACTAAGTCTTCAGAGTATGAGCTCATTTTAATTACCATAAATATATAGGGACATATATTCTCCGTTTTTGTTTTTTAAAGCGGTGCAGCCCGTTTTACATCCTTATATATGGCGTTTAGATGCACTGTTATTATGCAGTAATTTTTGTGGCAGTTCAATGTAAAATATACATGTTCACATGTGTTACTTTTTCAGGAAATTCAGCAAATACAGTTTTCAGCTGTATAATGTTGCGAAAGCTAAAAGTACCAGGAAACGCTCAGTGCTATGCGCGTTATCAGTAAATTGGGACGAACGTCGATACCTAACTTAAACTTTAGTAAACATGTATGCTGTTAAGGAAAGTCAAAGTTGAAACTAGATTTTAAATGTAAACGTTTTCTGTTTAATCGCAACACATAGCTTTTCATTATTGTGGTCGACATACATAACAAAAATTACCAAGCGGTAGCCATTTCTGAGGCTAGATAACTATATAATATTAATATCGCGGCGGCTTAGTTGTAGTAAAATAAAGTCTGATGCACGTATCTTAAGTTTCCTAATTTCATTTGAAAACTTTTTATGCCCTTACCATTTTTGTAAATCACTTACATTATAGGAAAACGCCTTGTATATTGGCAACCTCCGGAAATTGTATATATGTTATCAAAGTAAAGCAAAACCATATTTATAATCAGATTTCCTTTAAGAACATTGGGTATTTCCGAAACGTATATTCACATTTATTTTAAGCTTCCCATTTTTATTTCCTTGGTAACAAACTTTTGCTTGTGCTTGCGATTTCGTTAGCAAATTAGCGACAGACGCATGGCTACACTGTGTACATACAGGAGTGTAATTAAAATTACCACACAATTCGTATGCTTATTTATTACAGTACATAGTGCTTGCTAATAAGGTCTTTGACTTTACTTTTGCATGGTCAAGTACACTTACTGGAACATCGCAAATCGCTATGAAAGAAAATTGAATGCAATCTATGTAGTTAGAAAACAACATAAATTTCCCTTACTTAGGTGAACATATTATTTACAATAGAAAATTAGGCACAAGGTAGTAAAAAGAAGAACTTCGAAATGATGAACTCATTAATCGCATAACCTAACTGTCGGCAATGCTTTTCCTTATAAAAACCGTCGGTTTCTGAATATAAAATTCACGAGCTGTGCATGTTATATTTGATTATGATGAAACCATAATTAACTGCTTGTAAATTACAGGATGACTTGTTCTCGGTTATTCACTCTGTAGCTCACAAACATAACTATTTTTTACCACCGGCCAACTAGTGATAACGGGAAACGCATTGTGAAAGTTACTAAGTTCTCTTGATGCACAGCCAAAATGACAAACTTTTGATATCTTAAAATGACGGCGCGAATAGATCACATGTCGCAAACCTATGAAGCTCCCACTAATTAAAATTGCGTTAAGATGTATCGAAGCTCGCATGTTTTATTTGTTCAATATTGACGAAACAACTTATTCAGGTGTAACTTATTTAAATTGATCGGATTTTACGTTCTACCAACTGCCCTGTCAAGTAATATCCATGCTAAAATAAACATGTATGCTTTGCCATATTATATACATTAAATTAATCAGTTAGTGATATTTAAAACTTATTGCCGTCTGATATCAAAAGCTGCGAACATGAATAATATAGTTCGTCTCAACTATAGTGTATCTGCTGGATCTAGTATTTAAAAAATTGGCGTTTCGTATACAGGCTCGGAAAACATAATTTACTAATCCGCATTTTGACCTGTAATTTGCGGCATCATACCATAGGTAATTATGATGCATTATGTATAGAGTGCTTGCTACTGCAGCGAAATTCATGGATATCGGCTCACTTATTAAGATAAGTAAATAAATGTTGGTTTGTTCCCTTCCATATGTTTGTATAATTTGATGCATTGCTGAATGCATCGCATGCACTAACGAACGCCTGTGTTCGGATGGGGAAGCAAAGAGACATGCACATTATTACGTAAGCAAAGCATTGTTTGTCAGATACAATGATTGCATATGGAAGCAAAAATAGTGAACTGGTTGTTATGTTGAATGCAAAACTATAATATTACAAATGGAGCAAATGTGATAGCTATTGATGACGATAACTCCATGAGACTAGACGTTGGTAGTTTAATCCCATCACGCAACGATCACCATTTAATCCGCTTGGTTGCTTCGAAATGGAATTGTGGAATTTAAGTCTGACGCTCAACTAATCAGTGTGCATTCCAACCAGGAGTGTGTCCAATAAAGAAAATAATGAAGTATAAAAGGCGCTTGAGGTTATGATGATATATAAATTATTCCTATTCCGTAAAAATGAATGCCAATTTGGTTACTTGATTCTGAATTTTATTTTAATATTCCGATCAGTACCCGCGTAAGCTTTTGAATGAAGTGTCACACAATTGTGTGCGTGGTTTTAGTATATCTAGCTCCGCACAAGATTACAAATGGACATATAATTTAGATTTTTCCCTGTTATTGCAAAACCGTGCCGTCGCAGTCAGTTTGAAATTATTACACTTTGCTTGATCGTAAGTAACATAATGCGGGATGAAATAATATCCTTAAAACTTAAGGAATGTCGTTACTAGTTATTGCCTTGTAACAAGTATATGTAACCGTCCCCGAACCTCAGTGATACTATTCACGAACTATTCCACAGCAACCATGTTTCGGCTGACAGCAAGTTATATGCGTATTTGATTGGCTGTAGTCCTTGAGGCACATCAACTTGGCTACACTGACAATCAATCGAACCACATTTTATACCCTTTACTAAATGAATATAGTTAAAAAGAAGCGCCAAAAGCATTTATAATCGCAAGGGAAAATAAATTGCTACCGCCTTCAAGCCGGCAACGCTGTATTTTCAGCTTCAGCGGATGACCACTTTGGGCATTGTAGTGGTTCAATTTTAAAGCGGATGGCAACTAAGGTTAGGAACTCCAGCATCAGCTATATCATTGTAAGTTCCTCCAAAATAGCTGATATCGACTGCTATACATTCTGAGAGATTTCAGTCTAAGCCGATAATGCAGATGACAGAGGCCTCAGATGTTATGGTTGCTCGTGCCTGAGGAGTCTTGAGATCATCGAGATTCGGTTTTGCCAAGGATTTCACGCGTGTATAGCATATTGCACTTGCGGTCGTAATTAATATTTAATCTTTTGGAGGAAGGTTGATTGTTGAAACCAACCGAACGCTCTGCAAAGTAGGTTAAAGTTTTTCTTGCTAGTTCCTAACGCCCACTCTGCTAGTATTGAGCATCCGAGTACGCCATGCAGAGGTACACCGGTTTACGATTCTAGGAAGCCTTCTGCAGGGTGCGGTTTGAAAGCTTTTAAACGTACAGCGGCCAGTAACACAGATGCATCAACAGAGCTATCTGTGATGAACTGAATCATGTTCCTCGCGGATATATTTTTTAAATAAAATCTAGGTCATGTTGGAGTAGATCGTGATCATTATTGCTACTCCTTGCGTGTCGTACTTTGATATATCTGTGCAAAGTAGGAATTTTAAAATAAACATCTTTGCTAGGTGGTTGCTAAGCAGCAAGAATAAGCGCGGTCGCAGCACTAAAGCTACATGACACCATACTTTACCATAATCAGGTTAGGGAGTGATCACATAACGTGAACTTAAAGTTTCCGTTGATGAAAAAAGTTGCTACCCTGACCAAGAACCAAATCTCCCATTCCCTAGCTTTGTGGCCCGTAAAGTTGGATGCAGTGAACCAGGCAGGCGAAGGCTTTGCAGAATTAATGATAGTTTACGTCAACTTGTACCCATCATCAGCCACTTCCGTCCAACTTTATCTTGCAAACAGCAGGTTGCTGTTGCTTTACCATTGTTAACGGAAGCCATGCTGCTCAAATGCCAAAAGTTTTCTTTATTTACGTGGCAGATAATGCCTGAGTGACGACCGCTTCCATCACCTTCGCAACCAAAATAAGTGATTCCCATGGCGATAAATTCCAGGAGTTAAACGGCAACCACCTTTAAAATTAAGGGTGAGAATGCCATGATTTTATATAGTATGGACTTTCTGTGCTTAAAGATGCAAATTTGGATTTTTGTGACAGTGGTTCAGTTAACTTGGTGGCCGCAGTCTTTAATGCATTCGGGAGGATGGTTCTGCTCCCATAGAGCTATGCTCGCGCAATGCGTTAGCACAAATACTGGGTTGAAATTTACATGTGTAAACAATGAACTCAGTAACGTGCATGACCATATATGGAGCAAATATTGGTTACTAGTAAGAAAATCGTGATATATTGTAGCCGCATGGTAATCGATGCATATTTGCCGCTTTGTATTCTACAGCTTGCAGTGAATGTCATCCTTCACCTTACGATGAATATTGACATGTCAATTAGGCAGTTTGTTGTTTGCCAGATATTTTCTGGTTAGGCACTGTTGATAAGATATTTTAACCTCACGGACAAGTGCAGTGCAGTGTTGCATATAATGTATGATGGTCAGAATAAGGACGTCAACATGGTAAATAGAAGCAGTTATAAAATAAAGTATGTTTGTGAGCTCAACACCGTGTTAACACTGATGAACACAGAAACGACCAAACTCGGTAGTAAAGACAACTATTTGATGTGCAACTTTCGGCCCATTATATCGTCTATCCTGACGCAAAAGCTATATATCTTGATTTATGTGGTTTAGCGAAACCTAAGCTTTTTAGACACAGATAACGTGTGGGCGGGAACAACGTAATCTGGCTAGCACACACGAATATATTATAAGTTCCGTTGACTTACCAGCCGACTGTATTGTGTGACTATATTTTAATAAAACCCATGAATAGCATGTCGTGGCTCACTTGTAGTAACTGACGGCTGACGTTGTTGGGATTCATTGGAATATGGTGGGCCAAATGAATATCGCCACGTATGCGCAGATTCTGGAGGCTACATACACTGTTTTATTTAGTCTTAGTTGAAGAGGAAATTTGAACAAACCTTTGACTTGCATCGTGACTCGTCGCTGTGGTGTCTCGAGCGCTGCAAGGTTTTGCTTGTGCCATGGTTGTCAGGCCTGGATTGCGTATTCCACATAAGCCGCACGTAGGTGTTAGGCAACTGCAAACAGATGGAATGATCCAACTGCTTAAATGCTCTCCGAATCATGCCAACGTTTTCGTTCCGTCTTTGACGCTTTCTCAGATTGTTCCGGGGAGCCCATATCAGCCTGGACTAGTACTTCAAGTTCGAGCTCTTGGCTGACTGTTAGCAATGCATGGCCTCTAAGCTTGTAGGTGATGTTCCATTGGTGGCGAATGTGTACCACGTTACACGTCCCTAGGTTGATCTTAAGCATATTGTGTAGCGCGCAACCAGACACAATGTTCAGTTTTCGCTGAAGTGCATCTTGACCATTACTGGGTCGGCGATCGTCCACCAGTGATTAACATAATCACCGAACGTTTAGAATTCTAAGAAAATGCGTAAGGAAATGCTTAAGCTCACTCATGAGCAAGCGAAACACACATGGCTACGGAATTGATGCCTGTAAAATTATACATTTACGTACATCGGATATTGAAACATTGCGTTCTTTTAATCCATTTATTGGGCTCATAAATAAGACAAACGTCGGGAAACGTATTGCGTTCGCGGCTGACGAGATAATTGAAATGTTAACATTTCGAGACATATGCTATTTTATCCGCTCAATAAATCTCCCAAATCCGACCTGCAGGTGTCGAACCTGCACGAAAATTCTGATCCACACAATAGCGGGATCAAAAAACCCATAACTTTCTAGCCTATAAATAAGAATGCGGTGGTCCGTTCGGTCGATTTTTTGAAGTAATTGAAGTAAATTGTGTTTCTCCCGCTACCTGTGTGCAATTAATATATTAGCAATGGAGTAGCGTGGCTGACGAAAACAGTGTTGCTTAAGAGTTGAGAGGTTTTGATGTTTGCGGTGTTCTGTTAAAGCCACAGTGAGAATTGCTTCCGTCACATTTGATAGCATTTGTAGGAGGAGGACAATCGGGTGACAGTTAGAGGGTACAAAGTGATTACCGATTACGAAAATAGGATTGCATAGTCCATGTTGTTACATGGTAGACATATTTATGCTATTTAACAAGCTTCAAAGAAATGCCTTAAAGGCCAGCCACTGTATTTGCTGCTCGTACAATGCCTTTAAGGGAACGTAATTGATTCATGATAAGCTGTAATTCTGTAATGAATGCAGTTAATTCAACACAGCTGTGACTATCAAATCGATGCTAGTTGGTGTTGAATTTGGGGCAAGGTAGTTGGATAGGTAAGATGGGCTGACGTCTGGGTAGACGGTCGAGGCGTACTGCATAAGTATGGAGTTAAAGTCTCTTCGGCACTCTGTGCCACTCCGACTGGTTTTAGGTTACCGGGCTTCACCTTACGGATGGTGTTAACATGTTTGTATAGAAGATATCGTGTTTAGGCAAATTAACTGGCCAAATTTTGTTCGTGAGTAAGTTTGTCTTCACGGTGAAGCACGTTTAGATTATGGCGCTAGGTCACGTACTCGCTGCAGGTTTCGGGATGAGGACGAGCTCTGCATGTGTGTCAAGCTATATTGCTTAATAGCCTGTGCTTGCGCGATCTACTTCTGATGATTTAGCGGAAAGTTGGAGCGAAATATCTTCCTTTCTTAAGCAGTTGCGAGTACATTGATGAAAGATCAAATTAACTGAACACAGGCGCTATCAGGTAAGCCACATTACAATATGTCCCAAACGGACGTCGCAACTAGGCGTTTCAAGATGTTGTAATATGCGATAATACCTGTTAGTTCTGTGTGTTATTACGAATATTCAGCTTAAAAATCACCGTTATAAAGTGCGTTAAAAAGATCGCTTAGGTCAAGTGCGGTGTCTATAAGTGGTATGTAAGCATGATTTCCTCATTCCTAAAGTCAAGGTCAACTACCGATGGTTTGTTAACATTTTGCACCAGGTAGGTGAACTGATGCAATTGTAGAGCGGGATACTTGCGTTAATGTCTAGCAGGTTGACCTTGTATGATTAGCTGGGCGATTCCAATGTTTCCAAGCAGTGCACTTTGAAATCACAAAAGAAGATAAGGTGACTGTAAGTCGGAATAAGGCATTTCGTCATTGGTGATATCAGGTGGGAACGCGTCATCAGAATAGACGTCGGGGAGCACAATACGACCTTTACGAAGAGGTTGCCAGCGTATCTGAGAACCGTTTAGTTTCTTCTCTAGATCACCCTAATGTTCATATTGTAAGCCGTTTCGATAGTAATGGACAACACAACCGCCCCTTCTGGGACGATCACGTCAGAAGGTGACATACCCTGAATCGATCTCGGCGTCCGTAAGCCTTCAGTGCAACTAAGTCTCGGTTATGGCGATGCGATTCTAAGCATTGGTTGCATGGCACAACCGAAGCTCGGCGCTTTGGATAAAAAGCACGGATGCATTCGTGCACATGCAGGAAGGTGTTTCGGTTATCATCAACGATGCAAAACACTTATGATTGGGATGAGAGTTTGTGCGGACCGTCGCATGAAGGTCCGCCAGCCGTATTTATGTAGGCTTATTGGCGAGTAGCTTAGAGTTGTGTTCAGTGACATAACGCTGCATTTCTCTTATAACTCATATTGAACCGTGCTTAGGTAATGGATGCAGTATTGCAATTGAAGTTTTTCATTTCCTTCAAACCCGCTTCTGGCGTGATTTTTTGGAAATTATCAGTAGTAAATTTGACTACTCTGTTGGCGTTGTAACTGGAACGAAAATTTAACGTGCCTCTTTGAACTAAAGCGCGGTTAGTAGTCTGTTCCAAGGCTATTTCCAGTGTTCTATATCGTAAACGCTACCTGCCTAGTTTGTACCACAATGTTAATAATCCTTGAACCGCACTTTTGTAGCTTTCTGGTATCGGCAGCCTCGAGAGAAGTAGCTACACCATTATGAAAGCTTTGGGTCCCATGAATTTTGCGCCACTGCTCCTTGTCGTTCGCTTTTACTATCCGTTCATCGTGCTCGTGAGATGTGGGACACCGTGTGCAAAAAGGATTCGGGATGCGGTGTATATCCGAAGCTCTACTAAGCTCTACCCGGCTCATTAGCGCTCCTTAAATAGCACGCCTGGAAATCCGGGAAACAAACCGATGTTGTTCTCTTGATGAGCAGTGCAAACCAAAGCTGCATCCATCTCAGCGGCAGATATTATTACAACCCAAGGAAGCCTGACTTTGTCATAATGAATGGCAATTTTGCGCTTGCTTCTCCTCATCTTGGAGACTCTAGTACGAAAATCCATATAGTTACTTATGACGGTTATTGATACCATTCAACTAATATATTTCCCTTCAAATATTTCGACAATGACAAAATACATTTAGTACATATAATATATTGCTTCTTAGTTTATTTCCTGGGTGTATGGACCCAAGTTGGTAGGCGCAGCTATTTGATATGTATCAGTGCAGCGTTGTATTTCACATTTAGCATGCTTGTGGTAATAAATCAAACAGGATCCGATTTCTGAGTTCAGTTTGATGTAACAACGGCCCGGCTGCCACTGATATTTGCATGTTTCTTAGGTTTCGGCAAAATCTGTTGAATGGAAGTGGGATTTAGGGGAAATTGTTGAATATTGGCTGGGGGTGAAATGTTCGGAAGCGCGTGAGATATTTCGATAATTGGTTAGATTTGCATGAGAAATTATAAAAGTATGACCTTCGGCTTTCTAATGTTGGTTTGCACTGGAGGTCAGAAGATATGCCTGTGTCAGACAATATGCTATGCTTTTAACAACCAAAGCTAGTTTGTAACATCTGCTCAACTGCGTCTGCAAGCCTTTCATGCTTCTGAAACAGTGCACTTACGATTTTAACTAGTGGGATAATATTGCAATTCGCACAGAAGCAACATCCGTCTTTATTAATGTTGATCATTCTGTACTCAGTCGTTTGCTTATCCACACTTCACATTAAAATAAGTGGAACGATTTTCAAGAAGAAGCCTTTTTTTAACCATATAATTGCATGTTCAACAGGCGCCTTTAGGCAACGCGGCTTGGTTAGTAGCGCTCATAAAGGCACACGAACTTGTGGTGCTTATTAAAAGAGTGGTATCTGAGACAAGCCATCCGGCGTGAAGCTCAGCCAGCCGACACAGGTAGGTATCTAAATACCTATCTCTCTATTGTGGTTGAGAGAAAATTGCAGTTCGCACACAAGCTCATAAATAGGTGTTACACGAGGTTGCACCCTGGTCATTGGCTACCCATGCTAAGTGTTTAGGACGCGACGTTTAGTGGAGGAATGACGAAACATGTCTCCTAAATGTAATGCTGCTACTTTAAGGAGGCTACGGCTGTTCATTGGTACTCAGCTTCTTCTACCGCATGAGGCGAAGTTGTTCCGCAGTAGATATCGAGTGATGCGATTTCAAGAGTGGAATCGACGAAGAAGTTGCCGGAATTAAGAACAAGTATACCGTATGAATTACACAACTAAAATCCAAGAGCTGGAATGCCCTGTGTAGAGTTCGTCGAAATCGTTCGAAAGAGCGCAAATACAAGGACGTGTGTGCAATACAGAATTGACCCTAGCGAATGAAGTGAGAGCGTAGCTAAAGTTCGGTGGTACAACTGGGTTTTAATGTCAAGCAGAAAGTTCCGCTGGGATACAGTGTTTATTTGGACCACTGTTACTGAAGAAGGTAATTTGATTGCGTGTAAACTTGTTTGTTTATTTGGGTCCAAGAATGATATTATGCAAAAGTAACTACCAATTTCAACAGGAAATGTTCTCGTTTACGTAAGTATACTAACACGCGTTTATGGTTATCGTTTCAAACAGACGAAAACTAAACTCAGTATTTCTTTATTTTCAAATTTTATTTCGCTTATTGTTGATTCTTAGCTGTGTAATGATAATATCGTTTTTAGTGAAGTTTCAAATGTTACCAAGTTTGTAACAGATACATGTATGTGTGGAACGTGAGCAAAGCTAGTAACTCCTTTTATTATACAGAGCAATTAGGCACCGCCAGAAAGGCTACCCCCAATGGAAAATTTGCATTTATCTCCATGGATGATCTGTCAGTGCCATGGGGCTCGGGCGGCAGAAGTAAACTTCAGCGATGATTCTACATCCGCGTGACGGCGAACTTCGATTTTGTAATCAAAATAGTTATTTTGACCTTACCACGTATTTAGCGCTTCACGTTTACTATACTTGGCAGTAGAGATAACACTGTTGAATAGTGCAACTGCGCCACAATCTCGACAGTACTATATCTATGGGCGTGAGGGAAAGAGCCAAGATATTCTAAAATCCTTATCTATCATTATTTCACTTGCCGTGAGGG
Source organism: Dicrocoelium dendriticum (assembly GCA_944474145.2). Classification (NCBI taxonomy): domain Eukaryota; kingdom Metazoa; phylum Platyhelminthes; class Trematoda; order Plagiorchiida; family Dicrocoeliidae; genus Dicrocoelium; species Dicrocoelium dendriticum. The sequence goes on along the minus strand of OX104063.1, from coordinate 263,553,303 downwards.
GCTTGTTCGATAAGTATTTGTCCGAATATTCATTTATTAGATATGGAAATTCCCGTCGGTGTATTGTAATGAAATGCGGTGTCTCTAGTCGAAGTTATAAATACAGATCACTTAACATGAAACTATTATGGCAAATTTTTCCGGGCTGAGGGTTAATAGGGATTAATCACACTTATCTTAACTTGACGCTCTAATTAAATCCGTGTAGCACATTCTGTTGCCAATGCGCGAACTTAATACAACATTGCGCGTGACAAGACAATCAATTTAGGCCCGTCTAAGTAATTTGCTTCCATGACATTAGCGTTTCCGAGAAACAAATATTTTGGTCCACCACAACAAGCTAAGCTTATGTGGTAGTATATATCATTTAACTAATCTATCTAGGGTAATTTATTAAATGACCTTGGAGCTTGCGTATGGATAACAACAATATAAGCAGTATTCCTTATTAGAGGCTACCTCACAATACGGGATTTATCTGTTACTAGTTCACATCCGCAATTTACTTGATGTATTTGGTTGCTGGATGCCCTGTTGTTTGGAGGAGCGGATGATTCAACCACTGATTCGCACTCCAGCCGACCTTGATGTACGTTAGAAAAAGCTCAAAAGCCTAACCATATGGTATGCAAAATTTCCCCTTCAGTTCAGCCCTAAGATGTTTCTAGATATAAGTGTGGAAAACTAAGCAACTCTAAATCTTACACCATTGATGGACACACCACGCTTCTAATGCATCGGTGAAAGACCTAGGTGTGCCTTCGAACTGGGATTTGCCATCAGCGGACAAAAACGAAATAAACTGCTAATAATGCGGACTCTCAAATGCAATTTTTGAGTTCGGTTTGCTTAGTTCCTTATGCACCTGTACTATGTTAACACAATGTAAGTGCTTTATTTAAGCGCATTTAATTACAGTGTATTAGACCGACGTGAGGCACCGAAGGTTGATCTAGTCCAAAACCTGAATGCCCCGCTAGTTCAAAATATTAGGTGGGTAACCGTACGAAGTCCGGCAGGAGAAACCATGACAACACAACATGTTCTTTTTCTGTAGATAGACCTTATCCTTGGGATATATCAAATGTAACTTTTCGGCGACTACCCATGTTGTTGCTCCACTTGCAACATTTATTTGGGGAATGAAACCGAAGACTAAGTTTTCAGTGTCTAATCATTGAGAGTTCGCTGCGCGTCGAAGTAGACGTCGGCCTGAATATGCATAGGAATTCTAGAGAAAGTGGTAATGCACGCCATTTTGTTGATTTATAGTGTTCTTAAGCCAAAAGTTCAATTTCCCTCGCCAACAATCTGGCTAGTGCGTCAGTCCTTGTATAACTTGTGTGAGGGAAACTCTTATGGTTGTACTCAGAAGGTTGAGCTTTACATTGTGTGTTTTCGTATACCACACACTAATGCTTACAACGCATGTGCGCTAGTTGTAGTAGCATGAGTACAGTTAAACATTTTATGGTAATCCATATAGAGCGTGCATGATAAGCGGAATCAAAACAATTCAAAATATTGATAACACAAATTTTAAACAAGTTTGTCTAACTTTCAAATCAAAATATACCACAGCATTTACGGAAATTTCGCCGAGTTAAATATAGGTGATATTTCGTCGAAACCTAAGCAACTAAAACGTAGAATCTCAAATATTTTTAGTTTCCTACTTAGGGGACCAAGTTTAGTTGAATCAGAACAAATAATCAATGTTTGCTAATTTAGTATACCTTCTATCTAGCATTTATTATGGTTTGTCAAAAAACGCAACCTTTTCGGATTACAAAATCAAAGGATACTGTAGCCCAAATAAGGCATAATGAATGGCACTTACTTGGTTTGCTATGTGGTATACATCGTACCAAATTACATTTTGCAGTTTGTCACTCATTTGGAATTCAAAAGAAACCAAAGAGTGACAATATTCTATTTTTATTACCTCTTATTTCCCTATATATGGACCACTGGTAACCTGTTGCAAGAAGAACAATCTTGTCGGCCGCGCGATTGTATCCGAGATTATAAAACAGCATTAATGTGTATGCGATGTTACAAATGTCAGCATGCAAATTCATATTTATGAAACTGTTCTTTAAAGCGCATCGTTCAATCTGTATTGTCCCAAAATTTATATCGCTCTACGATAACGATAATCAATTTGTACTACAAATACATTTTAAGCATAAAGCGTAAATTCTAAATATTGGCAAAGGCAATTACCAGCTTTAATTTGTATATTGTTTAAAAATCCCCATTTATCTTGCTGTGACCCTTGCCTTTGTAGCATACGACTCTAATTAACTCGTAATGTCATTTATGCAACAGAACGGCTTTAATCCTGTTGTCTCTAGCACCCGTGTGAAAATTGGATTCCATTAGTCAAAAGTTGCGGCTTTGGGTGATCTAGCACAAAGGCAACTTAGGAAGACGCAGGAAGCCGGCCAACTGATTTCTGACCTTATTGTATGCTTTCAAATGTTCTGACATCTTGCAGCTATACATTCAAGTGGGCGGCTTTGGTTAAAATATCCGTTGATTCATTGCCGATTTTATGCATTCAGCCCAATAAAACTTCATAGCGTTTTATTGCATGTATGCGTACGAACCAAATTCGCCAATCGTGTAATTTAGTTCAAATACTTTAACCCGAGATGTAGTGTCCAATATACAATGACTGTTCACGCAGCAATTGACAATTCGAAAGGACTGTGTTAGAGGCACAAAAACAACCATAAGTTTTAGCGCTTCGGTTAGAAGTTGCAGTGTTATAGCTTTTTTCCCATGTCCATTTACATCATATGCAAGTCTATCTGGCATCGTTATCGTAATGGATATTCAACTAATAAAATTAGCAAATAAATGCCCTCCTAATTTTTCTTTGTATATATTTTTCTCACAGATTGTACATACTATCAAAACCTTAAAATATTCTCACCAGTAGCGTGATGTTATCGGTAATAAGTTGACTTTTATGCATATATATTTCACGTTTTAACGGGAAAAACTGTCTATTATCAAAAATAAAATATTTAGGAATTAATTCACTAGCGAAAATGCACTAGTCATTAAAATGAACCAGCCAAGTAATAGATTCGCCATTACCGTTAGTTAAGCGGTAACGACAATGTACCCAACAGCAGTTTTTCATCCGAAAACGTATGCATCTAATTAATAATTTGCATGCACCGTTTTCGATAAGACCTACGTACTGAAACCCGCAACTTACACTTGAAATATTAGTATTGACATTTTGGTCGACTTGCATAAAAAGGTGAGTATGCGGTCCGTTTTACACGGTCAAGTGCATTTGGGATTCCTGTCTTCAAAGAGTGGTATGTAAATTATGCGACTTAATGTTTGTGATCGGAGCATCCCGAAACCTAATATAATTAGTAGTGGTTAACCGAAACATCAATGGTAGACGTGGTTCACTGGTCTGTATTTCGTTGGCGCACAACACTTGCTGCTTGGATATAAAGCCTGGCGCGCCATCAGAAAAGAATTAGGGTTCACAAATGTTACTCGTTTGTAATCCTGCGCCAAAACACTTAGAACTTTTTAAAATGTCCATCTAGGAGTATAACGTTGTAATACTTTCAAGAGGATTCTCTGAGACGCATTGGTCAGGAGGACACAACCAGTCATCACTGCATGCAACATCTGCCATTTTTGGCAATGCGTTTAGGTGTGAAACGCCAATTTCGATTGACCAATTTTACCGCGCTTGAAGCAATAAGGGAAACGTAGTAAATCCGATATTAAGATATGGCAAGCAGCAAGAATAAGCAAATATTTAGATTTTCGGGTATTTGTAGCACCCACCGTGGGTCTTGGATTACGACACGCAATATCAATAGTGGCGGCGGTATATTTGGAAGTCAACATCTACAAAACGGTCACTGGGACCGTCACCGAAGTGGAGGGTTTCGGTGTAGCTCTCTCCTATCCCTGCAATCCAGGACCGACGTTTTTGTCTTGATCTCGACTCATCTGGAATAGATAGTTGAGCAAAGAGGGGAACCAGAGGCATGGTGCTCGGCGGCTACCGCCATGATCACTAGGACAATGAGTTCCGCGAGCAGTGTTTGACACAGCGGTTAGTAGTAGATTTTCGTGTTTTTGGAGCACCCGCCATGTGTATTGGATTGCGACATGCAATCTCTTTAGTGGCGGCGGTTGATTTGGAAGTCAACCTCTACAAAAACGGTCACTATTACTGTCACCGAAGTGGAGGGTATCGGTGTAGCCCTCTCTTATAACTGCACTCCACAACCGACGGTTTCGTCCCTTATTTAGACTCATCAGTTAGAGATAGCTAAGTTAGGAGTGGAACTCGAGTCATATTGCATGGCGGCTATCGCCATAATCAATAGGCCATTGAGTTCCGCGAGCAGTGTTTGACAGAGCCATTAGAAACAGATGTTCAGGTTTATTTGAGCACCCGCCGTGTGTCTTGGATTGCGACACGCAATCTCACGAGTGGCAACGGTTGATTTGAAAATCAACTTCTACCAAAACGGTCACGGTGACCATCACCGAAGTGGAGGGTTTCGGTGTAGCTCATCCCTATCCCTGCACTCCACGACTGACGGTTTCGTCTTGATTTAGACTCATCAGGTAGAGATAGCTAAGCAAACTGTGGAACCCGAGGCATAGTGCTTGGCGGCTACCGCCATGATCACTAGGCCAATAAGTTCCGCGAGAAGGCGTTTGACAAAGCGGTTAGAAGTATATTTTCGGGTTTTTTAAAGCACCCGCCGTGTGTCTTGGATTGCGACAAGCATTCTCTTTAGTGGCGGCGGTTAATTTGGAATTCAACCTCTACCAAACGGTCACTGGGATCGTCAAATTCACTGCTCAAGCATACCCGAATATTTACTTCTAATTGCAGTGTCATACACTGCTCGCGGAACTCAGTGGCCTAGTGATCATGGCGATAGCCGCCAAGCATATGCCTCGGGTTCCAGTACTAGCTCAGCTAATTCAACATGATGAGTCTAAATCAAGACGAAACCGTCGGTCGTGGAGAGCAGGGATAGGAGAGAGCTACACCGAAACCCTCCACTTAGGTGACGGTCCCAGTGACCGTTTTGGCAGAGGCTGACTTCCAAGTCAACCGCCGCCACTAATGAGATTGCGTGTCGCAATCCAAGACACACGGCGGGTGCTCCAAAATACCCGAAAATCTACTTCTAACCGCTGTGTCAAACACTGCTCGCGGAACTCAATGGCCTAGTGATCATGGCGATAGCCGCCAAGCACTATGCCTCGGGTTCCACTCCTAGCTCAGCTATCTCTACCTGATGAGTCTAAACCAAGACGAAACCGTCGGTCGTGGAGTGCAGGGATAGGAGAGAGCCACACCGAAACCCTCCACTTCGGTGACGGTCCCAGTGACCGTTTTGGCAGAGGCTGACTTCCAAGTCAACCGCCGCCACTAATGAGATTGCGTGTCGCAATCCAAGACACACGGCGGGTGCTCCAAAATACCCGAAAATCTACTTCTAACCGCTGTGTAAAAAACTGCTCGAGGAACTCAATGGCCTAGTGATCATGGCGATAGCCGCCAAGCATTCTGCCTCGGGTTCACCTCTTAGCTCAGCTATCTCTACCTGATGAGTCTTAACCAAGACGAAACCGTCGGTCGTGGAGTGCAGGGATAGGAGAGAGCCACACCGAAACCCTCCACTTCGGTGACGGTCCCAGTGACCGTTTTGGCAGAGGCTGACTTCCAAGTCAACCGCCGCCACTAATGAGATTGCGTGTCGCAATCCAAGACACACGGCGGGTGCTCCAAAATACCCGAAAATCTACTTCTAACCGCTGTGTCAAACACTGCTCGCGGAACTCAATGGCCTAGTGATCATGGCGATAGCCGCCAAGCACTATGCCTCGGGTTCCACTCCTAGCTCAGCTATCTCTACCTGATGAGTCTTAACCAAGACGAAACCGTCGGTCGTGGAGTGCAGGGATAGGAGAGAGCCACACCGAAACCCTCCACTTCGGTGACGGTCCCAGTGACCGTTTTGGCAGAGGCTGACTTCCAAGTCAACCGCCGCCACTAATGAGATTGCGTGTCGCAATCCAAGGCACACGGCGGGTGCCCCAAAACCCGAAAATTTTCTACTAATCGCTGTGCCAAACACTGCTCACGAGAATCATTGGCATAGTGATCATTGCGATAGCCGCCAAGCACTGTGCCTCGCTTTCCATTCCTAGCTCAGCTATCTCGACCTGATGAGTCTAAATCAAGACAATACGTCGGTGGTGAAGTGCAGGATATGAGAGAGCTACACCGAAACCCTACACTTCGGTGACGGACCCAGTGACCGTTTTGGTAAAGGTTGACTTCCAAATCAACTGCCGCATGTCAGGAAATTGCGTGCCGCAATCCAAGACACACGGCGGGTGCTCCAAATAACCTGAAATCTACTTCTATCCGCTGTGTCAAACACTGCTCGCGAAACTAAATGGCCTAGTGATCATGGCGATAGCCGCCAAGCATTCTGCCTCGGGTTTCACTCATAGCTCAGCTTTCTCTACTTGATGAGTCTAAACCAAGAAGAAATGCTCCATCGCCGGAGTGCGGGGATAGGAGAGAGCTACAACGAAAACTTCCACTTCGGTGACGGTCCTATTGACGGTATGGTAGAGGTGGACTTTCAAATCAACCGCCGCCACTAATGTGATTGCGCGTCGCCAAACAAGGCACATGACAGGTGCTCGAAAAAACCGGAAAATATATTTCTAATTGCTGTGTCTAAATCTGCTCGCGGAACACAATTGCATTGTGATCATGGCGATAGCCGCCAAGCAATATGCCTCGGGTTCCACTCTTAGCTCAGCTATCTATACCTGCTGAGTCGAAACCAAGAAGAATTTGTCGGTCGTGGAGTGCAAGGATAGGAGACAGCTGCACCGATAACCTCCACTTCGGTGTCGGTCCCAGTGACCGTTTTGGTAGAGTTTAAATTCCAAATCAAAAGCCGCCCACTATCATAGGATTGCGTATCGCAATCCAAGACACACGACGGGTGCTCCAAATAGCCGAAAATGTTCCTCTATTCGCTGTGTCAAACACTGCTCGCGGAACTCAATGGCCTAGTGATCATGGCGATAGCCGCCAAGCACTATGCCTCGGGTTCCACTCCTAGCTCAGCTATCTCTACCTGATGAGTCTAAACCAAGACGAAACCGTCGGTCGTGGAGTGCAGGGATAGGAGAGAGCTACACCGAAACCCTCCACTTCGGTGACGGACCCAGTGACCGTTTTGGCAGAGGCTGACTTCCAAGTCAACCGCCGCCACTAATGAGATTGCGTGTCGCAATCCAAGACACACGGCGGGTGCTCCAAAAAACCCGAGAACATACTTCTAACCGCTGTGTCAAACACTGCTCGCGGAACTCAATGGCCTAGTGATCATGGCGATAGCCGCCAAGCACTATGCCTCGGGTTCCACTCCTAGCTCAGCTATCTCTACTTGATGAGTCGAAACCAAGAAGAATTACTCGGTCGTGGAGTGCAGGGATAGGAGAGAGCTACACCGAAACCCTCCACTTCGGTGACGGTCCCAGTGACCGTTTTGGTAGAGGTTGACTTCCAAATCAACCGCCGCCACTAATGAGAATGCGCGTCGCAATCCAAGACACACGGCGGATGCTCCAAAATACCCGAATATCTACTTCTAACCGCTGTGTCAAACACTGCCTGCGGAGCTCTATTGCCTAATGATCATGGCGTTAGCCGCCATGATAACTATGCCTCGGGTTCCACTCCTAGCTCAGCTATCTCCACCTGATGAGTATAAAGCAAGACAAAAGCATCGGTCGTGGAGTGCATGTATAGGTGAGAGCTACAGCGAAACCCTCCACTTCGGTGACGGTCACAGTTACGGTTTTGGTAGAGGTTTTCTTCCAAATCGACAGCCGCCTCTAATGAGAATGCGTGTCAGAATACAAGACAAACAGCGCATGCTTCAAGGGTACCCGAATATCTACTTCTAACCGCTGTGTCAAACACTGCTCGCGGAACTCAATCGCCTAGTGATTATGGCGATATCCGCCAAGCACTATGACTCGGTTTACACTCCCAGCTCAGCTATCTCAACCTGATGAGTCTAAACTAAGAAGAAATTGTCGGTCTTGTAGTGCAGGGATAGGAGAGAGGTACCCCGAAACCCTCCACTTCAATGAATGTCCCCGTGACCGTTTTGGTAGAAATTGACTTCCAAATCAACCGCCGCCACTAATGAGAATGCGTGTCGCAATCCAAGATACACGGCGGGTGATCCAGCAAACCTGTAAATCTACTTCTAACCGCTGTGTCAAACACTGCTCGCGGAACTCAAACGCCAAATGATCATGGCGATAGCCGGCAAGCACCATGGATCTTGTTTCACTCCTAGCTTAGCTATCTCTACCTGATGAGTCTAAATCAAGACGAAACCGTCGGTCCTAGAGTGCAGGGACAGGAGAGAGCTACACCGGAACCTTTCAATTCGGTGACGGACCCAGTGACCGTTTTGGTAGAGGTTGACTTTCAAATATAACGCTGACACTCATGTGATTGCGTGTCGCAATCTAGGACACACGTCTGTGCAGCAAAGTACACGAAAATCTACTTCTAACCGATGTGTCAAACACTGCTCGCGGAACTCAATGGCCTAGTGATCATGGCGATAGCCGCCAAGCACTATGCCTCGGGTTCCACTCCTAGCTCAGCTATCTCTACCTGATGAGTCTTAACCAAGACGAAACCGTCGGTCGTGGAGTGCAGGGATAGGAGAGAGCCACACCGAAACCCTCCACTTCGGTGACGGTCCCAGTGACCGTTTTGGCAGAGGCTGACTTCCAAGTCAACCGCCGCCACTAATGAGATTGCGTGTCGCAATCCAAGACACACGGCGGGTGCTCCAAAATACCCGAAAATCTACTTCTAACCGCTGTGTCAAACACTGCTCGCGGAACTCAATGGCCTAGTGATCATGGCGATAGCCGCCAAGCACTATGCCTCGGGTTCCACTCCTAGCTCAACTATCTTTACTTGTTGAGTCTAAATCAAGTTGAAACCGTTGGTCGTGGAGTGCAGGTAAAGGAGGGGGCTACACCGAAACCGTCCACTTCGGTGACGGTCCCAGTGACCAATTTGGTAGAGGATGACTTGCAAATCAACCGCCGCTACTGACGCGATTGCGGGGGGCAATAAAGACTCAGAGCGGGTGCTCAAATTACCAGAAAATATGCTTCAAACCGCTGTGTCAAACACTGCTCGCTGAACTAAATAGCGTAGTGATCATGGCTATAGCCGCCAAGCATTATGCCTTAAGTTCCACTTCTAGCTCAGCTATCTCTACCTGATGAGTCTAAATCAAGACGAAACCGTCGGTCGTGGAGTGCAGCGATAGAAGAGAGCTACACCGAAACCCTCTACTTCGGTGACGGTCACCGTGACCGTTTTGGTAGAGGTTGACTTCCAAATCAACCGCCGTTACTCATGAGATTGCGTGTCGCAATCAAAGACACATGGCGGTTGCTCGAAAAAACCAAGATATTAACTTTTAACCGCTGTGTCAAACACTGCTCGCGGAACTCATTGGCCGAGTGATCATGGCGATAGCCGCCAAGCTCTATGCCTTGGGTTCCAATCCTAGCTCAGCTATCTCTACCTCAGGAGTCTAAATCAAGACGAAACCGTCCGTAATGGAGAGCAGCGGTAAAAGAGAGCTACACCGAAACCCTCCACTTCGGTGACGGTCCCAGTGACCGTTTTGGTAGAGGTTGACTTCCAAATCAACCGCCGCCACTAATGAGATTGCGTGTCGCAATCCAAGACACACGGCGGGTGCTCCAAAAAACCCGATTCTCTACTTCTAAACGCTGTGTCAAACACTGCTATATGAACTTATTGGCCTATTGATCATGGTGATTGCTGCCAAGCGCTATGCATCGGGTTTCACTAATTGATCACCTATCTCTACCTGATGAGTCTAAATCAACTCGAAACCGTCGGTCGTGAAGTGCAGCGATAGAAGAGAGCTACACCGAAACCCTCCACTTCGGTGACGGTCCCAGTGACCGCTTTGGTAGAGTTTGACTGCCAAATCAACATACGCCACTAATGGGATTGCGTCTCGCAATCCAAGACACACGGCGGTTGCTCCAATACCCGAAAATCTACTTCTAACTGCTGTGTCAAACACTTTTCGCGGAACTCAATGGCCTAGCGATCATGGCGTTAGCCGCCAAGCAATATGCCTCGGGTTCCACTCCTAGCTCAGCTATCTCTACTTGATGAGTCTAAATCAAGACGAAACCGTCGGTCGTGGAGTGCAGCGATAGAAGAGAGCTACACCGAATCTTTAGGTATTGGTTACATGCTGTAGGATTTATTATCAAGAAACTCTTGTAATCTCTTCATACGATTCACCCCGCCAAATTACTTCTAAGTTATATTACTGAAATTTTCGGTTATACATTTAAACCTATTTTTCCATGTTTACATGTAACATTCCTGGCAGAATCCTCTCTGTCTTTAACTTGTGTAGTGTGCCGATGCTGAGCGTTGAGATTGTTGATATTAACTTTAAATCAAGGGATAATTTGTCTACTAAATTTAAAGTACTAGGTGCTTGATTCGCTGGTTGTAGCTGGAACTTGTTATCCGACTTTTTTCCTGATTTTAGTAAAACGTTTAGGAATTCTGTAGTTTTACCTCGAACTTTGGAAGGTATTTGCCAAAAAAATGCAGTAGCCCCAACTATGTAACAAAATGACTCATTGGAACAACATTTTATCTTAAAAAATTAAAAGAATTAGACATTTGACCCTCTTTTACATCAGATATACTTCTGTGTCAACACATTATTGTTACCCTGAAAGTTGCGCGGAAAGTGCCTTTATGTCCACAGTTCAAATGACTTTAGCGTTTTATATTAATATTTCACTAATAACTGTTTACTGTTTTGTAGCTAATAATTTTTTGCGTGTTTCCATAAACGTTGTTGTAAATGAAAGCCCTTATATTTAGATTAATGCTTACATCAAAAGAACCAGGATCAATTTTTAATGTGGGGTATGAGTTATGCCTAGTCACACGACTGCTTTCACCCACTAACGGTAGTGAGAACACAAACGACTTGGCAACAATGTTTACGCAACATGCTAAACCTGGTACCAAGCGTCTGTGTGTGCAACTTAAGCACATGATTCAAATTAGGACATACCACTAGATATGAAGAAAGCCTGACAATTTACTAATCAAAGCTATACATTCCAGTGGCGAATGATCGATACGATGGTTCACGAACCCGCGAAATGTACATAGTAAGGAAAAAGTCATTAAGCGTATGATTCAGTATCAACCCAAGCTAATCACGAAGGTGTTGTAACAGAAAATGTATGTGGGGAACCATAAATAAAACGGGGTTAATAGGGTTGACTTGAATAAAACTCACAAAAGATCGTGGAGTGGTTGAGTATTCTTACCTCAGCTATACTACCTCTCCCTCCTTGAAAAAAAGGACTAGTTGGAGGACAATGTAACTTCACACAAGATTATCCGCCTGGATTTACAGGCATCTAACACCAAAGTGCTCCTGTCTCAGGCCAAGTGTGCCATGTCGTTTATTCAATTACGTTGTCAAAACAAAAGCATTCGGGATATGTATCCCCATTATTGCAAGACATGATACAGTTCGTTGACTCATTGAGCAAGTAAAACATTTAAATATATTTCACTTCCAAATGAGTTCGAAACGACAGCAATTATTTTTGACTGCCGATGTGCTAATTACTGGCTGGGTCGATGAATAAATACTCTTGCTAGTATGCACCGTTTCTAGTCGCAGCGATACCGGTATATTGTTGCGTTTCACTATATGGTATTTTCTCTTCTCTGGAAAATATTGCAGACGTCGCCTAACTTACTGCGATGCGAAACCCGTTTCTTTGGAAGCTGGAACTTGCGTGTAATCTTGGAGTCTGCTTGCATATGAAATTTTGTGCGTTTTGACAAGTAGACGTTTTTTGAACGAAATTTCTCGCAGAATGCCTTTTAACTTCGTCACAAAAAGTAGTCGAAAGCTTCTGCTCCGGCACATCTGGATTCATATTTTGGCAAATAATAGCGGCGAAACAGTACTGGGGTTCACTTCTGGGGTCTGGTACTGCAACAATTTTGGATCACCGTTCAAACTAAACATAACGTGCCATTTAGCTGCATTTTCCTGTGATATCTGTTTCCGTTCAGGCCTTTATTACAACTGGATGGTGAGCTTTTGTCACAGTAATTCATATACTGCTCCTGTGACTATTCAGACTGCAACAGCTGCTGCTGAGGTAGGGACAGCAAGTGATCAAATAAAATAACCTTGATCATTCAACACCTCCGTCGCCATAGGGTCTGTTGTGTGACCACTGACGCCTTCAAAAATGCCTACGGGGAATGGCTGAGATTTAAAGGAGAGATTGAATGTGTGATCAGATTCAAGGAACTGCGACTCCGTTGTGCGATCAACTTAGTCTCATGCACCGACGTTAATCTTCTTGGAATCGATTAGCTTGAGAAGCTGAACTTGTTCAATGTGCTACTGAATGGTGTCGGCGCCGAAAGGAATGATACGGTGCACCATAGAGTCATATCGACTCCTCCGGGTCAAAGCATAAATGAACCGCTCCAGACAAAGTATGCGGGTGTCCTCCAGTCAGAATTGGACCCAGTAAGATAATGCAGGCAAAACGTCCTATGAATCCGGAGGCCAGACCAGCGTTTCTATTCAGGCATCCTGTCCCTTAAGCTTCCCAAACATTTGTTGAACAGGAATTTGATCAATTGCAGCCGGCTGGAGTGTTCGAGGGAGTCAACTTCTAACAATGAGCTGCGCATTTGTTTGTTATCAGGAAACCGAACGGTTCTATTTTTTATGTGTATATTTTTAGACGGGCTTAAATGCTGCATTGGTACCCCATACATATACAATTCCACTACCTGAGGACGTTTTAGCAAAGTTGAACTGAGGCGAGTATTTTGTTACTTTTGGTCTTGCAGACGCCTGTTTGCAATTAGGAGTTGAACACTAAAGCAGAAGGCTCATAACAAGCAACACTCCTCTTGATCTCTAGTAGTACAACCTTTTGCAATTTGCAGTCAAAACGGCACCGTAATCTTTCAGCAAGGCATGTATGCCATGTTGTCGGGTGTAATTGGAGCAGCAGCCTACCTGGATGAAATCATCAAAATGGGCTCGTTGCAAGACGGATCATTTCAATTGTTGAGTGAAATGCTACAGAAAATCAAAGATTGTTGCTTCCGATTACGACCGGACAACTGAAACTTTTTTCCTGAGGTCAATATAGTTCCTGGGTTTTGTGATTAACGAGAACGGCTGATGAGCCTATCCCGTAAATATCGAGGTGATTGACCGGTTACCGGCGTCATCGGACGTCACAACCTTATCGTCATTCCTTTGGATGCTGAGTCACTATAGTGAATTCCTACCATACATGCATCGCATGCGTCATCCTCTAAACAATTTGCGGATGAAATACGTCGAATGGAAATGCCCTGCACAGTGTCGAAAGTCGTTCGAACAACTGAAATATCTGCTGAAGTTGGACTTATTGCTTGCGCATTATAATTCAAAGCTAGAAATTAACATGGCCACGGATGCTTCAAGCTACGGGATCGGTGCTTTCAATTCACATCATTTTCCAGATGGATCCGTAAAGGCTATAGCACATTTTGCTCGAGCGCTGACGGCGTCCGCAAAGAATTATAATCGGATGGAGAAAGAAGTGTTGGCTATCGTCTATGCGGTGCATAAATTCCATAATTAGGTGTATGGTCGAATGTTCACGTTGCTGACTAGTCATAAAAAAACGTCTGGCAATCTTTATATTCAAAAGGCACATTACCGCGTATACGGCAAGTCGACTTCAGCGATGGGCAACTCTGCTCTTTGGTCCGGATTTCAGCATGCGATACTTGTCTATTAATTCTATAGGGCATGCGGACGCCCTATCCAGATTAATCGATACCGGTAACTGTCAGTCAGAAGACAAGTCATTGCGTCCATCGCAGCAAAAAGGATGTCAGCTGCACGGTACATGAAGCCGTGAGTAATTTACCGGTCAATGTCACAATGGCTAAACAAGTCACTGAACAGGATGCATTGCTGCAAGAGGTATTAAACTACACAAGACGAGGCTGACCAAAGAAGTGTCCGAAAGAAGATTTGCCACAGCTTTTCACACTAAGCGCCTCTTTGCCTTTAGTTGATTACCGCCTTTATTTGCAGTCGCATTATCATTCCAGGAATACTCAGATCACTCATATTATGGCAACTGCACAAGGACCATCCAGGAATCGCTCGCTTGAAGGCGCTTGCGCGCAGCTATGTTTTTGCCCCACGATGGATAGCCAAATTGAAGAGATTGGCCGATCGGGATCTAGATGCACCAACGCCTCCAGGTTACCTGTACTTGGGGCATTACATTCGTCGCCAAACACAGAATCGCCCTGGTCGCGGATACAAGTAGATTTTGCAAGACCAGTCGAAGGAGTGGATTTTCTCGTTATTGTTAACACCTACATTAACTGGCCGGGGGTAATCGCTATGCAAAACACGTCGGCAAACAGCACAATCTTTTTGATGAGAAATATTTTTATTTAGCATGGACTACCACTAAACTTCGTGTCGGATAACGGCACACAGTTTACCTCCTGCAAATTTGCTGAATTGTGCACACATAATGAGATCGAGCATGTGACGACCGCCCTGTATCATCTGCAATCAAATAGCCGAGCGGAAAGATTTGTTGATATTCTGAAACGAACAAGGTGGAAGTCAAAACATGAGTAATCGCTGAACGAAAGCTTGAAACGTTTTCTGTGGAACTAACGAGTTACTCTTAATCCGAATTTATCATATGGGAAATCACCAGCTGAAGCCTTTATGGGTCGAATATTGAGAACCGCCCTATATTTGCTGACTCCCAACCGTCCACCTCTAAAACTAAGGAGTCCAGTGATGGAAGGCCAATACAACGGGATGTATGGGGACGGAAAAATGATTTCAAAGTAGACGCGTTGGTGTTTGCGCCTGCTAACCAAGGACAACTGATCACTTGGATAACAGGACGAGTCGTACGACGCCGAGGAAAGGTAGTGTATAATGTTCAAATTGGTACACAGGCATGTGGACGCCACGTCAATCAGTTGAGGTCACAGTATACACATGGTGCGGTCTTTCCGAAACCAAACGGAGTTGACGTCATTGAAATGCAGGACAATGGCAAGCCTAGTACCTCTGCAAGCGGTGAAGTTCGTCCCATGGAATTCATAGAAAATGAAGCCCGGTACAGGCCAAAGCGCACATAAAGCTTTCTGCAGCCCCTCCTGGTGGATCCGCATCGCAAGAGCTATGTGAACCAAGGTCAGTCAAATTTAAGAGAAGGAGACATTAGGAGAACGCCTGTTAGACATTCAATTCTCTTGTGAACGAGCTTACAAACTATTCTTTATTAATCCTATTTTCTACTATTAAATATTGTTTAAACGCTCCACTCTGTTGGCCCGATTGGCATACACATGTCACTGTCTACAGAGGCTCATATCCTTGTCCTCTTCAGCAGTGCCATTCGCAACAACACATTTCATCGGTTTTTCTCCTTACCAATTATTCTCCTTGGTTATGTTAAGGGAATATTTAGTTAACACACAATTATTTGACTAGTATTTCGGTTTTGGGTCTATGTTTCTTATTCCCGTTTGTTTCGTGACATTTGTTTAAAAGCTGCATTTCTTTATTCTGATTAACCAGTGCCCTTTACTGTAAATGGATGTTCGCTCTACGCTTAAAGTCTCATGATGCTATATTTAAGGATATATGTGATTCGATCTTGAGTACACGGTTGCGTATTCGCCGTTGCATTTGACGTTTTCTCTTCTGCTGGTTGGCTCAAGTGTAATTTAGAAAATTCCTTTCATTTTACCTTCCAATCTATATAAGTAAATATTATTTCATGTATACAAGTCTCTTTCTATCTCGTCTTTGTACATTTTTCTTGCGGTCTTGGGGCAAATGCTTCAGTGGCAACGCAAAAGTAAGTAGCTTTCAAAACTAATATGTGTTTAATAATCATCACATTACAACAAATCCTTGATGCCCTGAACAAGCAGTACACAACTGTTGCACCAAATGGCAAATATGTACCCTAGGTTAAATATGCGAGTTATTAAACTTTTTGCATCAGGTAAACTTGTATTCTTTACTAACAATCGTATTTCCGAAATAAATTGCTTGAGAAACCAAAGATTTGATGTTCACAATATATGTGTCTAACCAAGTAAATTTAAGCAGTTTGAAAGAAAATGAAAGATAATTGACGATGTAAGTGGGGTCTGGTTTTGCAATCTGGTAAGCTCATTATTCGTAATACAAAAAACCAAGTTGTTGCAAGCGTCGTAAAGCGAGGAATTTGGTTTTATTTAAATGAAATAGTAATTATACTATATATTAAATTATATTAGCATCCTGTTTGTGCTATATTTAGATTATAAACGATGGCGCTTTTGGACTTGTAAAAGCAACTATTTTACGATGTCTAATCTGAAATTACTGTAAAATTCTTTACAACATTTTTTAAACAAATACACGTAAACATGCAAAGTAAATGTTTCACGCATCCAAGTCTTTCGCATAACGTGAAAATGTGGTGCCTTCTTAACTTATTTATTGCCATTTCAGAATAAAGACGTTATACAATCGCGTTAAATTTGTGTAATAAATAGATATTGCCACAAGTTATGCAAATAAACTTGTATACGAAATGGGTGCCATTTAACATACCAATATACTTCAGTTTAACTATCATGTTTATCGTGAACCTACAAAATGTAAATGTATTTTTGTTATGCCCGTAACACTGGTAGCCAAGCAATATCCAACCAATATCATTTCAGTTTTTTGATCTCTATATCTGTCAATTAGCCCTGATATAATAATTTAACATGTGTTTTTTAATAGGCTTTTCTTGGATATCCTCGCACAATATATATTAACATATTTTCCACATTTAACTGGAATTCTTTCATTCCTAACAGCAAGAAGTCGTCATAATTTAAGGGATTGCCAGTTCTACTCCATTTAGCAGACTCACGGAAGACCGTATTCCTTATATTTTTCTTAATTAACATACTTCGTGCTGCACTAATGTTGTCGTGCTCCTGGTTCATAGTTACTGCATCACTACCACCCTACTGTACTAATACATTTCCTATTAACCTTTCACTTAGACCATAGACTCGGTCTTATTTTGATGCACTTCCATTATTTCTCTAAACAAAGAATCGGATAGCTATCAGACATTTTTCTAATGATACTGTTTTGGCATTTTCTACAACACTACTAACCATTGGATAAGTCTTAAATTTGCAGTGAATATGCCTTTATTTATTTTTCTGCCTATATGTTTAATTTTTTATTTTTAACAATAATTTACGGTGCGTAGTCACGCACCCCCTAAATATTCACCTACAACTGGAGGCTGGAAGGAACGCAAAAAACTCACCCATCATCTCAACCATCTGGCAGCCCAAAACACAACATGATTTGTTCAACACTATACTTAGAACAAGTAATATCTAGACACTATGCTATGCCTTAAAACTCTACAATGTAAACACTACCTAAATTAATCTGAATCAGCAACTTGATTTTGATGACTTACTGGAGTCAACTTAACATGTGTATCCCTATGTTCGCAACTCCCTCACCTGCTACCAACAAATAGTTCTAAATGTTTTACTCCGATTCATTAATTAAGCTTGTGTATTAATTAGCTGATTTTATTCGCAAACTGAACCGTTTAGTGCTTTTCATACTCCCTATCCCCATCTATCAAACCGCCGCCAACATGGCATTACTAATCTGCACCAAATACAACCAATTACGAATTCAGAAGCAGCTGCTAGCATACGGCGAAATAAGTCCCAAATGAAGATTTTTGCGAAAACATCTTTATTTTAAACCTTTAAAAACCTAAACAAATGAAAACTTCTGCCTGAGCATAAAGTAATATAAAAATTATCCCTATATTTTTCTGTATATTATACAAGCGATTAAAAAGTGGTCGGATAAAATTCGATCAGTGGTTCCAAAAGCATAAGTTGATATTTTAAACAAATTTGAGCGCACAGTTGACTCAAGTGTATGCTGTGTCCTTTAAACTAGAGCTCAAGCTTTGTTTCATAATTCAATGCGATGTACGGTTTAAAAGCAACTATTTTTGCGATATTATGCCAAACCCTTGCAGCAGCGGTTAAAGTAAAAGATTAACATAAATTCTTATATTGTTACCTAATAGAGAGAGTAACGGAACGAACTGACTTTTCTCGTTGATGAATGTGACTATTTTGGTTCTGCGTGGTCATGCTTAAGTAAATCATCGAAATCTTAAATTGTGTTTTTGGCGTAAAGTGACACAATATTTTAAACAGACGATGGACTATAGGAAATCCTGAAAACATTTCAATCAACAGTGC
Organism: Dicrocoelium dendriticum; assembly: GCA_944474145.2. Taxonomy (NCBI): domain Eukaryota; kingdom Metazoa; phylum Platyhelminthes; class Trematoda; order Plagiorchiida; family Dicrocoeliidae; genus Dicrocoelium; species Dicrocoelium dendriticum. The sequence goes on along the minus strand of OX104063.1, from coordinate 263,534,753 downwards.
CGACCAGCATGTAGTTATCTTCAATTAAAGTAGAAACATACCTTGGGAATATTGCATTTTTATGGTGAGCACTGCGCCTGTCTATACTCAACCTTGCCTCCTTTGGATTATAGATCAAATACAATAGTATTTGAAAAACTGAGTCTCATTTAGCCACTTAATTAATGCGGTAGGAATAGATAGGTTGCGACATAATAACGTCCAGTTACCCTCGTCAGTCGCTACGCAGTACGGGTAGAACAAAAGAGCATTAACTAGGGTGCACACTTAGTAACATAGATAAGCAGATAAAGTTGATGGAAACGATGTAATCAGGCCTGAAGCAATCTAATCGATTGCATTAATTGCTTCTGGGCGCAGAGCATCTGACACTTCAAACCTATCAGTAGCGCCTCGCCAATGTCAATAACGCCGGGTTCCTGCTGCGCAATAGCACATTGAATGAATCGATTGGGTTCACCAAGTGACGAGTCCCCATGGGGTGATTGGTGATAGACGAGGCAGGTTTCCAGTTCGCTCTTTGGTTTGCTCCTCCTTGGTTAGACAGCAACTGCCTTAACCACAATGTGAAGCGTTCCGCCACCGTTTGAGTCAATCAGCGACCAGTCTTGCCTATATAATTGTCATCACAACTGCAAGTGAATTGGTAGACGATTTTAGAGGCCGAACAGATTGGCAACCTGCTCGGACGGCATTCAATATTAATCATTCGTGTAGTGTGAATAATTCATATTTGGGCAGTATAGTAGGTGCGCATTAAGGCGGAATTGGGCTTGTGACCAAATTCATTTACCAAGGGATCTCCTTTTAACCGTATCAACAAATAAACAACATTTTTTCGCAGTTTGTAAGGACAGCTTCTAATTGAGAGCGGGGCTGCTATGGGTCTGAATGAATTTCTCCGAATAAATATTGAATAACACGTCCGGTATAAAATCTTTTGTTCATCATTTTATTTCCTTCTTTTTTCATCAAACACCTAATACTAACGCGTCACCAGGTGAAGCCAATCAATTCATTCAAGGTGCTATTGCGCAACAGGAAAGCGACTTTATTTGCATTTGGCGAGGCGCTACTGACAAGTTTGGAGTGCCCCATGTTCTGTGCCCGGAAACAATTGAGGCAATCGATTACATTGCCTCGGGCCTGATAAACTCATTCCCATCAACTTTATCTGATTATCTATGTTACTAAGTGTGGACCTATTTAATGTGCGTGTTGGTCTGCCTTTGTTGGGTAGTGACTGACGACGGCACATTAAATGTTAACTTCTCTCTACTGATGTCTTCTTCAGCGTTAACAATAGTATTTACTTAATAACTTTTTACGAACAGATTTTGCACTTTTTTAAACCGTCTGAAAAGTCGCACATTGGCAAATATAACTTTAAATATAACAATGGTGAATGGTTATTACGAGGAAGGGCGTCAATTTCTGTCGACTGTTTGCGGGCATTCCGTTGGCAATTTGCCCATTGTTGCTGCCGGCAACACGGTGAAGATCACCAAAACAGATATAATTAAGAATAATCCAGTTCTGATGAGGATTACTGCATTGGCAAGTTACACTTATTTTCGACTATTTTAAAAAAATTTCATTTAATATGTATAGTGCATTATAATGATACTTATTTTTCACTTTTATATGACATCATGAAAATGAATATTATGTGGTTAGGGCATATTAGCAACCGATTTAGCCTGTCATGTGACATGGAAAAATTGTATATTAATACTGTTGGTACAACGAGTTCATATTTCTTTAAATACGTGGAGGTTTGAATAATATCTAAGGAACTTAATAATAAATACACGGCAAATGCCGCACAAATCCTTGTATACTTACGCATTTTTTATTGCAAAACCATTAGGGTCCGGCAGACACTTAATTTATTTGTATGTTTGCTTATTAATAAAAAGTCACTCATCCTGTTACAATTAAGACTCTTCGAGAATTATTGCTGTACTTTGGCTTTTGTACTTACGTAGATTTCAGTAAAATCCCACCGTATGGAATCAAACTGTTTTGTTTATACACATATGCATTTTGCGTCGGTATTCGTAAACCTTACAATTACATCAGAATAATCTTGCATCTGTAGATAATACAAACTAAAACATTATTAAATTGACCTTGTTCAACATCTTCAACCGCTAAAATTCCGTAACATATATGGCTATTCACAGCGCATTTCTTGCAGCCGTGTTCGCCGGTATTTGCGCTCCAACTCGGTAGCATATAGGAACCATAATTTACCTTTTATTATGATTTTAACGTTTATTACAATACTATTAAACCAGTCAAACCTTTAAATTCTCGTTGAGCTGAATATACATAGTCGTGATATGGAGAGGTTAACTCATGACATAATACAATTTATCCATTTTGCTTTATCGCTCCTTAGGATTGTATTAGAATAAATGCATCACAAACGTGTGCGCGGCGGTACCAAAAATATCCAATGGAAATAACCACATCGACAAGTAAAAGTTTGATTTTTCTCTGTCAGTCATTAATCACGGAAATAAATCTTTATATTTATATAGAGAGCGCTTTTAGCATAAACCATTGTGGATTACATAAATTTACCCCGTTGTTCTGCCCACCTTACTTGGGTTTCCCTACGAATCAAAATTGCCGCAACCCTTGCTGTTTCTAACAAAGTCATGCTCATGAACCCGCGTAATACAGAGTCGCGTTTTTACTAGCAAAATATGCATCGATAACATGGGGACCATATGAACGCTGACAAATCTACATATTTTGGGAAATATTTACCAGAAGTCGATGCTCGATTCATTCCCATTATTTGCCCATTTATACATGGTTTCGTGCTATCCACGGCAATATCGTTTGCTTATTTTTCATTTTCTATTTGGGTCAGATGTTTATATAATATTTTCAAGGAGATGAATTCATTTTTCCTCATGTACTTTTACATTGACTGAGTAGTAATACAATGTGACATGTAGGGTACCTTATTTCAATAATGTTCTAGTGCGTATGTACGTGGTTTACAAGTCATTGGTAATATAATCCAGGAATAACTTATTGATGAACATGACCGGGAATATCGCGAACGTGAATTTAATAAAGAAGTATGATATATCATCAGTGATTTTAACGTCAATAAATATAAGTCAAAAGATGAATTAAAAGCAGGCGCCATTCGTGATACTTTTGGAAAAACGAGTATGACGAGTATGAAAGCAACCTTTTCGCGAGAAGAGCAATACGAAATAACTTCCAAAACTCAACACACCTGTATATGTTTAAATTTAGAGATAAATGTTCATAATGAGTGCATATCAGAGAAAGCATTGGCAAGTTCGTAAAGGCCTAAATATGATTAGTGATAAAATCACCTGCATCAATATAGCTGCACCAGCAATAAACGTAGGACATTCGTGAGATGAGGAAGCGGAAGTCCTTTTGCCTTCTTGAAGTTAAATCGAGTTTATGGGCTATCTCAGTCCAAACAATCGGGATCGATTCACGGGTTGAACTAGGCACTGTGCGTAGTTCGTTTGTGAAGAAAAAGTGACGTGACAACAATAGCTTTTGGAATGGATTTGTTTTGGTCACTTACCGTTTACAGACCAGTTTATGGTTTTGCAAACTGCAGCGCGTAATCGCTTAAGGCTTAAGGTTGACGGCTATAATAACATAGGTCTCGATCATATCTAAATTCCAGAGTATACCGGGTGCAAATCATTACGTATTCACGCAGAGGAATTGTATAGCATCTTTGCACCTAGATAAATAGGTGATAGGACTCCTATGATGATGCTATGGTGCAATAAATTGATGTCAATACAAAAACGGAACGTTAATCCTCTTTCCTCATTTTATAAGGAATTCAATCTAGGCCCGCGAATCGCCACGCCCGATTGCTTCTAATGTTGCTCCGTAACGCCATGTCATTCATCGTCGCGTATACATTGCTGGCCTAGCTAAAACCTTGCGGTGCAATCAATCCAGAGCAACATGGTTTTGGTTAGATTTTGAATTAACCAATAAAGTTGTAATTCTGCCAGACTGTGGTCGGTTACCTTGACGCCAAGTAATGTGCGGACGGACGTAATCAGATTTAGCGACCATTTACAGACACAATCTCTTTTATACTGCTCATAATTGAGCCTACACTCAGTCCACTCTGACTTGTCAGTTACATATGGTCCATATAGGACTATCAGAGTAATCCTAAATCTGCAGCACGATATTCACTTTCGGCAATTTTGGCGGATTTGTAATGGGACATTATGCGCGAAACTTCCTCACTCTAACGTTCTTCTTAGCTATTTCACTCTCGATCGAATTGTTTCCATTTTTCCTGTTTTCCAGTTTCGATTCGCCTAAACTCGTGCTCACACAATGCTGTGTTTAGTCGTTATATCATAAATTGCAGTCACCAGTTTACTGCTATGAATCGAACCCTGTCAAGCGGTTTGTGGCTTCCACTATTGATCAGGGGCCGACGCAAAGTCCGTTCACGCTTTGTATGCTTAACAGATGTCAGCTCAACTGTCGAGAGTACAGTAACAGTTGGTTGACCCATGCGAGCGTGTATTCACTTGTGTGATTGAGTGGACAAATGCCCCACTCAATCTCTAGGCCCCACTGCTGTATTCATCTTCTCGATCTTAGCAAGGTTCACTTCTAAACACGTTCATTTAACTTTGGCTATTATAGATAAACATCGTAGTGGAAGCTAATAAGCCAAACAAAATCCGACTGCGATAAATCACACAAGGTTGGTTTTTATTACAGCATCTTGCCTTGGCGTCGGAGAGTGAACACTGACAAGCTTAGATCGCGATGACCCCACCGATGTCCCGCCGTATTCTGCAGGCTGTGTAGTGCACTTTCCACGTCAACATCAAAGCGAAAAAACTGCAAGGCCACAAAAAAAGGGAATCTGTTCCTCGGCTAAAAACAACCTCTCTGCAGTACCAAGTGATAGATTGCTCTCTTTGAAATCACAACGTAATGAGAAGAGAGAGTGCATGACACGATTTGAACCTCACAAATACCACTTGATTACACTTGACAATCTCAATAAAAATTTCGTGAGAAAATCAAGGCAGTTAATTGCATCTGTTGTTTCTGAAGTGCACGAAGGAATATGCAGAGCAAAAAGAGTATTTTTTTCACTGCTTCGGACGAACTGGGACTATATAGAATAAAACTAACTATACTGAAAGCTGGCGAAATATATGACTTTGATTGCGGATGCCAACATTTAAAAAAGAAGACACCGAAACATTGTTGCCCAAACATGTTCCAGTTTTTGAGCGAGGAATTCATGCAGCATTCTTCCATTGTGAAGCAAATTTTGCCCAGTCCATCTAATGAAATGACGTTTTAAGTAAGCTAGCTAGGACACCTCTACAATAACCGAACTTGGCACTATAACGGTAACATTGGAAATATAACTAGGCACTTTGCGAAATCTAAGCAAAAGATCTAAAAGGCGATTGCATCCAAAGTGGATATTGGAGTCATTGACTTAGACCTCAATAATTTAAAAGCATTATTATTTAGCTACAAAGCCTTCCTCCCTTGCTCCACTGAAACACCCTATGCACAACAAACAAATAAAGCAAGTTCTCCTAGTTCTGACAACAGCAGTCTATTTAATTAAACTCCACATGCAGAAGGTTTAAGGGAAAGTCTAAGTGCTTAAAACATTGGAGTAATTGCAACACGTTGAACATATCCTAATCGGGTCCAATCATTTTAGACAGGTCCAACGATAGACAACCTGATTTAATTCATATCTCACTGTCGCCCAAGGACGACTTTTCCAATTCAAGTACCTATGTATTTAACAATATTAAGCAGTCACTTACACACGAAATTTTCGTTTGACTAACTTCCTGCAACCACCAGTGCAAACCATCTCCCCTGTTGAATAAGACCTATAGTAAGACCTGCAATCAACTCAGATCACGAAGAGTGCCCAGGTAATGAAAGGACTATGGTACCATCTACTCCTCTCCCTGTTCTCTTAACTTCTCACGCCGTTGATTCCAACAACTTGTTTAGCTGCGACGGGTATAGACTCGCACCTATTCCCGTCTTAGATACATACGAAGAATATCGCAAATTTGGTCCCGACTTTCTTAAAATTTTCAAGATGACAATCTATACATTACCAAACCAAAGGCAAACTAAGCATGATGCATCGGTTCCTGTCCTTCCCCAATCTGTCTCCATATCCGCGCATGACATGCTGCCCTTATCAACAAACCTTCTGATGCCTGCCTCAGGCTCACCATGCACTTACCTACCATGTGCACCATGCTCGAACCCAAGGATTCAGATGAGTATAAAACAGACAACAATGATACCGCAACACTTAGTGCATTGTCAATGTTTAGCTTAATGGCAGATCCATAATCAACAAATACATCTTATAAACACGTTTGCACAATTCAATTACCATAAAAATCCTCGTCACTTTAACACGGTGTTCTTCAGCTAGCTTGATTTACCTTGATGAGTACAAACTACCGACTATTTCGGAATGTTCGCTGCGACAGCAAAGGAGCAGGGTGTATTATATACTTGCATAAAACATTAACAGCCAAAGCTGTAGACCACTCACAATTGTAAACTATGCCTGAATCTAGTTGGCTATCAATTAAGGTGTTTCATCCTACACACTGGTAGCGTGTATCTACAACCCACCGAAATTGTCGAACGTAATTATCACCAACACCGCTTCCGAAATCCACCGTATCAGGGTTGTGACACAGCAAGCAGATTACTGCCGATTTCAAACTACAGAAAATACGCTGTTCACCTTGTCAAACGTCTACTTTGCAAGCCCTGTTTCTTTCCTCTCTCAGAGCAGGGGGCTGGGCACAATATCTTACCAATCAAACCAGGTCCGCCATTAGGCTGGACTTAAAATTTATATATGGATTACCCAAACCACAGACATTGATTAAAAGAAGCTCTCTGACAGCGAACGTAAATTAATTCCACCCCGTTTCTAAATTAAAATACACAATACCTACGCTTATACACCGTTAATTGCAACTGATACATATACTCTGAATTATTTCAGCATTTCATTGGTCCCCCAGAATGGGATGCATATTTCCTTTTTACCAGTATACACCTTGCGTAGAAGCTCTATAAGCAAATCCATCCCGTTATAACCTTCTTTGCTCCAAAATATGTACGCACCCCTACGTTTCCAATGACTCGTCGAGCACTTAAGCACAAGCAAAATAGAAAATTAGCTGCAAGTTACAGAAAGACACGTGAATTTTTACTTATTTTACAAATGCACGAATTTACTAACAAAGGCAAACGTGCGCAGTTAACACGACGAATAAAGCAGAATATATAGTCCTACGGACAAGCTCCAAAGCTATGGAGCTTGTAAAAGTTACTGCATTGTTTTACCAGTGACGACTCTCCTCTGATTACTAAAAGTGTTTCGGTGACAGCCACCTACTCTATGATCCGGCTGAAATCTGTGAAGCATTCAGTGATATTTTTGGTATTAACATGAACCGTAAAACTAAAGCTGTGCCTTTGTGCCCAGGCAGAGTCTATATCTCGCTCAAGTTTATCCATCAATCTACCAAGTCAATCAGGCCATCCTACAACCTGGATTCGATAACATTTCACCAAACAGCATAAAACTAGTGCCTGAAATATCACTGCTCATGATGAGCAGAACAATGGAAAATGTCATATACTATGCCTCGGCATAAAGGAGGTCCAAAACAAACGTTTGATAACTACTGACCAATGCACCACACTCTGATGATCACTCGACTATGTGAAAACTTGTCAGAAAGGAGATGATTTACTGTATTGATTCTATCAGTCTGATAAATAATTTGCAGCATGGTTCTCTTAACAAGCGGTCTTGCATCAAATGCCCTGCATTATCTTAACAACATCACAGAATCAGTCGATTGTTAGCTGTGCAATAGTAATGCTATTTCTTGATATACACTAAGTATTCGAAAAGGTACCTCACAAGCGAACGTTAAAAAAGTAAAATTTCGAGGTTCCCGAACCCGTTAATATGTTGGATATCGTCATACCAGAGTGAACGTTATCAGGTAGTCACTTTAGCTGACTATCGCTTTTCTCCACGCTCAATCGCCAGTTGCTTCATTCAAGGGAGCGTGCTTGGTCCCGCACTATTGTTGCTCTACATCAATGGCATCACCAATTCCGTTAAATATGGTATGATATTTTTACTTGCTGACGATAATAAAAACGGCCATAAGCTTCGACTTGACGATATACACGGGACATTAGTGCTTATTAAAATAACTTCCATTCCGTTGAGTCATGGTGCAGCATAAAGTTGATAAACCTCTCGGCAACGAAATAAAGCATCATGTCATCCGGCTGCTGCATTCTAGAAGAATATATCACCATAAACAATGAAGAATTTGCCAAACAGCTGTCTACACGAAATTTTTCAATAAGGTACTAGTTTAACTGCAGTTTATCCGATCAGACCAAATAGTAAGTAGCACGTATCAGACTGTCTATGTTCAATATATCAAACATGATCTACGCAACGCGTACTAGAATTGAGCTTTCTAAGCTACTTACACATCCCATCCTCGAATACTGCAGCACATTATACAATATTATGATTAAAACTGACAGAACTGATTTCGAACATCTGCAGAGGTCATTTAATATACATATTATTGCTAAGCACTCTGCAAAGAGTTTTCGAGAACATTGCAATGCACTTCAACTCGAGCAACCTTTTGTTAGACGATTAAGGCACAAATTGTTGTTACTTTTCAAAGTACTACATAAAAGACCTATTCTAACCTGCCAACTCTCAAATTACAGCATTTCTCAATTCAAACGCTTAGAAAAAAATTGTACTCTGAATAGACCAAAGGTAAGAACGAACGTCTGCTCTACTTTCTGGTCAGATATAACTATCTGTGGTAGAACTTCCAATAACACTTATGTCCTCTGACGATGCGGTAGCAAGCTCCCCAGTGATTCTGATCTAACTTCTATAAATTTTATATTCACATGCGTGCAATCCCTCAATAGGCTATCCAAGAGGCACCCAAAACATATAAACATGAATGTTTCCAAAAGTAGTCTTGGGACTCATCCATCCACCAGAATGTTAACACATGAGACGCATATCCCTTATGTCGCCTTAGAATGTCACCCATGCCAGAGCACGCTTACTTCTGTAGAAATTGATATGTTCCGCTACAGGCACACTCTTTCTCAACAAGAGAAAACACGTATTATTTTTATTATTATTATATTTTGACTGGAGCATAAGATTGGAGAGAAGAGGTGATGTTATCTACATAATTTTAAAATCGGCTGTTTTCTCAAACCGTCGTATTTTGTTATGCAGCATGCGAATAAGTGGCATTAGTTATTCAGTAGTTGAATTGCCATGTACTTTTTCCAACAACGGTAGTTGAGTATTTGTGTTCAAGCAAGTTGTTTTGATCTAGCAGCTGCATAGGCTCACCAGCGCACCACACAAAATACTCAAAGGATCACAGAATGATAGGGAGCTACTGGGTCACCGCCTATCTTTTTCAATAGTTGCGGTCCAAGTTATTGGATTTTCGACGTTTTACTTAATGGGAATCGCAGTCCATATTGAGGTTGCGAATTTTAATCAGTTCACAAACCGAGTGATTCACAATAACCCATCAAACTTTGTTTGCATCTAAAAGACTACGCGATCTAATGACTTAATTTTAGTTACTAACATAGCTGCACTTGTTTATGCTAAATCCACAAGCAGCTAAAATCCGCGAAGAGCGATAAGTAGAAAGAAACAAGCAGTTACCTCTATTAATTTACATGTTCGATTTTCACTGTTAACTGACACTAATTTGCATCGGCATCTTCTGCTAATAGGAATTGGTCTTATTCGCAAGAGTAAAATTGTTTTTGTAATTTTGAACTTCTTCGTACGCCCCTCCATGTTTTCCAACAAAACATTTGTAAAATGTGCGGGTTGCTTGCATTGTGCTAAACAAATTTCCAAAAAAGTCCAACTTAAATAAAACCATGTATATTTTCATCAAAATTATTGGATAAACCGATAGCAATCGACAGAAGGTAAGCTATTATCGCTGCCATAAAGGTTATTATATTAAGATGGAACAGTTCAGGAGCATGAATTGAAACACTTGTTTGTTATCAGTTGTATATCACGCCAATTTGATATATCCAGATATTTAAAACTTTCGTGCTGCTGTGGTAAAACGCTACCGTTTAACTTTTATTTCCACGGTGACACTACATACGAATATACAAAATGCCTTGTATGTCCATTGATTATATCCATTTGTCATTTTGTTTCCATTGTGTCACCTTAGCATATATGTTGGTGTTAGTCTTTAAATAAACGTACGAATTGAGCATATGGGCAAACATATCTAAAAGGATTTGCTTTGCTATTAAAATTTATAGTTATGTAGGTAGAAACGTAAAATGTAATCAAAACACTGTAATCCCTAATTTCCGCACACCATAAGCTTTTTATGAATTAAATGATTGCTTTTTCTGCTGAATTTAAGCAGCTCTGTAAGTTGGTAAGTAATACAACGGGACACATAAAATGGTTACGTTAATATGGCCAAGTACTCAGCAAATAGAGACTTGTATAGCATCCTGCAAGTAGCAATGTATTTCTCATTTTTTATAATAATGTAGCCCGAAACATTCGCAGCTTATATATGTTTTTAGAACCTTTCAATTTCTAAGTAAATTACGTTAGTAAAGGAAACACATAGAACGATATTAACAGTTGAATGAAAAGTTGCAATGTGGCAAATCATGTTCAGGTCGGCTAAGTGTATTGCATTGTTGCACACATGCTATGTGGATACATATCCAACGGCTCTTCCTCGCAGTTGCTTTACACCTAGGTTTATGTGACAAAATGATTTTAGATTGTCAACTTAAGCAAACATAAAAGCAACCTAACAACATACGTTAATAATTTAATTTTTTCCAACAGGTGAATTATGCACTTTGTAAAAGGCCCGATTTATTACGTTATCTATTAAATACTACATATTGCAAATGTTAAGTTTGTATTTAATGTTTGCGTAACAGTTGCAGATAGGCCAGTAAAGACTTCAGCGTACATTACTAGGCTGTACCTCTCAAGACTATGAGTGTAACATTTAACTATTATGTATAATCTTGTATAAAATTTCTTACCAAACTTAATGTTAAGCTTCATGATATTAATTTATTTTAGAGGAAAGGCAATTCTTTTAAACATCCTGCCATGAAAAGCGCAACTACGAATTGCTCATTATAAAAATAAAAGAAATGGTCAGAAACTAATGTTTGTTTTTCATCTATAGACCCATAATTTTTCTTAGACAATTTAAAGATATTCTTATTTATGTGTATATATATAGCAAATCTAATGATTTAAACTACTAACTGTTTATGCATGTAAAAGAAAATGCTTTAAGATAGTCTCTTAGGTAAAATAATAAAATCCCTTCTGCCACTGAAATTTGAATCAAGATTTACTTGAACATATACCAGATTACTAATTGTCATTCCTAGATGATGAACCACATGTTAACTTGTTAAAAATCCAATCAAAAAATGTAAGGATTTGGTTACATTAATTAGACGGTTAGTTAAGTTTATTATTCTACTATATATTCTCTAACCCGCTTATATTACAGTCCACGTTCTTTAAATTGCTGAATGTTTCCCACTTGGCAAATTCACTGGACAGAATGTAATCAAAATAGCTAAACTATTTTATGTTGGCATAGCAAGTAATTTATTTACATATCCATACAACCCATGTGCTGTGTTGTAGTTACATTTCATAATTTATGTTAATGCCACATATGCTTTAAAATATTGTCAATGATTGGTCCTTTTATTTTCAAGCTTTACAGTGAATATACTTGACAATTACATATTTCTGTTAAAGACTGATTCAAAATAATTCATTTTAACTTGTGGCTAAATTAGGGATACACAGCGGTAATAGAGCGAAAATAAAGATATATTTAGTGCTTTTCTAATTATCACTTAATCGGTTTCGTTTTGAGCAGTAAGTCGTACGACGTTGGGCTTACTTTTGCATCAATATGGCATGCATTCCCAGCAACATATATCTATCCGTTTCAGGTCGTAATGTTACTTTGTGTATCACATTTCAACCGCTACACCATCCGTGTATATTCACAGTTGGATTAACCCACAACACAGATTGCAGTTGTTGGGATTTCATTTTTGTGTGCGACCAGTTAACATCATGAATACACCATAGCTCAACTGTTGTCTCATTTTGTTTAAAATTAATATAGATTTGATAAATTTCCAATATCCAATTGCAGTCCACTCCCAGTGATTATCTATGGGCAGAAAGCGATATTTGACCCAATACCTGTCGTAAGAGTTGCGTATTTTTTAAAATGGTTTGTCTATTTGTTGCCCTTTAAACTGGCCAAATAACAGGCATTGTGTCATCAAAGATACGTTTCTCCCATCATTTAGACAAGCCCACTCCGATGTCGACGGATAACGTAAGAAGTGTTTACTTAAGCGCAAGGCTACCTGCGTTTGTAGGGTACAAATAATTAAAATAAACATTAGATTTTTCCGTTTACCATTGCCTGAATATTCCATGTATACGCCTATACACCAGCTGATATGTGCTATTTGTTTGCTTCAATAACTAACACAATAATACTTGTATTAAAACAAATAATTGACTGCACCGCATAGCAGTAAGATTACAATAACCGCTCTTCCTGTGATTAGTAGGTTTTAGCGCTAATTGTAAATTCATTTTATATAAATTCTTGGTTAATTTATGCCTGGCGCAATCTAGGTATTCGGGTTTAAAACCAAAAGTTCTTAGCAAAATTGTTAGCTTCCAAATACCACTTGTTAAATAAATAACATACACAATTAAACGGTTAAGGAAAAAGCAAGTGTTAAGTTTACAATCCTTTATTTGCTACATTTATTGGCTTTATCCTTTATTTTAAGTATACTTATTATTATTATTATTATTATTCTTTCGTCTGAAGCAAGGACTGCTAGGGCAGAGAAGGTGAATATTAACTGGTTGTACAGGATGAAATACTAGTGTTCTGTTTAGATCCAGAAAGAAATATGTGGACTACAGCAATTCCTGGCTCATCGATCCACTAAAGTGGAACATCCACTGGATTATCGCATCGTTCCAGTTTCGCTTGCTTTTATGCTGCATCTCCTTACGAAAGCATTTCGTCTGCTTGTTTAATAACGAACCCTTGCTTATAATGTTTCCTACACATGCTTAAGAGCGACATACCTTGCTGTGCTATTTTCATGTAAATGAGAGTCAACCCACTTCCACGTCTAACAATTTCAAATTTGATCGTTTAACGTTGCATAAGAATAGATTTTATAGCAAATATCATATTTGACAGCAACATTTAAAATACAGGTAACGACCTTTCAAATTGCGTTTCCTTTCTATGAAGAAATATAGTAGGAATACATCAGATAATTACAGTTTTCAATAGTTAGGACGAGAAGTAACTTTAGCGCCATGCTGCTATTTTTTATATATTATACTCCACTATATTTAGGTGTCCATGGGTATTTGAAACACAATTAAGCACGAAATGTTTGTTTGCATTCGGACAATTTGATTATATTTGATACTTCAACGCTGGGTGTCAACCTGCAAGCAAATTTTTCTGGGTTTACTCGGCAGGTGACTCATTGTAGTAAAATTTGTTTCAAATATTTGGAGCTTATCTAAATTGTATGCAGTCAGTGCAGGCCTGCGATGTACGGTTAGTTGATGTAGATTGCTATTTTAGTAAATTCATTGGTTTACTCTTTACAGTTTACAAAGTATACACGGGTCGTTGCTCCGTATAATTTCATGTAGTAGGAAAAAATCATACAATCGGGTGGTGGGAACATGTTCTGTTTTCACAGATTTGTATTAACACAACGGACGATTAGTGCGTAGTTCTGACACTCTTCTCTCAAGCATGTCTACGTACCGAGGCAATGCAAATATGCGAAAGTAATTATTATTGCACGCCGGTAGAATTTGGTTACACAGGGTTAAAACTATAATGTGAAAAATTCGTACACGATCTAACATCATGATATACATGAAATTGTGATGGATTAATAATGGTGGATTACAGAAGGATTATTGATGACTGATATTTGGTGGCATCCATTATATGATTGCAAACATTCTTATGGTTAAAGGAACTAGCAGATCTATGAAGCAAATAGTAAGCAATAGCTCATCAAATGAGTTCCCATGTCAACTTGCACCCTGACATTACAAGCTTTTGGTATAAATCTAAATGCTTAGTGTTATAGGTGACGGAAAATTAATCTTACTTTTTAAATTTGAAGCGTATTAGTTGCGGATACAACTTCACCGAAAAAAACAATTGCACAATTTTAAACAAATTTTTAGCGGACAACTTAAACCTAAGATTTACATTTCAGGACTTTGCAGAGAAAATGGAACTTAAAACAAAAACGTTTGTTTAGCTCACTTTAGCATAGTGGTACGTTGTTTGAGTGCGTTACAGTAAGATTTTAAGGTTATAATATTGGTGCCGTATCGTTTAGTGCAATACACCTAAGCAAATATAGGTTAAGCCACGTTGAAAGGTTTCCTCTCAATGTAAATATACAGTATCTAGGCTTCAGCGGTATCTGAAAGTGTATGCCTTTAAATCTCGGACCACGCAGATGATCATGCCGTTGCGTCCGGTAGAATCGCAGCTTAAAGGATGCAAATGAAATTAAAATCAAATACCAGTAGTCATTATCACAAGTTGAAGAAAATTAGGAATCACATTTGTGCGGAATTCGATTTAACTAAACTACTATCTTATTAACAAGCCAAGAATGATGCTTAATATCTGCTACCGGATACCATAATGACAACAAGCCTAAGTAAAATTATTGCTGTATAAGCAAGAGGACAATTCGAAATGTTTACTAACGGACATCATACGATTATACCATAAAATAAAGCTTAACCCACAAAATAGCGTACAGTGGATCGTGATCCATATGCTAGATAACTAATGAATAAGATAAACATGGACAACGGTGAAGGGTACAAGTTCAAATGCTAAGATGGTATCGGTTGCCAACCTTATTGATTGGTCCCAAAGCGATCACTGGCATGGGTTTGACGATCACAACCTGCGTCAGCCTTACACGGGCCAATTTGTAGCTATTGCTCCAACAAATATAGTATATCAGAGATGTCAGGGTCATGTAAACGAATGGCAATCCCTTAGGCCGTTGCCAGTAGGCGGCATCTGACCTCTTGCGTGTGAAATTTGTTGTGAGGAAGATAACAAAAAACGACACTTGCGCATTGCACTGTTCGTTCAAATAAACCCAATGCGCAGACACTGCTCTATCCAATCCGCTATACAGCCAAACGGCGCGATGCTCCCGTTTTTATTTTAAGGTTTACTGGTTATTATTCCGATATATATTGATCAACAAAAACAAATGAATAATTACAAAATGAGTTTCTTTTTCTCTTAGTTTCATTTCTCTCTTAGTTTCACTGATTCACAGTGGGTACCGAACTGAAGCTCATTCGGAAGCACACCGCAGAGTAGATTGTAATAATCTCCTAAGAAATCAATCTAAACTGGATTTAAATGAATGTGATTTTGAATACCATGCTATTTAAAGATGATCTATTTAAGCCTGTATAACTTTCATTAGTAGACCTGAATTCCAACATTACAACAATCTTTGTTACAGTAAATTTGATAAGCAACTATATCGACCACTTGAGATGCGTACAATAGAAGCTGCTCGTTATACCTATTTTAATTTTACCGAGAAATTTAAAGACAAAGCGAACGTTTTTTAATATTGGTCGGTTAAATGATCAGCCAGTAATATTAAAATTTAAGTAATGAAGGCTGTTCAAAACCGCGCGGTAGGTCCATAGTATATATTTTTATTCGTGTCACTTACTAAAAGTCGAAACGTGATCACCTGAATACGAAACTGCACAATTTTTTCAACTGCAAAATTGGAGATATTATTGTAAAAACAGAAATGCATTGAGACAATATGGAACAATGCCCTGCGCAAATAAATATGCTTTTCTTATGCAAAATATATGCTTTTAAATTTTAGTAATTGTACCAATTTTCTATCAATATTTAATCACGAACAACAAGTTAGTATTAATCCTTTGATTTGCAAACACCCTATATAAAAAGTACACATATGTATGCTACTGGTATTCGCAACATTTTCACTGATATTTGGTTCCTATCAGTACCAGGTAAACCAGCCTACATGTTTTAAATAGAAACAGAAAATAAAAGCATGTACTCACTTGCATATGTCAAATTTCAACTTCAGTTTATTTTACATTATTTTGCCTTGAGATATGAACACTAACGGATATTAAATCAGGAATCGATTCCATTTATCTTTGGTGAAAATGTAGTGCGTACCAGTTCAACAATAACATTCACAGTTCCTGGATCTCCTGCTCAGCTAGGTTTTAGATTCTTAATATTATCTGGGTGGTTGAGTGCAACACTTAGTTTCCTTGATCTTGTCAGTATAATTTATAGAGAGTCGTCGCACAACACACAAATTAAACCGAATTTTAATGTGGCCATTCACATAACGTCTGCGCCTACAGAGGGACCATGGTTGAATTGCGCTTCACCACCCACAGCTCCAATCCCACATAAACGGTCACAAGGAGCGTGCGATCTCCTGCCCCGTGGGAACGAGCACATTTATCTTGGAGTCAGTATGGACGAGGTAGTGCGTAATATACAGATAGACACCCTGTCAATGCACACACACATTTTAGTGCCACCGGAGATAACACGCAAAGGCCAATAAGTTGAAACTAGAATTTTAAATTAATTAATTAATTAAGAGAATATTGAGTACAGATGCTGGGAGATATATCTTTAATAAGTGTGTAAATGAAGTTAGTTTGTTGTCAAATATTCCGCTATGAGTTCAATACGTCAGTAGATATAATTTGAAAACATGTCACAAACGCAAAATCTTATCAAATTTAACTACAAGATAATTCACGTAGACTTTCATGAGACAATACAGCAAACACACTAGCTGTAATAAAGAGATCTTGCATGCGCGCGAGCGATAAGTAAATCTGATGCAACCTACTTATAAAATTGCGCTGGTTACGCCTACCTTTTGGTGTTAGCCCAGAGTGGCCACGCTCATGGCTCACCTGGTCTGCCTGAGGCAGTCATTCGCGACCACAAGTGCTTCACTATCATGCGATCGATGTCGATTAAGTCCAATCCAGCTGTTCCTTGCCGCTTTTGCTCTTACCGATTCTTCTCCTCATGCACGAAGAAATTCCATTGCACCTCGGCAACTGCCTTCGTGATCAGAACGCGCCGTTCCTGCCGATTAATTACGTTCGATTACCGTGATCTGCAATCCAGAATATAGAACATTAGTGGTTCTCTTAGAACATTTCCTGGTAACGAAGCTTCGGATTCCTTACATGCCGCTTTTCAAACTAAGTCGACCATATAATATCTGCTTCATTATCCGCGTCGTATCAATATGGTTCACATGACCGAGCCACTTCAAGTGTCTAACCAAAATTATTCACTCCAATTTATACATCCTACTTCGGCGCAACATGTTCCTGTCCGCAAATCATTCGCAACTACCGATGCTTAGAATCCGTTGCAAACGTTGTTAACTGCACCGCTAGGGTTATCGTGCATCCCGCCAGTACATCATACACCTTGCATTGCCCTACAGAAGACCGGAGAGCAAAATGGATTTGTACACCATCAGGCTTGTGCCAACGGTAAGTTGATGGTTGTTCCAGACTCGGTACACTACCTTTCATCAGCAAGCTTGCTCAAGATAGAGTCAAAGTGTTTTACTAGATCTGCATTATGTCTCCAGTCCGTGTGCAGTTAACCTAGAGGCCAACATCGATCAGCGTTCTCAAGAACTAAAAGAATTCCTTTTGTTTGCGGTGTTTGGCGTACCATTACATATATTCCGCTTTTTCTTTCCACCATGTAATTTTTTATCCAACGGTAATTTCGGGTCAGTTGTCTTTGTATAAACTTTATCTTCTTGCCTTAGTTACTGAGATTTACCACCTTTGCAGCATACGGAACATTCTTCGTCTACAACAAGACGCCATTCGCCTCGATGTTCTCATCAAAACAATCACGCCGCTTACAAATTGTGTGCCGGACGGTTTCCCCGGAAGCAGCTGTCACCTGGTCGCGAATTTAGTGCTACAGGTCGCCCACTAGGTCGACGCGTGCCACATCACACAGTCGGACAAACATCACCTTCTCCAGCTCAATACCTTCGCCGGAGTACCGAAGGAGATAATGTCAAATTTACGCCAAATCAATACAGCAGTGCAATACATTGATTTACGAAAATATATGTACAATATGGTCTGTACCAGTTTCTGATCAGTGTCACACTCAGCTACACGCAATACACTACTCATGCGCACTGCACTTATATTACGCTGACGAACGATGACATAGTCTAGCAGGTGAGCTTGACCACTCCGTGGCTGCGTCCATTTTGCTATATTACTTCCACTCATCGTATACTGAATGTTCGTGATTGTCAAGTCTTGAGTGGCACACAATGAGAGCAGTCTGTCCCCGCTCCGCATTCGCTGAACCAATGCGGACCAATTACATCTGTCCACACCGATGCATCACGCACAACGAGCGAGTTGAAATCACCCGACCGAACTAGTTGGTCACGCCTTGACATAGACCAAATCACGGAAGATAATTGAAGGTAGAACTGATCACGCTTGTCATCAGATTCACACATCTTCGTGCTATACGTGTTTGGAAAGGTAGCAAACTTGCCTCTTCCAAGTCGCAAGCAAACAGTTATCAGTCGCGCGCTGAAGCCTGTAGGTGCGCTCACCATCTGGCCATTTTCAAGTGGTGCTGTGGGGGCGTTGCCCACCCAATATATCATGTAACCAGCACTGCCTCATGCAACTTACATTGCTCAGGGAGCTGCGTTTCACTGAGCGCCGTAATATCGATGCTGAAACGCACCAGTTCCATCGCGACCAGTGCAGTGCGTCCCTCTGGCGCTTGTTCAATTTCCCGTCCCGTAGTGTGCGCACGTTCAAGCACCCGATGTTGAGTGCTTTGCTGGCAGGCATACGGTTGCATTGGTGGTCAATCAAACGCGAGGTGGCGGTATTGCTTCGGCGGTGTATGTGAGGGACCACATTAGAGCCTTTCACAAATTAGCCTGACCCACTAGGCAGTATAGATTTACATGTTTGAATGTGGGTCTTCTCCCGGAGCATTTGAAACAAAGCCTAACACACAATGAGATGGGGAGCTCATCTAGTTTGTGAATGTGATTGTATAGACGGATGGGATATGCTTGAATTTTGTCACACGCAGATTTTGAGGTACTGAAACGATTCATCCATGTTTTTGACCGTAAATATATGCGCACTCGCGACCACTGCGAGACGCAGGTGGGTTTTGGCACGTGTCCGCCAATTCGACTTAGTTGTGCCTGTCTTGAGGCGCGCATTGGTAAACCCAAGCTGCCGTCTCACCGTCAGAGACAATGCATGTTTCTCGTGCTCTACACCCATCCGGCTGTGAGCCCATGACCCGCAGACTTGTTTGCTCTCATGGTTAGGTTTTACGGAAAGCGATTCATCAACACTTCCCAACTTCCGAAGATGATGGACATGCATACTTGCTGGTCGCCCATACCTGGAAGGAGAACAACTCGAATCCGCAGCCAAAGCTTTTAATTATATGTTCACACAAAGGGTAGCGGGTCTAGCACATGGTCAGTTGCATGAATCATGCGGATTGGTGTCCTGGATTTTAACAGGGAGAAGGGTGTAACCCAACTAAAACCAAGAGGTCACCACAAAGAGGTGAACATGACATGAGCACATGGCACAACTGTAGCAGCGTTGGGTAGACCATGTGTCAGGATCTACCCACCACCAGCCTCAGCCCACCAAAGGCACCTATGCATATACTCTAATGATAACATTCAATAACTGTAGCTGAACATATATATAAGGGCAGTACCCTTGATAAGTTGTTATCCCTGGATACGTTTTACAAAGTTGTATTTAACGACACTTAATTCAAGAAAGCAAACTCCAAATTATTGTTTGGTATACCCTAACACACTATGCCTCCAAGCCTATTGAATTGGTTTGGAAGAACTACGTGATAAATTATAAACAAGTCCTCACACACGTTAAAGGATGTCACCGACATTTCTCCATTTTGCCGCATAGATTTAGAGGATTAAGACATTCACCACCCTACTTGCTGTACATAAACGCTCATTGACTACATAATTATGAATGAAATACTTAATATATTCCAAATAAAACTGAACTTACTGTATATTTTAGTGCAAAGTGTAAATAATAATATAATTGTTCTACGCAAAAGCGCTACTTAGTTGTGATAATTCCATATACAATCACGGCCACCAGCTCAAAACTTATTTCATCGTATTATAATATTTAATATACCTTAATTTACAAAACATTCTTTTGTAGGTTACCTTAAAACAAACCATAACATTGTTGAACTCGCTATCCCTTTAAAGCAGCGATATATAAAAAAGCAATCTCTAATTATTTGCATGGAAGCAACCTACTAGTATACATCCAATGTTCAACAGATTTGCAACGACTACAATGGATTTCCTTTATTTACTAAGCATTAAAATCCAGTTACGTCAATAAATGCATGTAACAGCTTCGTATTCATACCCTTTTCTTATCAAGCAACGTGTATATATGCAACTGGCTGATAAACCATTTAGATCTTACAGGTCAACATTAAATTTTCAGTGTATGATTATACAATTTTGATGCTTGTATAGCGGTATGCGATTACTGAGAAATATACATATCTACATAAACGGCATTTTGTGATACAGCTGTCGTCTCAACCGATTGCTTGTTAAAAGCTAATGGGCATAGCTTTCTCCCTCATTTCATTTATATATCCGCAAGCAAGCTACATCGTCGTATGTTTTTCTTTTTCTGGATTACATATTATTATCCTTGGTGTGCAGTAAACTCATGAAGAGAAAAATGTGAACTTACTTCTGATTTATAGGTGAAATACCCTAAATAATAAGCCCCATTGTAAGAACATAATGCCGGTTGTCAACATAATTCAGATTCAAATGCACACTTTGATGCCCTCCGGAATTTCGCGAATTAGGTGCAGCGCAGCAAACACAGTGCTTTTTATAATTTATTTCTCGTAATATGTTATTTTTTAGTAGAGACCGAAAGATACATCATTGTAAACCTATGGAAATACCACGCAATGGCGTTTTAGTACACGGATGCTTCTGTGTGATTGTGTGAGATCCAGCCACAGCAACTATTCCACATTTCAGACCGAATGTTTTGTCGCCATCTGTATTCTCACGATGGACCTCTCATGATTGCTATTAATCAAACGGACTGTTTTACATCCGATTGCCTTGTTTCTAATGACTTTGCCTTCCTGCAATGACACATGAGCTTTCTAGCTTGGCGTAAATGATTAGAGCGCGGATTATGGATTCGCTTCTGATTCAAAACTAGATTAAGGTAAGGGATTTATGAGTCCAGTTAGCAAATATTTTGAACACACGTGGAACATGAATTTTTAGTGGCAGCAATTAATTCCAAATCTCAAGGGTCGCAGTGGTTCCATATCATGCAAAATGTTTGTAGAATTAATAACAGTCAGTTTCTCCTTTTTTAATCAATAGAATATCGCAAATATAGTTATATTAAAATATTATGTGTTTAACCAGGATATAAAAAGGAGAATTTTTAATCCGCTATATGGATTACATATATTTTAGCATTAGTTGTGGTACATAAATATATTTCATTCGTGTTGAAAAGATATGCGCACTAGTGTCTAAAGTGAATAATAGTTATTGAACATGCAGTGCACTAAATCCTGCTCAGCGCATTGAAGGTAAACATGGATTTATTCATATTGTTATTACATATGTTTGCTTGAAATGTATTGCTTATTATACACAGAAAAATTAGTAGCAAACAAAGGAAACATATTATACAAGCTCCATGGTTTATCCATTTATCCCTATGATGCACTTTAACTGCATTTTCTACAGAACGCACATAAAAATTTTGTGTTATTCTTCGAGGCCGTTCGCTACATATAGAGCCATGAAACTTTACCCGGGAAATTATGTATGTTATACATTATTGCTCATAAAAGTTTAACTATATTATAAAAAGTGGGGATGAAACAAAGCGCAAAACTTCAAAGGATGCGTCATCTTTAAATATAATGGAGACGTCATAAGAATCGATTTGTGTGAGTTAAAGCAAATTCGAACGACCGCTGACAACTTCAAGCTTAGTTTTTACTCTCCGTTGAATAAAGCAATCGTTTAACCAATTAGGAAAGCGAACGTTTTAAAAATATATCTGAGTGTTGCAGTATACGTTTCTGCGCTTTAAAGATTTGTCAGTTTCCATAATTTAGTAAAAAAACAAATACTCATCGATGAGATGCAATATGCAGCGATCTGTTAAGAACGAAACCAGTAGTAGAACACAACGTTTTTATACAGGCAAGTCTAAATGTTTCAAATAAATAATGCAGTTCAAACATTGGCAATCGCGTCCATAACTATTTTGTAAAGAAAACATTAGTTGTTATAGCTTTCTAATAAAAGCCTTGCGGTTTTACATAGTTCACGGAGTTTTGACGCTCTTTCACCTTCTCTGAGTTGACCGGTAATTATTTGAATTTATTTCATTTTTAAGGCTAAATATATTTGACAGTGATTAAGATAACCACATTTTGTTTGATACACCAGAACGATCACTGTGCAAACCAACTTATACACGTTTTACTAGGGGATATATAGTGTCAAATTCACGGCGTTCATTTGAGCTGTCTACATTTGGAGACTTATTGTAAATTTTACAATAATGTGTTTTAGCATTTCGGGATTAATCAAGCGTGCTGCCGATAGGATAAGTGTCCACAAGCAGTTTCGTTTTGTTCGACTGTTTAATAGGACGTAAAAGCTGAGGTTAATATCTAAGTAACTAACCTGGATAATTTTATGAAGCGTGTGATGCATATACGTTTTGTTATAGTTGCAACGGGCTATAGCAAAAAACAGTTTTAACTAAACTTGGATTATGATCCTGTCATTACTCTTTTGCCGCTACCAGTTTTTATAAACAGAGAACATGATTAACTACATGTTTATTCAATCAGTGTTTGACTAGCATCGCACCACTTTCGGTAGTGATCAATTCATGAAACATTGAATATCTACAAATTTGTACTTTCTTTTTAAAAGACGAATTGCATTCAAGTTTGTTTGTCGCTAATATATTAAAATAAAAGGTATATAAGGCTGTAAAAGGCTAACAGATGCATGCGTCTTGATATATCACAAGACAATATTTTGCGCATAAGCTTTAAAAATGATTTCATTCAACGGCATTATAGTCATAAAAAGTAAAATATTTGTGAGCATTTTAGTGGCGAAGTAAGCAACACCAAAGTACGGGGAATAATCCATCAAAATGAGATTCTTATAAATTCGGCTGGGATGAAGGAATTATGCATCTACGGTTCAACATAATACTCAGCAAATTGTTACTCGTAAAATTACACTGCGCTGTCTGAACTTGTAACTCTATATCAGACAATGTTTTTGTACATGTAAGATTATTATTGCTAGTATTTAGAGCTTTGATAGCTGTACGATACCTTGCTCTCATAATGATCAAGGACGTCATTAATTTACAAATTTTGGTTTTTTATATCCCTCTAGCTTATTAGGGTAAAGTTTTTAACTACCCGCATTAATCTCGCTTTTAGTTTTTATTATGTGCTTTATGGTATTTTCCTAAACTAACACGAGTAGGCTTTCTGATGCACTGTGCATTGTCATTAATTGGCTGCTACATGTTTAAGATTGTTGTTTCATTAGATCGAAATGTAAAATATCCTTGCTAAATCTAACAATAAGGACCAGTTGTTTTGCCGAATATTTGTGTGATAGAGACAGATTTTATGTCGGCGTTAGCCGCGATGACGGCTACTCAGACCTTTGCTAGGTTCACTGGCTCATCATATTGATACATTTCATATTGCCCGGGTCCAGTTAATTTGCTATAATGATGGAAGCTCTGCCATGTAAATTCTTATAGCAGACAGATCGCTTTTACATACGTTTATTAATTTTATTCTATTAGAAATTTGTTGTCTATTAGTAGTCTGACTGTGCGGAATATATATTTTACATATATATAATTTGATATCTCTCATTTCAATAAATTGCGTCCAAGCTTAGCATCAGTGCATCTTTTTAACGAACATGAAGCAGACAAATTAAAGCAATTCAGGAAATGCGGAACATCAGTTTCCTTTTGACTACAGTAAACCACAGTATTTTAACATTCTTTGTTTTATACAATGAAATTATGACCGGTAAGACCAACTTCGTTTCAGTCTACCGAAATTAATATAAATAATACGAATCCATTTTGAATTAACTTTTTCATTTCTTTCTCATTTTAT
This sequence comes from Dicrocoelium dendriticum, assembly GCA_944474145.2. Classification (NCBI taxonomy): domain Eukaryota; kingdom Metazoa; phylum Platyhelminthes; class Trematoda; order Plagiorchiida; family Dicrocoeliidae; genus Dicrocoelium; species Dicrocoelium dendriticum. Next base: position 263,510,115 of record OX104063.1, on the reverse strand, counting down.
TGTAGTTGTTTAATTGGGTGTACTACCAGCAGTTCAAAATAACTCAATCATTATCCCGGTGAATGAAACACGATAAAAATGTTATTTTTCTGTCGATTTTGTGATGCAAACTAACGTAGTGTCCAATAGTAACTATTACCAGTACATTAATTTTGGTATTCTTATAATAGCATTTAGTGCGTCAGAATTCTAGGAAAAAAATAATACAAGTTTTGTACGCCAGACCTATGACATATACGGACAAGAAGGGGAAGTTACCATTATAGTTGACACAAAATATAGCTATTCTCAGCTGCTTTAAAATAAAATTTTTGACATACTTATTAACATACAAGATTAAAGCTTAAACAGCCACATCAATAAGTAAGATGCTGTGAAATAAGATAGCTACTCACTGAACATTTGTAGTTTATGCTTAATTTCGTTCAACACGCAAACATCGTTAAAATCGTGTTTCACAGTTTTAGTCTATTTTGGCCAATCATTTGCGAACCATAGTGAACCACTTGCTTACTTATCAAACATAATGGCAGACTATATATGATTAATCTTCAACAATAAAATATCATATTTTATCGATTTCAAGTAATACACAACTAGCAATACTCTGTGGCATCCAAAGTCAGTAAATATGATAAACTGTCGCATTTAGTTAACCGGAACCTCTTATCCTCTTTGATTTCGGTAATAAGTGAATACGTGGTATGCCAATGTGTATAAACGCAACGTGTATATCTTTTCTGTAGAAGGTGCAGATTTCGGTTAGGGCACACATAAACCTCACCAACCAATCTGTTGTGCAAATATCAAGAATTTTACGCTCCTTTGTTAGGATTATATTATGCAATATCTGGGATAATGATTGGCTCTTATTTACGTATTAGTTATCAAGTTCACAAGGGCCGCTTCCGAACTAGGATGTCGCTGAGGCCAATTGATTTCAATTCCTCATTGTAGACAGTTTCTCACAATTCTCATTGGATGCTGTACTTCAAATTACAACCGTCAAATGTTATATCGCAATATTCATGCCTATTTCAAAATGCATCTGTCTGATTAATATAAACAATACCATACGTGACATGGAGTTTAATATTGTGTGAAAATGAAGTCCAAAGCATTCGGGTTGACCATTTTTAATCGCTTTGAATAGCACAACGGTTTTATATATAAAAGGAAATTTCTGTAATGATTTTGGAGAATTCTACTTAGGTCAAGTACTGCATTTTACATAACTGTAGTTTTCTTAACTATTTACCATTATTGCAGCCGTTTGCACAGTTTTAATCATAACCAATATGCGCCAACCGTTTTTTACTTACTTACTTACCTATATGGTTTGCGGCATCAGTTTCTGGATTGCTCTGTCAATATGGCCTGCAACATGATGCCTGTGCCTACAGAGGGACCATAGTTTGCTTGCGCTGCAGCACCCACATTTCAAACCACACACACCATGTCTAATGTAAACCTGAAGGAATAGCATCGGAAGGCATTTGGATGGGAGCAAAGTTTCGTTAACGGAGCCGACCAACACTGTTAGTAACATAGATCGTTATTTATGGAAGTATTGATGTACCACGCAGTTGAATTAGTCCATAATTCAGTAGGCGATTATATCGGCTTTGATTGGAGCAAAATGAAATAAACCGTTCCGGTTATACCCAAATGTTTAACTACGGTGAGTATTAATAAGCAGTAAGAGTTTAACATTCCTGGTGGTCGATCACAACTTGTACTAGTTAAGCAAGCTTCAGAGCACATGCAACAAGTGGAAACACAAATTAGCATATGTATTAGTAGGATGACAAAAGGACTAAAGCGACTAATAAACTGTGATATAAAGTGAATGATTAAATTTTCTCTTGGAGCATTCACTTGTTAAATGTATATGGGCGATATTTCAGGCCATCGATATCGCCTGTATGTTGGTGCAAGACAAACACGCTAGGTTTCGCAGTGATAAAAATCCTAAGTAATTTTAAACACATTTCGCTTTTTTTGGGCATTTTAAATGGCATCACTACTAGTTGCAATAATCACTTAAGTGTGTTTGGAAAAAATACAATATTTGTAATCAAAGAATGCTTAAGTGTGAATATTCAGTCAAAAACCTACCTATTATATAGCTTCTTATTATAAAATTTAAAAAAAATGGGAGAAATTACATAATTCTTTTAAAAGTAACTAAAAATTAACACGGGGCATACAGTAACTCACTAAACAAATGGGTGCAAACAAAGCTTGCTAATACATTAACGGCATACCAGTGATGTGTATCTATTCAAAAGTGCAATATCCAACCATTATTCTGTCATGCTTTAAGTGTAAAAAGTTTATTAAAACAATTAACAGCAAAGCGATAAAATATGCCCACCGGTTAACTCCCATACTTGTTTGCGTTAACAAGCAAACCGTTGTTGAAAGGGCTGCTATGGTCAAGGTTACCGTTTGACCTTATCTCTGTAACCGCGCTGCATCCTGCAATAAATGGATGGAAAAATTAATATTTGTCTTTCATACATCATGGTCATTCTAAAAGCAAAGTAATATATATACACTTTGTTAACATTAGGAATGAATAGAGAAAATTGAAAAAATGAACCATAATCCCTAATGGTTCCAAATGTTCGGATTTCATTTATAAAAATATGGTCAACGTATTCCGATTACTAGCGAGATTCTATGGCATGGTTCGGTCACCAAGCGTACTCGTATCCACTGTAAATTTCATCTTGTTTTTCTGCATACGAATACAAGTAAGAAGTGCAGAAATTCAACGATGTATTTTAAGGCATCGCTGTCTACATCATATATGATGTTAATTTTACATCATAGTGTTTGAAATCATTGTATTAGTTTTGAAATATTTCTTTGTTTCACGGATGCCAATTGTTTGGACAAGCTGTCAATATAGATGTTCTAAGCACATTGCATTTTCCATAAAATCCTTGCAAATGTTCGAGCAATCAATTTATGGTATAATATTTCAACCTTGCTGAAATGCGACAACCATATTATTACAAATGCAATCAAAAGTTATTCCCTAACTATAGCTATGTTTATTCCGGTCGATATCATTTAATAACAACTCCGATGCTTTCTCTCAACGGAGTTGTCATGAATGTAGCAAACGTGATAATTTTCCACAATTACATATTGCGATGTCCTGTTTTCCGAGTATGTTTACCGTACGTCAAAAATATCTTCACCGTACGCGCTTTACCTCAGCCGTGTGGTTATTGAGCAATGGAGCGTGTGAAATAGTGATTAATAACATGTACACTCAAGGAGATTCATGCAATCTATTTACTGAACAAAAATCGCCAACTTACTTTACAGGTTCATATTTGCGATTACGATATATATATATATATTTGTCTAAAGGCCTCAGAAATAATTGTATGCATCATTTGCATCAATCAGATTAAGATAACCAGCGCACTTTGAAGAATTTTATGCTGTTACGCAACAGAATTTTAAAAAAACAGTTAAAACCTAAAGATTGGTCTAGTGACTTGAAACCATAGGGCAGGTGCTTTATTTAGAGGCGAATGAAATCCGCCGTCGCAGTTTTGATAAACGTACTTCTGTTGCATTTTATAGGGAGAACGCTTGCCGGGCGAAAACCCACAACGTCCTTGAACACAGCCGCCTAACCTTTCGCTGTAACGAAATAATCATAAACACCCTCTGAGACCACGAGGGTGGAGTTCGGAAAGCCAGACATGCGTGTTCTCAAAGCGTCATGCTCTAACTTTGCCATCAAGACCTCTTCTTGAAGTGGTCGCAATGGTGATCCAATGGCAAATGCAGCAATTTGACGACACGCACACCCGTTGAATATAAACTGTATGTGTAAGGTGCATCTGAGCAACTATTCCCTCAGAAGGTTTCCCGGGAGGTTCGTAGGTTATTTCAGTAGCCGTACGAAATTGCAAACATATGCCACCATTTCCTATAACAAAATATTCGTAAACAAATACTGAGAGTCAGATGATTACATCAGTCTGTTGTTAAGGTACTCTCCTCTTAACTTCTCAATAACGTCTAAAGTGTCTTACATGCAGTAAGTAAAGGCAGTTTAAAGCATCGATTGTAGCTGCTTATCCATCCAGCTACCGTGGCCTTCAAATTCTATTGTGGTTTCCTCTGTACACACCATGCCACGTGCAATGATACCGCAATTTAGTGATAAGTTCCTGTTGGAATTAAACATTCTGATCTAAACACAGCGCAATGCCGCACTTTCAGCATTATGTCGATATCTTGCACTGTTTCGGTCGGATTATAATTACCGAAGAGAACTATTTATTCAAATACTGCCTTCCTTGGTTTATTCTATTAAATGTGAATCGTCAGTTTGCTGATGACGGTTCAGTCATCATAATCCAATTCATGTAAATTGAATGCAGTTTGCTTCTTTGCAGTTGAAGGTTGATTACCATAATTTGGCTCAGAATTCTGTTGGCAAAGAGTGAGTGTAATTTACATGTTTAATCGCATTGCTTCAAAGCAAGTCTTTGGAGTGCTATAAGCTTGTTATCCGAGGCGCTTATTCGCATTACTGTTGAGGTTTCTTCCCAGATCCCGGGCTCTACCTTCCTAACTAGATACATAAATGGCAGAAGTTAATGCTCTGCTCTTAAACGTACTTTTCCTGACATACAATCCGACCACTGCTCCCTTTTACACGTAGAGGAGATTAACGCATTACTCCAGCTAACCAGTTGATACACAGCATTCCGTGAGACAATATTAACCGCGAGTTTTGTGTAGTCTTTATAGCAATAATGAGCCCTTTCTTTTTACTCTAGATAATGGCTGTGGCAATTTATTATTAGAAAATGGAATACGTAAGAGGATTTAGGATAATGGCTGGCGTAACAAAGTTTCATAAACATTGTGCGAGGATGACATTCGACAGCATGACGACAATCATAATTGAAATTTCATTAATAAGCTAAAAAGGGAGACAACTTTATAATGTGTTGTACGAGTATGTGCATCTCATGTTACGGTAATTTTCATACGCTACAGTCGACCCAACACCCATTAGGCAAATCTTTCCGTATATACAATTTTTGATATAAATGTTTCGGTATCACTCAACCAAACCTTCGTTAGTTGTGATTATTGGGCCTATCCGAAGGTAGAGATTAGCGCATAGCTGAAATGATAGTTTCGAATTCGGAGATACAAATGTGTAGATGGCTTGTGTCTGCTCATGTTTTCCTTGGATAATACCGCAATATTCCCACACCAGTCTTGCATCTGTGAATTCGTTGATTGGGGCGGCATGAACATCCGCAAACCCACGTTGGTCTTGTTGCTTAGATATGCGTTTAACATCCATTTATATTTAATTTGTAGATATTCTAGCAGGAGATTGATTTGCGATGGGCTTTCCCAGTGGGTGAATAAACGTTGTTATTTCCATGGGCTTGATTGAAAAATATTTTAAACATGCATCACCTCAGGCAATCCCTTCTACGATCGTTATGTTTACGACATATCTGTAAGCTGGTACACACTCGGAATATATAAGATCTCCTTAGTATTTCAAACCGATTCAAAATGCGACGTATTGTACCGCGGATGTAGACAAAAATGATTGCTTCTTCTTTATTGGCGTCAGCTTAAATATACGTTATCACAGGATGTTACTGTCTGATGAATATAGAAATTGCTCGTAAAGCGGGCCGTATAACAACTAACTAACAAACTTTACGTAGTCCGTTGATTGAGAAATATCTGCATGCGTGATCAAAGATTTGAGTAACTACGGCAAATACCTTTAAGTGTGCTTGCACATGTCCTGTTTGGCTAGTTAAGGTCCAATTAAAGCAGTGGATGAACACTCTGATAGTCCATCTGTCCGAAAGCAAAACTATTTGCTTACAACTTCTATGAAAAGATGATATCGTGGCCGAAATGCTTTCTTATCATTTATCAAGTTAGCTCAGATCTACATACCTGGCCTCATAAGCCCAGATCTACTATTCCGGCTCTCCGATGACAAAGCTATGTTGCAAGTATAGTAGACATGCCCACGAAAATTCCATGTGCATTCCTAATCAGGCCCTTCCCAAAGGGGCAGAATGCATTTGTCTCACGACTAATCTTCCATCAGAGATAATTTAGGAAAACCGTCCTGCTTGATTAGCGTTTGGAATCGAAAGGCTGTCATACTATCCCTTAGCTCCAAGTCTAGCTAACACAGGGTACTAGTCTGACAAAAAATTATCAGAACCTATTTTTGATTGTACTAATTTTGAAAAAGCCATAAATATTAGCTGCTCGGTTGACAGCAAAGAAATGTTCTTATATTAATCGCCCATCCTAATTAGCCATTTACATATGGTAGAACAATAACTTCACTAGCCAATTTAAATAAGCTAAAGGGTTAGCAACAAGTTAAAATATAGAGAGCTGACCTAATTTGCTTTGGTAATTGGTTGACCTGTTTTTTATATGTTTGATGATTACGTATTTCCTTGACTGGACGCAGTGTTTGGAGGAAAACAGACAATTTTAAATTTATTGCAAATTAGCCAGACATATATGAATATCAGTTGCGAGTATTCAATTAGACAATTCTGAGTTGATAATATTGTTACATATCCAGTGAATGCGTTCAGAAACTGCAGCACACACAACCATGTATTTCATCAAGTAGTTACTTCATGATTTAGGTAAACTTGTCGAATACAAAGACAGCATTGCTTTCTTGCATGCATTTTCGATGCATAATTTACGTTCAATCGGTGAAAATTTATATTCTTTGTTGAGTTTTAAGGAACATGTTTTCCTAGAATATGCAGTTATATATAGATTGAGAGAGAGGGGGGATAGAGAGTTTGGCCCATTCTTAAGGATTTTCGGGTGAATTTGGAGCCTAGGAAATCAGTTAGGTCTCATTGGACGATAAAACACTGATGCAGTTTTTGTTATTATACAATAAGATGGTGTTATTACTGCGAATCGTTAGTCCATTTGCTTGCATATCAGCAGAAATTTCAGCAGTTCATTTTTAAGTGCAAGGGATACGTGTGGATTTTTAAAATAGTTGGGACTGGAGGAAATTCGTCTCCACATCTACTTTTTCCTTTATCCGGGTAGCATGCTCCACTACGTGACGACTTAAAACCAAAGTCAGTTAAAGTAAATGCGTACGGCTTACACTTTGACATTATCTATGTAAGATGATTAAATCAATTCTAGAACTGACATGCAACAGGGATGTAAATCAGAGCACGACCGCTTTGATATTTTGGACTAGGGAGGTAGCCCGGTTTCGGTGACAACTAAGGACTTTGTGGTCAAGATATTGCAGTTAAAATTGTACGGGATATTTAATTTTGTGTGTGAGTAAATGAAAACTTTTAGTTCCATGATTTTCTGAATGATTTTACTAGGATTTTGAAATAACGGTAGCAAGGGCTGGCGAGTTATGCATCTATCAACAAATATGTGAGCGACGATACGGTTATAAACGGTATCGATTTTTGTTTCAATTAAATAAAGAACTTCTGACACATTTAATATTTACACACTGTAGTTGATTAGTTATTAAATATAAATTAGTTTCATAGTAGTCACCGAATGAAAACCTTAAGAGGTGGTGCATTCTTTTATGTATATTCGGCCAGATCGAATTATAGCATTGCTAACTATTTAAGCCGCAATTTCTTATTTCCGTGTAAATCAGCATTGTGATTGATTCAATATTCCATAACTACTACTTTCATAAAAGCGAATGCTTAGGAAAGAACAATACACTTTGCTCGCCTTTATATGTCTGTTGAGGCCCTGGCAGACAGCGCACCTTATACCTATTAACTATATGTCAAATCCGTGCGTCGTTTTGTTTCAAAAGCGTGCTTCTTTCTTGCATGCTTGACCTTGTAATTTAAATCCTTAATTGGCATTTTGATTAAACGAATAAAAGCAAAAATTAATTTTCCATAATTTCCACAATGTAACAGTTTGACTTTCAATGAACTCTATACTAATACACGTGAATTACTCTGCACAAATTGCACTATCAAATCAACAGCAAAATACAAGTCTAAGAAAATATCAAACCTCATCACGTGCCATATACAGCTGATTTCCTTGCTGTTATTGGTGTTTTTAACCTACCGTTAGGAATATTCCCTTTGCCCATTGTTTTCTAATAAACATATATTTCATTCTAAGCGATCCTTGAAAAATATATGTAGAAAACACAACCCAACTGTGCTCATCACAAATATAAATTCATTTAATGCAGGCGGAGGGCTGGGTTGTCTAAGCTACCGTTAACATTTCCCACAGTCCAAATCTGTAGACGGTAACTAATCATTGTATGACAAAACACGAGCGATTGAGAAAATTTGAATGAACACCTTACAATTAACGGCTACTCCAAAAAAAACAATAATGGTCCTTTCATTTGCTTGCTGATTTACATACTGGCAGCTAAAGTCCTCTAAATTTTACTCTAAGATACAGCCTTGGGATTATATTTTTGAGACATACAGAAAAATCAAAGAAGACATTTGTAAAATTATAATGCTTTATATTTTTCCATGATATTTACATGCCAGCTGTCACCCAATGTTGTTGATGCAAATTTCAAGTTTTTGATCTCGACATAACTTAGGACCTAAAACAATTTTATGTTACTGCCTTGCTTTGAAGTTGCTGTCCACCTATTTGTCTGCATGTTTCCTTCACCAACCGTTCCTTCTATAAATGATTTTCGCTTGTTTACAAAGAACTCCAAAATAATCGGAATTGTTTGAGTAGATAGATACAAAAGAATTCAAGTTTTCTCTTTTTTATCTTTATTTGTTCGGGATTCCGAGATGAGCTGTTTCGTTTGATAAGACAATGTATAATATTTGTAAAGCTAAATGTTTTGCTTGCATTAATTAAATCAGAGCATTTCTTACTGGTGATTTAAGCAATGGCTAGAAGGTCGATTCACTCCCATTACTGCAATACAAAACAGTAGCAACCAGTTTTGTTTGCAAAGTGTTTAATATAACGCCTGTCGGAGATGCGCACACTTGCGCCATCTAGCTTATTGTACTATTGCGATAGATGTGGAAATTCATAATTTACGAATATAATATAAATACATTTTTCGACCGTTAGTTTTGGCTTGTGTCTGCAACAGGACATCCAAAAGGATTTTGACCGTGTCCCACACAATTTATTGTTACAAAAGCTTATGTCCTATGGTATCACTAATTCGCTTCTAGATTGGTTGTTTTCCTACCTTGAAGGTAGAAAGCAAGTAGTCAAAATCGGTAACTATATATCTGAAGCCACTACAGTCTCTAGTGGAGTGATTCAAGGTAGCGTGCTAGGCCCGCTTTTATTCTTAATCTATTTCAACGATCTCCTAGACGAAATCTCGTATGGGAAGCCGTTCTATTTCGCGGATGATGTTAAAATTGTGTATTGTTTCGCCCCTGGACAATTTAATCCTAACTTAGCCTACATTCAGCCTGACTTGTCCGCATTAGAGCTCTGGAGTAACTCCTGGAAGCTGCGCTTTGCCACGGACAAGAGTAATCTATTGTACTACGGCTGTGGCCCTTCTCTGAAAATCCTTACATTAACGATACCCCTATTCCTGTGTGTGGCGCAGTCCGAGACCTTGGTCTAAGATATTCTGCCTCATTTAACTTTTTAGAGCATGTTATATTCTTGCAGGCTTCTGCCAGAAAAGTGATCGCCTATATAAGTCTAACCGTTATTTTGAGGGATTCCAGGCTTCAAGTCTTTAAAATATGTATTAGGCCGAAGCCTGAATACTGTACGATAGTGCATAGTAAACTGAGAAAAGTGGATATTATAGCACCAGAAAATATTTAACGATCATTCACAAAAAGGTTTTTGAACATGCCTAATACCATGACATACCGTGAGCGTTGCGAGGCGCGAAATCTGCAGCCGCTATGGATTTGCAGACACCAACTTAATCTGTGCGTTTTATACCGCTTACTATTCGGGTTAAGCTTCACTGCTCAAACACAACCCGAGTTTCAGACTCGTATGCGCTATAAACTAAGCAACAGCGAGCGCGCGGTGAAATACCAAAGTCTCGCACAGAGCTCCGCTCAAATTTTTTCTCCGTAGAATATGCGTTACTATGGAACAAACTTCCATCGAGTGTTAAAAACTGCACTTCCTAGCCACAATTCAGACGCATGATTAATATTCACCTGACTGTTGCAAAAACCTGGTCAAACACTTAGCCAAACGGTGACCATAGGTGATTTGTATACGTAAGGTCCTGGATACATATGAAAGTCACAATATGCTCTACTCGCTTCAATAATATAAGCTCACCTACATATAGTTGAATTCTTGAGTATATATTTGAGAACGATCTTACTCCTATCAATCCGTCTAACCAATACTGAGTTCTCCTTTGACGCGCTGGTTCGTAGATGCACAACGCCTTTCAAGCTGATGAATCTGTACTATCGTCGTCACTCGCCAATATTTTCCATCGGAATTTAACTGGCCTATCTGCAATCGTTTTTACTCATCATTATGTTTTATAATTCCTCATACTTTATCTTCTTTGTTTCACCGTTGGTCATGACTGGGCTGATCTCTTGTGGTGACGGATTATAGCTTCCAAAATAAAAAGTATACCCATGCAAATCATATTACTACTGACTCGCTGGCTTAAAACAAAAAGTGCCATACTTGATTGATCCGCATGACAGAACGGGCTGAGGCTTCATCGCCTATACTGTATGCATAAAACAGCCCCAATAAAAAGTCATTTGATACCTAGTTATGATGGTTCATTTACTATTTTACCACACCGGCACAGAGCCAATTGGAGCATGGAAGTGCGGTTGAAACCCATCATGGATATACCCTGCATGGAAGCAAGTTCCATGGGGACAGTTCCATGGATGACCGTATTACTTTACTTGAACTTTCCGGAAATCTACATATTTTATTGTTCCCAGTTTCTTTATCTCTCTAGCTTCTCCAAACTGCTAATCACTTCAAAACCCATATGGGAACCATTGATCAAAAGAAGAGTAATCAACTATATTATGCGATCACGTTGTACATGTTGATAAGACCACCCAATTGGTCTGTGCCTCGCACTCCTGAGGAATAAAACGTTTATTTATTTATAACTGCAAGAACACAAACACTTTATGTTCTTTACTTGTTTGCTGCTGAAACGGTGAGAATAAACGATTACGTGACTTATTGAATTCCCGCATTGCCAAGAATTTATCAACCATTTTAAATACAGCAAAAAAAATTGATGATGAGGACTTATGGTACGGCAACTGCTACATTTGGATATGCTTGTATAAGCGCAGCTGTGGTAACATCATGAAATTATATGTTGGTCACATTTCTGTCCTGTTATTAAAGATTTTGCAACTGAAGAATTTAAACAGCTTTAAGGATGAGGAATGACAGAAAATGCTGTTTACAATTTAGTGGCATATATCCATCTATTCTGTTGAAACCAAATATGTTAGTGACAAACATTTGTTGCTTTTTAGTTTGAAAAAATGTATTCGTGTTATGTGAATTAGAAGCAACAAGGTTGGAAATAAACATGTGCTTATTATCAGTTAAATACAAAGGCAATGTTGCTAGCATTAAATGAAGCCTAGTGTTGCACTTCACCCAAAAATAATTTTTCTTTTATAATTACGTTGCGCTTTGTCGTCATCAATGCAATTTATTAGGCAGTTAAGTATACTTTTTTCAACATTGAACTCGTATTTATTTAGTCGTTTACATTGACAGAGCTGACCATCGACTGTCTTAAACGTGGACAAATACCAACAAATGTGGTTTAAGTAGTCGATATCACCGGATGGCGGATTAGATCTAGTGTCAAAGCGGAACCCGTCCGCTCATCACAAAGTGCCACATGCCAAAAGATGGATAGTCGTAACTTGGAATATAATTCTGCTTGAAATTAACATAAATCAGCTGGATCACTAGTCTCATTGTGTCGCCTATTATTAGGATGCCATGAAGGACTTAAGTGATCAGCATAAATACTTTTAACGAATTGATAAAAAGGAAAACTGATAATACAGGAGTAGTTGTTACACGCAGCAGGACGCACGATGTACGAAATAGTAATTTATATAGAACGTTTAATAACAATGTAAGAACAATATTCTATTATTTACTAAACTGCTGGAAATTAACCTTTGGACATAATTATGTTGCATATTATGCGGGCTAATGCGTACACACATAACATGAAATCTGGCACTTGGCGAAAAGTTTATACGTTTAACTTTAAACATGCATACTTGCTAACCTACATATGCAAAAGAGCTTTTCATTTGACTGTTGAAATCGCTATTAAAATTGAGTGTTTTTGTGTATCCTTAACGTTATCATGCTAGAGTGATTTTCTGTTTTTCCATTTATGGTGCACTTCATATATAATACATCTGTTTCCTGCAGATTTTTCTGGAAAGCTTCGACTCATTTGGTTTCGGAGATGCACGAAATTGTTGTTGACTGAATACCATGAACGAACTAACCTTAAATGAGTACATAATATTGATATTTATTAAAGGTTTCATACCAGTAACACTAACCTGCACCTTCAAATTCCTCATAAGAGATAAGTAGCCTTGGTTTAACGAACGTTTGCTAGATATGTTTGTAATATATTTGTACACCTTAAGCAATTCAACTTAATTCATACGGAGTTTGGATTCATCTATACTCTTACAAGTTCTCTTGTCAATGCGTTGGTCTTTGCTTTTGCGATCGCTGTCGAGTAGTTCCCCTTTTGGTTATGTGCCGTCAGAAATTAGGAGGACAAATTTAGGTGCAAGGGAAATCTAATCACGGAGGTAGCGAATCGTTGTTGACAGCAAATGCTCGAGCGCAATTCATCCCAGGAGCGATAACAAATGGCAGGATGCTGGCAAGACTAATGAAGCGTCGAGTCAGCAGTAGCTTAGTAGGATGAATTTGAGAAACTGTAAGACAAGGGGTCGGAGCATGTCCAACGTTATCACTTAAACAAATCCTGTTGGCAAAAATAACTAATGTTTGTTTCGCGTTCCATCCCCGCCGATATCTAGTGTCAGTGCACCTTAAGCTACTGGGTGTGTGCAGTGACGTAACAACGACTCTCGCTGCCCGGGGCGGAACTAAAATGACAGCCCCAACAGGCGGTTGTAATTCCGTAAACCCTCATAATTTCCAACATTATTGAAAAACCTTGTTTTGTATAACAACAGCCAAAGATGCAATTTTACAGTACAGCCGTAAACTCGGAACTTTTTATTGTAACAGCACTCAAAAACCTGATTTAGATAAACTTTACGCGCATATTTGAGGCAATAACATGTGATTCGTTAGAAGCTTACGTATTCGGAATGCGCTCTCAGAGCTGGCTATGCAATATTTCGGGAATGGAATTTGCGCAGCGGATTCCCTAAATATAATTTTGGTATGAAGAATTAAAACTCAAAATGTCCATTCATTTTTTCTCTCAATATACCGTTGACAAAATACCGCAAGCTTCTTCATTTGAAAATGATTCCGTTTTTGCTACAAGCATTCTAAGAATACAGCTTCAGCGGCATGCCCGTTTGTTTCACCAATAAGCGTCTGAAGAATACTTAACGAGTTCTCTCTAAAATGAATCCGTCCAATCGACAAGCTGTTTTGGAGCGCAAGCGTTCATGTGACTGCGCGTAAGCTATGTCACAGTTGTCTATCTTCCCCTTTTCTCGGGCCGCGTGTAAAGTAGAGACTCGACTGCAAACCGCATCGTCTGATGGCTAATATTGAAGGAAGACGTAGCCGACCTCATGGTCTACAGCACAGGATAAGTTGACTCCGAAACGACTGCGGACAGGAAGGCAAACAACTAACAGAGGTCGGTGTGAGGGCAACGAGCGTTTACCGCACCAGTGTGGGCGAGGCTGTTCACAAAATGCATGCACACACACAGCAAGCGGGCTATGATAAGGCGAAGTGTTGAACTTATTGCCATTCGTTAATTGGATAATTGGATGGGCGATGGTTCACGAGCGCTTACCACCGTCCCCAAGTTACCTTTAATCCGAATCGTGTTACGTGCATGCTACTCAGCGAGTGATTATATTTCGTCCGTATGGTAAGGGCAGTTGTAACTCTGAATAAACAGCTCGGCGATACAAGAACATTCACGGTTCTAGGAAGCCAATCAATGAGCTGTATGTACGTAGGCTAGTGAGAAACTTTGAAGAAAACTGGGAGCGTTTGCGACTCCAAAATGACAGGGCGTGCTCGTCACACCAGAAATGACTTTTTGCATGACATCCAGAAACTGCGATATGAGCATTTGTAAACTCTCCCAGTATTGTAACCCCATTGATATGCTGCCCACAGAATTTCGACCGAAAGAAAACCCAGGAATTATAACGTATGTCAAATGCAAGTTTCAAACATACGTGCTTCGAAGAGGCGGCTTGAAGTTGCTGCATGTTTTTGCAAGCTATGGACATCATTTCAATTATTTATACTGACGAAGCAGTTTTTCGTTTGCGCGGTGCGTTGGAGCAACGATCCTGCGCAACGTGTAATCCACGCCGATTCAGGGTTCAAAGTATAAAATATGGTGCGAAGCTCAACGTAAGAGCTAAGTTAACTGATGAAAGAATAGCGGGAGCAGGATTTTCTGGTAATGTAACCTGCAGGTTATTATTTCGCATTATAACGGCTTACGCATTATGGCGTCCTTGTAAAAGGAATTATCGCAAATTGTTTCAATCCGGAACTGGAAGCCGCTAGGCACTGCTAGTTTGCCACAAGATGGACTACCTCCACACTATGCACAAACTGGGCGGGATCTTCTCAAGCCGACGTTCCCTTGTCCGTGGTTCAAGCAGGGAGGACCTATAGATTGGCCTATTCAGTCAGCAGAGTTGAACCCACTGAATGTCATTACCTGAGGTTACTTGAAACAGCGGGGTTACAAAAAGAAGAAAAACTCTAATGATAAATTGAAGCAGAGCATTTAGCACGAAGTTCGCGGGATCACAGTAGGTACTTTGGAGAAAGTGATAAAAAACAAAAGCAGCAAAATGCTGCGCTGCACACAAAACGCCGTGGTGCGCTCCGAACATCAACTTAGCTAACAAACCTGAGCATTGCATTCATAATCTGTAAATAAAGGCATAACCGATTAAATTCGTACGCTGGATAATACGTGGGTGGTTTCCGCTGCAGGATGTCTTCAACGGGATTGTCTAGATTTTCGACTGGTGGATGCTTAGTCCAAAAGCATGTAAACACGAATCTATTAAATTGGATGCTCCTTCATACCTCAACCGTAAATTGGTAGCGATCCGACAAGTTAAAAGAAACGCATTGACAAAATGGAGCAAGTAGTTTTAGAAAATCCGTGACGTTAAATTCGGCTAGAAAACTTGATATCCTAAAGGTTTTCACAAAACAATCATGAAATAACAAACGCAAATTAGACATAATTTTTCAGCATTTGTACATTTGTCAACCATGTGTGTCTGTTTTTCACAAACAATTGGTAGCACTTCACAAGGGAAGCAAAATTATCACGTTTTCTTGAACGCACCACGTTCAAAATGATATGGTGGGCACTTTCGTACAATCAAGTGAGAAAAAAGTTATACCAGATCAAGGACGACAAATATGTTTGCTAGATTTAAGATAGCACGCCCGATGTATCTCACAAAATAAGGTAAGTGAAAATGAAGTGTTGACGGAAGCCATGCTGATCCGGTACCAAGATGTTGCATTTTTCCAAGAAGTCCATCAAAGCCTAAGCGAAGACTGTTTCCATCACCTTCGCGAGCACAGGAAGGAGAGTCAATGGACGATCGTTTGCAAGATCTGAACGGCTACCGCCATTAAAAATAGGGGTGATAACGCCGCCCTTCCACATAGTGGGGACTTGTTGTTCATCAAAGCACCTTTGGATGTACTGTGACATTGGTTCATCTAGTATGTTGGTCACAGCCTTTAGTGCTTTCGGGCTGATGTTTTCTTCTCCCGGAGAACTATGCTCGCGCAGTGAGAGTAAATTATTTAGCACAATTGATGGGCTGAATATTATATTTGTAAATAATGGTGTCGGTAATGTGCACGATACTACCGGACAGGTAGCTGCTGCAACTTCAAAAATTGGGGCGTATTGTAGCCGAAGGGCATTAGCTGTTTCATTGGTTCTTTGTATTCTACCACCTGCCGTGAAAAGTGGAGGAATTCCATGCTTCACTTAACGAAGCTTATGGACATGTCTATATTGTATTTTGTTGTTTGCCATGAATTTTTTGGCAAGGCACTGTTGATAAGTTAATTTGTCCTCACGGACAAGTGTAGTGCAATGGTTGCGATGGGTCAGGATATGTCCCCAAGTCTCTGAGTCGGGGTTAATCTTGGAAGCACGCCATGTCTAATCCTTTATCGCCAGGCATTTTCACGTTACAAAGGGTCTTGGTATCTAATGCTCTGTTGACGATGTCGCTGAGTCTATCAACGAACTCTGTCCAAACCTTGTACCGTGGCTTTTGTTTGAGAATTCCCAACCAGCTGCGTCGGCCAGTTCTTTCAATACGTGGTAGCGTGGGATTGTATGAGATAGTTCCGAGTGTTCAGATGGATACTCTGCATAACACACATAGTTAAAAGTTATTACTACATGGTAACTAAGACCTAATTGATTATCCTTCAATAACTTTTCAAACATGAGCACTTCATTCGTGAGTACAAGTTCCAAAATGGACGGTTTTTGCCGTCCTGATTCTAGTAGGCATGATGACATGATTATACAAAGGAATATCAGTTCATGCAAGTGTGCATTGAACAGTTAATTGGGCGATTCCAATACCTCCAGGTTGTGTAGGTTGAAGTACCCGAATAAGAGAAATTGGTTGTACCTAGTGCCGGCAAATCTGTTTTGTCCACGGATCAAGCAGGAATCAATTTTCGGAGTGGTGGTTGGGGGGCGGTAAACAATAGCTGTGATACATTCTTCGTTGTGTATAGTCGGAGACTGCACCAGAGTACGTCTGTACCGTGCGTTTCCAGTTCATCAAGTACTGTACGTTGTATAGCACTT
>OX104063.1:263455952-263492862 GCA_944474145.2 Dicrocoelium dendriticum | reverse complement strand
TCGCTAAAATTACCATATGAAGTAAGTTGGTCAGCAACAATTCCGTGATAAGTAAGAAATGTCCACAAGTTACTTAAAATGCTACAAACGCAACAAAATTACCGAAGATAAGCGCAATTAGTGTAAGCAACGTGGCCAGTTAATAGAACATTATTCAGGGAGGCAGAACAAACCAAATAAAGCGGAATGAAATTTATCCAGCTTAAAAAGACCTAGTTTAAGTGTAAGTTGGTTTAGCCCAACTGCGGTGAAGAAGCATCAAGAATGCAACATCAGCCTCAGCATGGGGCACTATGATATATATAAGCGCAATCATACAAACAGCATTACGAGCATACTGCTGAATGATTCATTAGCATTCATTGGATTAGATACTTATGGTCGAAGATTCAATAGAAATATTGTCAAAAATGCGAAATATCAAAAGATTGCGTAAAATATGTTGGATTGTCATATTTACGGCGTTGGTATTTTTAAATTTTACTGAAATATATAAGAAATGCATTTACTTTGTTAGTTTATTTGTTTTATATATTCCATTTTATAAATTGAATATTCACACCCATATAAGAGAATCATGGTTTGTGTGTAAGATTATCCGGTAGAAGCTAACCGAACTTTAAGCCAGTTGCTTTGCTGCTGATCTCAGTATTTCGGAAAAATCTTCCAAATGACGTGCTGCTGTTTTTACGTAGAGATCTTAGATTTTGCATGACAGATTCAGCCATGAAATGTTGTTGAGGGGGGCGGCGGCTTGAAAAAATTTAGCAGAATGCCTGAAGGGTAGACTGTCAAAAACGTGGGCGCATATTGCTTCAGCTAAACGTTTGCTGATCATTTCTTTCTGACTATCAGCCGTCCGGAGTGGAGCAAGTTCCATATGCTCATTGTTAAACCATTTACGTTTTGGAGCAGCAGTCTGTGATAATCGCTGAATGTTTTCACCATATTTTGCTGATATGCGACTTCATCCTCCATAAGCAGTTTGAAGGAATATTTACCTTGTGTTTTGTATTTGTCACACGCATCTGGCGTTGGTGCTGATCTATACAAAGTCATGTCTAGTTACGTACCAACACAAAGATCTGTGTGCTGATGCATGCATATGGAAAAACGTTCCTGACCTGTGCCCAACTTTGTCTCTGGAACATTCATATATTATGTGCCCCTACCTTAGCGTAATATAATTAATGCCTAGAACTTACGTTGACACATTTACACTAGGTGTTATACCAATTCACCTTCATATGCGAACATTCATGTAGAGCAGATGGCAACAGTGTCATATTCTTTTATCTCTAGGCAATATTACTCTCATGCAATACTGCGGTCTGTAAATCATTTTGGACCTTGCGTGATTTATATCGGCGCCGTGTATTATATTGCTACTTTTGCAAGACAATTTTGCAAAACGCGGGAAGCATTTATTTTCCACAAAGTTTAATCCGCTGATACAACATTGAGGGTTGTCTTGCTAATACAGATCGATGAAAATAGCAACTTTGTACAGAATACACAAACTGATTTAAGTACATACCTCATTTTCGGCTTTCTTAGGAAATAAAACTTGAGTATATAGCGCAAGCTTTTTTGCCTTGTTGGGGGCAGTATTAGCCTCAATAAAAGTCTATGAAGATAACCTAATTCTCAATGAAACTCATAGAGTTGTTATTAAGTTTTCGCTCCTCATACTTGAACATAAGTACATACGTAAGTAGAGAGTACCCACCCTCTGCAGTTACCAAATAGTGTCTCCAAAGTTCATAGTTACACTTTGATGCTGTATCATGTTTCTAGCTACCATTTTATAGAGTATTGTCTAGTCCTATACAGAAATCTGCAAATATTTCGTTAATGCCTGAAACGTTACGTGTCTAAATGTTTGGAAAAATCAATAGTGTCAAAATCTTGTTGAAACTGTTTGAAGGGACAAACCGAAAAACAACATGCATAAAACAGATTCTTTCCGCATATACATGTTATTACTTTATTTCATTAAATGCTCATTTTATACATAAAAGCTTTAATTTTTTTAGGTAAACAACTCATACAATTGAAAGAAATCCGAATTTCAGTATTTGTTATGTCATCAGCTAATAGGAAATATGTCAAAATATACGAATAACCAAAGTGTAACATGGGAAATGGTATAAATTCATGCAACATACGAAGCTGTCTAATGTGGAGTGCCTTGAAAAAAGTTAGGTATGCGTGAAGAGTTTGTTCCCGATTTATTGCCATCAAATGTTTTGAATAAATTTTGTAATATAATAATATATTGAATTGTTTATTACTGCGTTAGCGTACTTAACTTTTCACTTTTTATTTGAATATCTCCTCAATATTTTTTCCATTTTGTTGACTTTGGAAAATGTATTGTATATCCATACTTCAACACTGTGTATATCGTTTCCTGCAACATAATTTAATAATTATCCCAGAATATTCTGATCAGATTACTTGTCACAGAAATAGCTTTCGTGCTGGTTTTAACTAAGTAGATATTCTTTGTCTGTAAATTTGCTCGATTGGCAAATTTCTGATGGTGAATTTTGTTATGTGTTCACCCAATTAGAAAGCTAAGCATATTTAGATAGTTCATTGGACACAATGATTTTGTATCCGCAACGGCTACTAAAGGATAAACCAAGTGCAATCCAATTTATTTTATATTAGGCTCAACTATTAAACAAACACTAACTGATGGGTATAATTTTGTAATTTGAACATGTCATACTTTAAAAAATTTCGCATGTGATGCAAACTCCAAGTGCATGCAAACAAAAAGGGAATAGGTAGCCAGAAGCATCCGGGAAAACGGTTTTACCAATGTTGGAAGTCATGATGAGCACAGCGGTCAAACACGAACAATTGCAGCGTCGTTATATTCGAAAGAACATGTACTTAGAAGGCGCCATAGTGAGGTCAATCTCGAGGCATAACTGTTCAAAAAGTTACAAATTAGCCAATGTAGGGCATGTAATAGTATTGCTTTAATCCCTACAAAGTTCAGCAAGTGTTTCGTATTTCCAGTATGCCAGCAACAATGACCGTGAACTCTGCCCCCTCCAACAACGACCAACTGCAATCGGAAGTCAGAATGGGCGAGGAGGTAGGTAATATACGGGTAGGCACCTTGTCAACATCCAAATTAAAAACGGCTTCCAACCATTGAATTGCAAGGAACGCAATAATTGCTAACACCCACTACATGCCAACGGCAGCGATGATTCAGCACGCCTACCACAGTGACGGATTAATTGGTATGCGTTAGTAAATTCAATGAATGCGGATTCAGCGCACATTCCATGCACTTCGCTGTTTCTGCTTAGAGTCTTAGCTCATCGTCTTTTTGATATTGGTTCTTCATGGTCTCGCTTTGGCTTAGAAAATGTCCTTAGCGCAGGCATTCGCTACCGCATGCGCTTCATCTTTTAAAGTAAGCTTCATCAGCCCCTAAATCTTTCGTTCCTTGCGCTGCTCGTTCGTTTTATACAGTGCTCTCAGCCACGCCTGCATAAACCGTTTTAGTTTGCCTACAACATTCGTACCGTTTAGCAGCCTTTAATGTAAAACTCTTGAAACCAAAATTAATTTTTGCAAAATAACTTTGATCATGTACTGAGTTGCAAACCTTCCTACGTTGATGAATTCAACCTTAAATAGATTTTAACTGCAAACGTGTAACGTTTCGGTAGATATATCCATTCCACTGTAATTTTCCAACCTTCTTATTTACTCAAATGTTTCTCAAAGTTTGGAGAGGTTAGCATTTGTTTATATATAAGGTTTCAATTATCGTTGCAGCTACCACGCCTGCTAGCTTCCATTTTAATCTAAAAAAGGCAGAAAAAGTGCATGTATCGTACTGATGCTGTTTAAATCGTAACTGCGAAAAACGTATCGGTTTTTCGTGTTTTCCCATATTTGATGACGCTTGCAAAAGGAAAAAAAGAGTTGGCGTACATTGGAGCAAATAAAAAATGTTGGCTGGATAAGGCTCGTTCCAGCAATATAGGAGGTTGCAATAAATGGTTAGGCTGAGATTTGGATAAATATTTTTATATGAGAAACATGGCCCGTTTGGCAGGACTTTGTACGGATAGCTAAGGAGCGATTTTGCTATACATTCAGTTATGGAAAATTAATTGGTTTTATTAATCCTCTTGCCGTTATTACGAAGCAAATAAAAATTCAGATAATATTATCAGTTATTTCTGAACAAGGTGACCATGCAATTATTCAAATATGGATGAAGTTTGTTGCAACTATACAGACTGAATTTATTGTAGTAATTTTGACAAGTATGAATTGCATGATAATAGAACAGACAGCATTTAGTAATCCACTCTGTGTATCCAATTTATTGTACCTCAGTTTCTTGGGAAATGAAAAGGTTTCTGGACACGTAAATTTACGCAGCGGACTCTAAGGGAATAGTTATGGCTTGCTCACGATTTTAAGGACTAGTAATTTTTATAACCTGATATTGGTTTCAGATAGGGAACCATTGACCCTACAAGTTATTACCTGTCGTCATGAGACGGCTGTGCGTGGAGTAGCTGAGTAGGTACTCAACGGATATAAGCATCCTTCTAATCTTCAAGCACAAACTCAGGAACGTCATGTCGTGGCGTTTTGTTTAAACTTTTGTTTTAAATAAGAAGGCTTGTTGCACAATTGATCATTTGAAATACTTAAAATTACAAAAAGGCAATTGCACTATCGGTCATACATATTTTGTGCAGTGTGCAAAATATGCATATCTGTGGGCTCGATGGATAACTGTTTGTATTTTCCAAATATGCAAGTAAATAATAATCAAGAATTTGTGCGTTATCTTTAAAAAGACATTTTATGTACTCGTGAAGTATGCTCATGACAACGTTTCAGTAATTCTATCCAACAACCTTGATTAGTTAAAGGTATATATCGAGAGGAGTAACGCTTTATGATGATTCTAGTCGATTTGCGTTTCTCGGCGAAAATATGAACCAAAGATGATTCTACTTTAAATAATACCCGATATATTAGTAGCAGACGTGATTAGACAACCCGGTGAATCGCGAAGAGTTTAGCTTTAAAAATATATGCGTGATTGGTAAGGATAAGGAATCAGGAGTAAGTAGTCCTGGGTCTTTTTCATATAGATATTTTGCGGCAAAGCAATTTTAAATTATGCGAAAAGTAAGTTCTATATAAGAGAACATAAGGAAAACTTTTCCAACTTTTAAAAGCTAGGATAATATTCAATACTTCTCGGTTTTTCCAGCGTAACCAAAATAACACACCAAATGATAATATTATATTAAAGTAAAACAAGTTTGGATTCTATAACTGCACTCAGCCGAACTGCTCGTGCTACTCAACGAATGGGCTCCTAGTTTCTGTTCATGGGTTATTGTTTAATAGCAGCATCATGGTTACTTCGTAACTTACATTTCACTGCTAAAAGTAGCAATTTTCAATTTATTTAATGAGAATTATGAATTATAAGTGTTTCGTAATAAAAACAGCCGTAATTTCGAGGAGTCCTCGGGTTTACACCAGGCAGAGTTCTGCTATTTCTCAAAGGTTACTTGCTTGCTTTTGAATAATATATGGTTAACTGTGAAGATTTTAATTAAGATTTGTGTGTTCTTTAACACCAGCATACTCGATGCACCATAATGAAATAATATGGATTTATTTCTGGTAGTACATGAGAACAGATATTATTCGTGTCCGGTTAGGAGATATCCATCTGTCGTAACACCGGTCATATACAAATAATGGATGCACTAAGAACCCAGTCTGAATATGCATATAAGAGATGTGAGTGACCAATCGCATCTTAACCGGTTACAACTTTCACAGCACCTGGAATTTCAAGTGCGTCCAGCCGGCAATATAACCAGAATAACAAAGACGACTCTACATAAGCTGACGCGGTAATAATAATAATAATAATAATAAGCTGATGCTGTATAATTCCAAATAAAAGCCATTGCAAACAGCATTGCTACTGGACAAAATATAAAAAAGCAAATGAAGACAAAACCTCAAAATATACTATAAAAAGGCGACAAGTATACATATTTTTGGAAAGCAAAGTAGGTGGGTTGTAATGTCAGAGTATTTGAATGAACTTATCAGCGCACAATTTGAAAAAATATGCACGTAAGTAAACCGTTTATAGCATATTAACGAAACCAAGGTTTAAATGCTCTTTGAGTATTGTAAGTTTGCATATTAAGCAAAGTAAAGCAAATAAGTTAAATGTGATTTAACTGGCAAGCTTGAGTGGCAAGGTGAAAATAATAATTGACCATGTTAGGCGAAGTAATCTTTTGTAACAACTGTTGCATTGTAGGTCACGGGAGTTGTGCTGATTACATTGGACATCCGATAAACGATAAGATGCGCATGAAAAGAATTCTGTCAAATCCAAGTGTTCGCAAGAAAGTCAAAACACGGCCATTTGGTGGACCAGGGAATTTCAATCAGCATTAAATAACCGATGTTTTTAATGGCCTCTACAGTACTTTCATGTTGTCACTTCATCAAAACGGATATTTGCTTTGCGTCGAAAACTATTTTACAAATATTAGTGTCAGCTTCCTCCACGGCAAAATATTATTCAAATTACCTGCCAAATAACATATGGCACAGCTAGATATCCGTAATGCATCATTTAGCATCGTTGCTGTCCGTTTATTATTTATGATACCTTCAACAAATGGATTTTTATACAAGCAAATAAAACCATTAATATCATACACTTCTATCTACCAGGACATTGTTTTCATTGCGCAGTCACCTGGCCAGTGTATGTGACCATATCAGCTACTATAAGGTAGACTGTGACAATAACCAACTATTGTTCAGCAAACACTGTCAAAATAAAGATATGGTACGTGTTAGATACATATTACTCATAATTTTACGAAATAAACTAGCACTTTAGCACTGATAAGACACACCGAAAAATTGTAGTAGATGCTGCTATTTTACATTTATTGGCCTGGTATCTTGAAGGTACTTAATAGTAATGTGCATATTAGTAACTTGCGCTCTAGAAAGCAGAAGTTTATCAGTAATAACGAAACAGGAATATGAGAGCTTCGTTCAGCCAGCATGCTATATATATAAATATATTAGTGCATTACCTGAACAAAAATACCTACCTAAGTTAATTTTGACAAATGACGTTTCCTGCGATTAAAGTGACGACGTTATATGATAGTAACTCTCTCTCAACGACGATCGCCAATAAGATTTCCAGAGCTATCGCAAGTCTTAAATAAAAACATACCAAGGGTTGTGAATACTCTTTTGATAAACGTCTCAATGTGTATAACAGCAAGAAAATATACATTCTGGTGTACTAATTAATGTAAAATGCATATGTGCATCTGTTTGAGAGTTGACTGGTGGTTAGCCATTTTATGCATGTTAAATTCAGCATCAATTTATTTGGTTTCAATTGAGATAAATGTTTTATTACATATGTCTCAACATTAACACTTTTCTGCTATTCTTCTAAGCAGGAATCGAGTCGAATATTTTACCTTCTTCAAGTGACATTTGTTCTTTGTTTATAATTCGACGTTTACATATCTAATGATATAAAATCTTCGTAGTACGCATTTATTGCTGTTTCTTTTTGAAATAACCATTTTCGACGTATTTTTCCTTTGCTTTCGATTTATAAACGAACTTACTCAGTTGATTAATTCGACTGTATATCGGTGGCTGTCCGCGAATAGAAAAACTAACTTGCATTTTAAATTTCCTTCAGATTAACATAGTCGTTTCACCAAATTGCCCACCGTTTAACATGGTAAACCAAATTGATCATTTTCCTATTTACAAACTTGCATTTTTCCGTGTCTAACTTAATGATTTAAAGTAACAACTGCAAGACCCTAACGTTAAACAATGGTTAATTTTTCAAAGACTCAATACCCAAATGGCTTATTGCCTTTTCGTGCATAATACTAATTAAGACAGTATAAATTCCGGCATACTGATTAACTTTCAACCATAATATGCAAGTACACAAACGACGTTAATTACTACTAGCTATTGATAGACGTAAATAATATTAATCATTTCCAATGGCATGCCATCTTTAACAAACGCTATTTCTGAGGGTAACTCCAGTGACGTTATACCTAAATTCCAAAAAACCAATAACTTGCTGGTTGTTTCTTAGAATATTATACGATCCATCACCATAAGCAATGAAATAAACGCAGTAGGGCATGGCTAAAATATCGTTTCATAATGAACGCCAGCTTATTTACTAACGCAATCTTTTACACGTTTGATCCAAGTGAAATATCCTACACTGATTCTGTTTCCCTATTCTGTGATTATAAGGCTGAGTAGGTAAAAATATTTGTTTCAACGGCAAGCAAGCAAATTGAGTCACTGATGAATCTACAATAGTTCCGTCTCAAGATATATACACCTTTTTTAACGGGCCTTACTGCTGTCAAAACATGAGTTTCACAATTATCTTAGAGATCATTTCTGAGGCAAACATTAGTTAAATAATTCGGCGGACCGTTTCAATGCATATAAGGCAAACTAAAAGGCGACTAACTTTGCTTAGTTCAGATGTCGGTCATTGTTTAGACTTATGCATCATCCTACGCATACATCGATCGGGATAACGTAAACACAATGACGACACCAATGTCGGCATAACGGTTAGCTTGACTGCTGTTTGGTCAGGGTAGACAGACCGGTTGAAGAAACTTCTGATGCAGCCCTAGCTTGCGCTGTGTTCTTCGGAACGTAATAGCTTCTGCTGTGGAGGGCATACATAGACGCAGATATTTTGACTTGTTCAAATGGACTTTGTAACAACCAAATAGATGGGACCCCGCTTGACAAACCTCCAATTCCTCGGTTCGGCAATTATCTAGGATCTTGTTTTAAATGCAGCGTTATAATTAACGAGATGTTCTACCAATGGATGCTGTGCCACACGTTCACTTACATTAAAAGGTTTATGTAAGAGGAGGTCTGCTTCGACAGTCCCATCTTAGTGCACCCAGGGAAAAGTGATTATATGTCAGAGTTAAATTGCAGCTCCGCGGCTCGTAGTGTTCATTATTGGTTTACTCAGCTTTTTGTTGTAAACCCAACATTTGTATCTCATTTAAATCCATTGTGAATACAGATGAGCTTCTTACTATATAACTTCTCAACACACGCTGTTATGCTAGGCTGCATGGTAAGCGGTTTTACTCATCCGAATACCTATTTTTACTTAGTTTGTTATGTATGGATTTTATCTCATCGCTCAGAGCAACTTCAGGACAGAATGTTCGGGGAGTTTTTAACATTCACTTGCATTTTAGATCTATGAAAATACTGAAGGTTTTTAAACGGTCCAGGTTTGCTTTCTGTCGAGGTTATTTAATGGGTGAGACAGCCGTTTGGCTGCTCATGTTTGCAAGGATAAATAAGAGCTGGCCAACCTATTCAACTTGTTAAGTGAACTTGTGTGCGGATGCGCATTTTTGTACTCTGCCAATATATCGCTTAAAATTAAATCGTTTTGTTCACGTGGAAGTTACCGCTTATATAGGTATATCACATATCTAAATTACCGCGACTGCATTCCATGATGCATTTTTCAGTTTGGCTTGAAAAATAACAGCCAACGCTTGTGCAAACTGAGATGCAATTGCGACTCTATCATTCTTCCCATCACTGATGTCGTTATAAGGGAATTAACTATTGTAAGTTCAACTCAACCATAAGCCCTTCAGGCATGGTATTCGTATTTACAAGGACATGTTGTTCTCGCGCACATAGTAATTATAATTATTCTATAAAACCTAGCAGCGACAGGTTCATGAATAGAAAAGCTACATCAAGTTAGAACAATATTCGATTGTATGATTTTATATTTAACATTTCGTACGAAAGTAAAACGCTAAAGAACACTTCGTAGAGCAATTCACGTTTTATGGGTTGTTACCTTTCTATTAACCGTTAGACTGTTGGCCGGTACACTGCATTTTTCATGGGCAATGTGGGACCTAATGGTACACCTAATTTATGAAAATTTTGGATATTACATTTGTCTGCCATATGCTCTGGCTGGCCTAATGCATTTGGCTAGAGAAGCAGGTATCAACACGGGATAACATAACTAGTTATAACAGGTTGTCGCTTTTTCTCAGCATTTGCGGTTGTGTTTCTCTTAGACTTTTACAGAACACATTTTTTGTTCTTAGGGAACCTAGTTTATGTTCCATTGTATTCCATTATATTCATTAGATATATGCCATAAGTTTGATCCGGTTGACAATTGTTTGTCTTTTATTTTTCTTTAATAATTTTAAGGCTATCAGATTTATTCAGAACGCGTAGATTTACCCAATGTTTTCAATATGGTTTAATCATATAACCACCGAACACTTGAGACACTCAAGCTCGTCAGTTGACAGTACCATCAAAATTTGTTTTGGCCAGAAATCAATCGATTTGGGTGTCAGTATCTAGCTGAGTTGTGTTGCGTTTATTATTGCATACTGTGAAAAAATGACATTAATTTAAGGAAAATAATATGTTACATAAATATGAATCGAGCTATTATTGTGATGCTAATCTATCGTAAATAAAACCAATTGTGTGAAGTATAATTGGTAGAAGTATTGTGGTCGAAACACACGAGTTTTTGAAATGTGGGCTTTTTGGTAAGCAGCGTCGAAGATGAAACCCAAGGGCATAGTTT
Source organism: Dicrocoelium dendriticum (assembly GCA_944474145.2). NCBI lineage: Eukaryota > Metazoa > Platyhelminthes > Trematoda > Plagiorchiida > Dicrocoeliidae > Dicrocoelium > Dicrocoelium dendriticum. The sequence continues at coordinate 263,482,124 of OX104063.1, read as the reverse complement.
AAATTACATTTTATTTTTATCATCTAGTGTCTGCATTGCGCAAATAAAAACATTGCGGCGGCTATTTTTGGTTAGACGATTTAGCACATCAAGTGAAAGGTAGTTTTATTTAAACAATACTACCCACTATTCTCATAGCAGTCGTCCAATCATCCGATATAAAATCAGCTAATCATCCTTCCAAATGTGATGTGAGAACGCATTCATTGTTCTCCATATTAAAAATCTTGGGAAACTTATCCGTTAGAGTTTAACCAGGCAATCTTATATATGCCAGCTAAATCAATGTCCCATTTGGGCAAAACGCTCTCTGGTGCCTTTCCAGATGGGTAATTGACTAATATAAATTACTGGCTGATTCCGCGAACAAAAATACAATGTAAATAAATGTTCCAATAAATAATGCTCCTGTTTAGTTTAGTTGTTAAGGAGCACGCAACCTGTTAACACAATGATAAGCACAATATTAGCATCAAATTCAAGACGCACTGAAGCTTGTTCTGATTTTCTGAATAAATAATCAATTAATGTTTTCCAGTGGCTTACACATTTTACATATATTGCTAAATTTACTTATGCGATGTGAGTTACAAATATGACAGTAAAATATAGTTGTTTTAACCGACAGAAATCAATAAATCGAAGGCAGGTAGCATTTTACTTGGACCAGGTGACTGGTGCGCTTTACTAGACGAGGCTCATAGGAAACCTTAGCTTCAGTCGGTAGAGAAATATCCAGGCAACAGGAAAGGATGTGGAAAGGATGCGGAAAATGGACCCAGTTAGGCTGGTGGTCATTGTTACAGATATTCAATGTGCTCTGCCCATCATGTCAGATGACCCTGATTTTGGTGAATCAGTTCACTTCATTTTCACGAAAACCTCACGCACATTTATCTTCCGACGTGCAATAGCAGCTTGTAAACAAACCTACATGAGTGTTCAAACAATGAATATAGCTAGCTTGGACAACGAGAGGGAAGCATTAAAGCTTTGCTGATGATATTGTATTGCGAACGACTGTTTTCAAGCCGTTTGTTGATGCGACCAAAACAAAATTTTGATTTGCAATGCACTTTGAAAGACTAGGAATTGGAGAGAGGTTGCCAAGTACCAGAGAGTTGAATGAGCGTGGTACGACGAACATGGTATGCGGTGTGGTAGAGTGAGATATAGGATGACCGGCCGTAAGAACCCCTTCAAGGAAAGCAACTCAGCAACTAATAAGAGTGTGCAAGAAATCGGATATTCATCATTTCCTGTGTAGTTTTAGCCTACTGCTTCTCGAGCGTCCCATTCTAGGAAGGGGAAAAATGGGGGGAACTCGCCCGGAGCGTTCATTCATATAACTAACCCGCAAGGCAGAGTGAGGAATTAAAGTATTCAAGCGTATCGGGAGCAAGTGACCGGTTGCTCGATTCGTACGACTTTCGTTTGCCAGGCTGCCAAACAAAGGCCTAATACTCCCACTAATTCAGCGTCAGGATTATTGATCATAGTTGCCCAGTGAGGTGAAACCATGGGAGGGGTGCTTTATTTGAGGCGCGTGAAATCCATCGTCGCAGTTTTGATAATAGTAATTGTGTGGCTTTTTATAGGGAGAACGCTTGCCGGGCGAAAGCCCACAACGTCCTTGAACACAGCCGCCTAAACTTTCGCTGTAAGGAAATAATCATAAACACCCAGCTGGCACCACGAGGGTGGAGTTCGGCAAGCCAGGCATGCGTGTTCTGAATGCGTCATGCTCTAACTTTGCCATCAACACCTTTTCTTGATTTGGTCACAATGGTGATCCCATGGCAAATGCAGCAATTTGAGGACACGCACACCCATTGAATATAAACTGTATGTGCAAGGTGCATCTGAGTAACTATTCTCTAAGAAGTTTTCCCGGGAAAATCATAAGTTATTTCAGTAGCCGTGCGAAATTGCAAAAATATGCCACCTTTTCCTAACAAAATATTTGTAAACGAAGACTGATAGTCAGATGATTACATTCGTCGGTTGTTAAGGTACTCTTCTCGTAACTTCTCAATAACGTCTAAAGTGTCTTACATGCAGTAAGTTAAGGCAGATTAAAGCATCGATTGTAGCTGCCTATCCATCCAGCTACCGTGGCCTTCAAATTCCTCTGTGGTTTCCTCTGTCCATGCCATGCCAAGTGCAATAACACCGCAATTTAGTGATAATGTCCTGTTGGAATTAAGCATTCTGATCTAAACACAGCTCAATGCCGCACCTTCAGCATTATGTCGTCATCTTGCACTGTTTGGGTAGGAGGATAATTACCGAAAAGAATTATTTACTCAAATACTGCCTACCTTGGTTCATTCTATTAAATGTGAATCGTTTTGTTGCTGATGATGATTCAGTCATCATAATTCAATTCATGTAATTTGAAAGTACTTTACTTCTTTAGGGTTGAAGGTTGATCACCATACCTTTGGCTCAGAATTCTTTTGGCAAACAGTGAGTGTTATTTACATGTTTAATCACATTGCTTCCAAGCAAGTCTTTGGAGTGCTATGAACTTGTTTTCCGAGGCAATTATTCGCATTACTGTTGAGGTTTCTTCCTAGATCCCAGGCTCTACATTCCTAACTAGATACATAAATAGCAGAAATTAATGTTCTGCTCTTAAACGTACTTTTGCTGACATACAATCCGGCCACTGCTCTATTTTGCACGTAGAGGGGATTAACGCATTACTCCTGCATACCTGATGATACACAGCATTTAGTGATACAATAAAAACCGCGAGTTATGTGTAGTCTTAATAGCCATAATGACCCTTTTCTTTTTACACTAGATAATGGCTGTGGCAATTTATTGTTAGAAAATGGAATCCGTAAGAGCATTTAGGATAGTGGCTGGCGTAACAAAGTTTCAAAATCATTGTGCGAGGATGACATTCGACAGCATGACCACATTCATAATTGAAATTTCATTTCTAATCTAAAATAGGAGACAACTTACTAATGGGTGGTACGAGTATGTTCATATCATGTTACCGTAATCTCCAAGCGCTACAGTTGAACCAACACGCATTAGGCAAATCTTTCCCTATAGCCAATTTTTCGATATAAATGTTTCGTTATCACTCAACCAAACGTTAGTTAGTTGGGATTATTGGGCCTATCCGAAGGTAGAGATTAGCACATAGCTGAAATGTTATTTTCCAATTCGGAGATACAAATGTTTATGTAGATGGCTTGGGTCTGCTCATGTTTTTCTTGGATAACACCATAATTTTCCCACACTTGTATTGCCTCTGTGATTTCGTTGATTGGGGCGGCATGAACATCCACAAACCCACGTTGGTCCTGTTGCTTAGATATGCGTGTAACATCTATTTACATTTAATATGTAGATATTAAATCAGGAGATTGTTTAGCGATAGGCTTTTGCGGTGGGTGAGTGTTACACTCTAATGTTAGTGTCTGATGATTATAGAAATTGCTCGAGAAGTGGTCAGTATAACACCTAACAAAGCATTGTGTCCTTGTGTTTGGAAATTCTTATAAAACTTTACGAAGTCCGTTGATTGGGAAATATCTGCTTGCGTGATCAAAGATTACAGAAACTACGGGAAAAACTTTTGAGTTTGCTTGAATATATCTGTCCTGTTTGGCTAGTGAAGGTCCACCTAATGCAGTGGAACAACACGCTGATAGTCCAGCTGTCCGAAATCAAAAATATGTGCTTATAACTGCAGTGGAAAGAGAATATCGTGGCCGAAATTCTTTCTCATCATTAGTCAAGTTAGCTCAGTCCTACCTACCTAACCTCATAAGTCCAGATCTACTTCACCGGCTCTCCGATGACAAAGCTATGTTGCAAGGATAGTAGACTTGCCCACAAAAATTCCATGTGCATCCATAATTAGGCCCTTCCTGCGGGGCAGAATACATTTGTCTCATGACTAATCCTCCATCGGATATAATTTAGGAAAACCGACCTGCTTGATTAGGGTCTGGAATCGAGGGGCTATCATACTCTACCTCCGCTCCAAATCTAGCTAACACAGAGTGCAAGCCTGACAAAAAATTATCAGAACCTATTTTTGATTGTACTGATTTTGAAAAAACGATGAATATTAGCTGCTTAGTTGACAGCAACAAAGGTTCTTATATTAAGCGCCCATCCTAAGTAGCCATTTACATATGGTAGAACAATGGCTTAACTAGCCCATTTGAATAAGCTAACACGTTAGAAAACAATTTAAAATATAGAGAGCTGACCTAATTTGCCTTGGTAATTGGTTGCCCTGTTTATTTAGATGTTTGATGATTACGTATTTTCTTGACGGGACGCAGTGTTTGGAAGAAAAAAGACAATGTAAATTTTATTGTAAATAAACCAGACATATATGAATTTCAGTTCCAAGGATTCAATTGGACAATTTAGTGTTGGTAATATTGTTACATATCCAGTAAATGCGTTAATAAACTGCAGAACACACAACCATGTATTTCATCAAGTATTAACTTCACGATTTATGTAAATTTGTCGAATACTAAAACCGTATTGCTTTCTTGCATGCATTTTTGATGCATACTTTGAGTACAAACCGTAAAAATTTATATTTCTAGTTGGATTTAAACGAAAATGTTTTCCTAGTCATTCCTATATATAGTGAGAGAGAGAGGGAGATTGAGAGTTTGGCCCATTCTCAAGGATTTTCGGGTGGATTTGGAGCCTAGGAATCAGTTAGGTCTCATGGGACGATTAAACACAGATGTAGTTTTTGTTATTCAACAAGATGGTGTTATTACTGCGTATCGTTAAGACATTTGCTTGCATATCAGCATAAATTGCTGCAGTTCAGTTTAAAGTGCAAGGGATACGTGTGGTTGTTGAAAAATTGGGACTGGAGGACATTCGTCTCCACATCCGTTTTTCCTTTTTTTGAGTAGCATGCTCCACTACGTGACGACTAAAAACCAAACTCAGTGAAAGTAAATGCGTACGGCTTACCCAATGGCATTATCTACGTAAGCTGATTAAATCAATTCTAGAGCTGACATGCAACAGGGAAGTAAATCAGAGCACGACCGCTTCGACGTTTTGGACTAGGGAGGTAGCCCGGTTTCGATGACAACTAAGGAATTTGTGGTCAAGATATTGCAGTTAAAATGGTACGGATATTTAAATTTTTGTGTGGGTGAATAAAAACTTTCAGTTCTATGATTTTCTGAATGAGGTTACAAGGATTTTGAAATAACGGTAGCAGAAGCTGGCGATATATGCATTTATCAACAAATATGTGAGCGACAATACGGTTATAAACAGTGACGATTTTTATTTCAATAAAGTAAAGAAGTTCTGACACATTTAATTTTTTACACACCGCAGTGGATTAGTCATTAAATACAAATAAGTTTTATAGTAGTCACCGAATGAAAACCTTAAGACGTGGTGCATTCTTTTATGTATACTCGGTTAGATCGACTTAAGGCATCGCTAATTATTTAAGCCGCCTTTTCTTATTTCCGTTGTAATCAGCCTTGTGATTAATTCAATATTCCATAAGTACTACTTTCATAAAAGCGAATGCTTAGAGAAGAAGAATACAGTTTGCTCGCCATTATATGTCTGTTAATTTCCTGGCAGACAGCGCACCACGCATACATATTAACTATTTGTCAAATCCGTGCGTCGTTTTGTCTCAAAATCGTGCTTCTATCTTTCATGCTTGACCTTGTAATTTAAATCCGTAATTGGCATTTTAATTAAACGGATAGAAGCAAAGAATACTTTTTGATAAGTCCTACACTGTAACGATTTGCCATTTAATAAACTCTATACCAATATACTAGAATTACTCTGCCCAAATTACTTTACCAAATAAATAGCAAAATACAAGTCTAAGTAAAAAGTCAAACCTCATAAAGTGCCCTATACAGCTGATTTCCGTGCTGTTATTTGTGGTTTTACCCTACCTTTAGGAATATTCTCTTTGCCCATAGTTTTCTAATAAACCTCTATTTCATTCTCAACCATTCTTGAAAAAAATGTAAAAAACTCAACCCCAATATGCTCATCACAAATATATATATTCAATTAATGCAGGTGGGGTTCTGGGTTGTCTAATCTACCGTTAACATTTCTCACAGTCCGAATCTGTAGGCAGCAACTGATCATTGTATGACGAAACATGAGCGACCGTGAAAATTTGAATGAACACCTTACAATAAACGGCTACTCCAAAAAATAACAATAATGTTCCTTTTATTTGCTTGCTGATTTACATACTGACTGCTAAAGTCCTCGAAATTTTACTCTAAGAAACAGCCTTGGGATTATAATTTTTTGACATACAGAAAACAGCTAAAGATGACATATGAAAAATTATAATTCTTTATATTATTGCATGATATGAACACGCCAGCTGTCACCCAATTTTGTCGATACAAATTTCAAGTTTTTGATCTCGAATTTTCTTAGGACATAAAACAATTTTATAGTACTGCTTTGTTTCGAAGTTCCTGGCCACCTATTTGTCTGCTTGTTTCCTTCACCATCCTCTCCTTCTATAAATGATTTTCGCTTGTTTACAAACAACTCCAACATAATCGGAATTGTTTGAGTAGATAGATACAAAACAATTCAAGTTTTCTCTTTTTTATTTTATTTGTTTGGGATTCCGAGATAAGCTTGTTTCGTTTGATAAGACGATGTATAATATTTGTAAAGCTAAATGTTGTTTTTGTTTTCATGAAATCAGAGCATTTCTTACTGGTGATTTAAGCAATGGCTAGAAGGTCGATTCACTCCCATTACCGCAATACAAAACAGAATCGACCCGTCTTGTTTGCAAAGATGTAATATAAAGCCTGTCGGAAATGCGCACACTTGCGACATCTAGCTTATTGAACTATCGCAGTGGATGTGGAAATTCATCAAATATGACTATAATATAAGTAAATGTTTTGGCCTTTAGTTTTAGACAGTTTCCCAACATGTCACCTTAAGTATATGTAACCGCATGAACACAAACGCTTTACGTTCTTTACGTACTTGCTGCTGAAACAGTAAGAATAAACAATTACCAGACTTATTAAATGCCCGCATTACCAAGGATTTATCTACAACATTAAATACAGCAAAATGAATCCATTATGAGGAATTGTAGTACGGCAACTGCTACATTGAGATATGCTTGTAAAAGCGCAGCTATAGTGACGTCATGAAATGATATGTTGGTCACATTTCCGTCCTGTTATTAAAGATTTTGCAACTGGAAAAATTAAACAGCGTTAAGCATGAGGAATGACAGAAAATGCAGGTTTCAAATTTAATGGCATATATCCATCTATTCTGTTGAAACCAACTATCTTTTTTAGTGACAAAGATTTGTTGCTTTTTATTTTGAGAAATGTATTCATATTATGTGAGTTAGAAGCAACAAGGTAGGACATAAACGTGTGCTTATTATTAGTTAAATAAAAAGGCAATGTTTCTAGCATTTATTGAAGTCTAGTGTTACACTTGACCCAATCATAATGTTTCTATTATTATTACGTTGCGCTTTGTCCTCATCACTGCAACTTATCGGGAAGATTAGTATACCTTTTTCAACATTGCACTCGTATTTATTTAGTCGTTTACATTGACAGAGCTGACCACGGACTGTCTTAAACGTGGACAAATACCAACAATTTTGGTTTAAGTAGTCGATATCACCAGATGGCGGATCAGATCCAGTGTCAAAACGGAACCGGCCCGCTCATCACAAAGTACCACATGCCAAAACATGGATAGTCGTAACTTGGAATGTAATCCTGCGTGAAATTTGCATAATAAGGTTGGCTGTTTAAATCAGCTGGATCACCAGTCTCAATGCGTCGCCTGTTATTAGGATGCCATGAACGTCTTAAGTGATCAGCATAAATACCTGTAAGGAATGGATAAAAAGGAAAACTGAAAATACAGGAGTACTTGTTACACGCAGCAGGACGCACGATGTACGCAAAATTAATTTAGAACGTTTAATAACAATATAATAACAATATTCTATTATTTACTTATCTACTGCAAATTAACCTTTGGACATTATTCTGTTGCGTATTATGCCGGCTAACGCATACACACATAAATGCAATCTGGCAATTGGCGAAAGGTTTATACATTTACCTTTAAACATGCATAGTCGCGAACCTACATATGCAAATTAGCTTTTCGTTTGACGGTTGCAATCGCTATTAAAAGTACGGTATTATTATATATCCTTAACGTTATTATGCTAGAGTGGTTTTTTGTTATTCAATTTATGATGCACTTTCAAACATAATACAGCTGCTTACTGCAGATTTTTCTGGAAAGTGTCGACTCTTTTGGTTTAGGAGATGCACGAAATGGTTGTTGACTGAATACCATGAAGAACTAACCTTAAATGAGTGCATAAAATATGGATATTTAATAAATGTTTCCTACCAGTAACACTGACTTGCACTTACAAATTCCTCATAAGAGATGGGTAGCCTTGGTTTAACGAAAGATTGCTAGATATATCTGTAATATATTTTGTAAACCTTAAGCAATTCCACTTCATTCATACGGAGTTAGCATTCATCTATACTCATACAAGTTATCTTGTCAATGCTCTGGTCTTTGCTTTTGCGATCGCTGTCGAGTAGTTCCCGTTTTGGTTATGTGCCGCCAGAAAATAAGAGGACAATTTTAGGTGCAAGGAAAATCGAATCACGGAGGTAGCGAATCGTTGTTGACAGCAAACTCTCGAGCGCGATTCATCCCAGGAGCGATAACAGATGGCAGGACGCTGGCAAGACTAATGAAGCGTCGAGTCAGCAGTAGCTTAGTAGGATGAAATTGAGACACTGTAAGTCAAGGTGTCGGAGCATGTCCAATGTTATCTCTTCAACAAATCCTGTTGGCAAAAATAACTAATTTTCGTTTCACGTTCCATCCCAGCCAAAAACCAGTGTCAGTTCACCTTAAGCTAGCGGGTGTTTGCAGGGGCGTAAAAAAGGAATCTCGCTGCCCGGGGCGGAACTAAAATGACAGCCCCAACAAGCGGTTGTAATTCCGTAAACCCTCATAATTTCCAACAGTATTGAAAAAACATTGTTTTGTATAACAACAGCCAAATTTGCAATTTTACAGTGCAGCCGTAAACTCGGAACTTTTTATTGTAACAGTAGTCGAGAACCTGAATTACATACACTTTACGGGCATATCTGAGGCAATAACAAGTGATTCGTTAGAAGCCTACGTATTCGGAATGCGCTCTCAGAACTTGTTATGCAATAGTTCCGGTATGGAATTTGCGCAGCGGATTCCCTAAATATAATTTTGGTATGAAGAATTAAAACTGAAAATGTCCATTTATTTTTTCTCTTAATGAACCGTTGGCAAAATACCGCAAGCTTCTTCATTTGAAAAGGATTCCGTTTTTTTACAGGCATTCTAAGAATACAGGTTCAGCGGCATATCCGTTTGTTTCAACAATAAGCGCTTGAAGAATATCTAACGAGTTCTCTCTAAAATGAATCCGTCCAATCGACAAGCTGTGTTGGAGCCCAAGCGTCCATGTGACTGCGCGTAAGCTATGTCACAGTTGTCTCTCTGCCCCTTTTTTCGAGCCGCATGTAAAATAGAGACCAGACTGCAAACTGCATCGTCTGACGGCTAATATTAAGGAAGAATCAGTCGAACTCGTGGTCTAAACCACAGGATAAGATGACTCCGAAATGACTGCGGACTGAAAGGCAAACAACTAACAGAGTTCAGTGTGAGGGCAACGAGCGCTTACCGCACCAGTGTGGGCGAGGCTGGTCACAAAATGCATGCACACACACAGCAAGCAGGCTATGACAAGGCGAAGTGGTGAAATTATTGCCATTCGTTAATCGGATCATTGGATGTCGATGGACCACGAACATATACCGCCGTCCTCAATTTACATTCAATCCGAATCGTGTTACGTGCCTGTTACTCAGCGAGTGATAATTGTTCGTCTGTATGTTGAGTGCAGATGTACTGCTGAATAAACAGCTCGACGATACAACAACATTAACGGTGCCAGAGGATCAATCAATGGACGGTATGTTCGTAGGGTTTTGAGACCCTTGAAGAAAACTGGGAGCGTTTGCGACTCTAAAAAGACAGGGCATGCTCTTCACACCACGAATGACTTTTCGCATGGTATCCAGAAACTGCCATGTGATCATTTGTAAACTCGCCCAGATTGCAACCCATGATATGCTGCCCACAGGATTTCGACGGTGAGAAAATTCCGGAAATATAACTTCTGTCAAGTGCAGGTTTTAAACCTACGAAATTCGAAGAGGCGGCTTGATTTTTGCTGCAGGTTTTTGGAAGCTATGAACATGCATTCCGTTTTTTTACCGATGAAGCTGTTTTCAGTTTGCGCGGTGCGGAAAAGAAACAAGCCTGCGCAACGTGTAATCCACGCCGTTTCAGGGCTTCAAGTATACAAGATGATGCAAAGCTCATGGTAAGAGCTGGGTTAACTGGTCAAAGAATAGTAGGAGCATTTTTCCGGTACTGTGACCGGCAGGTTATTGTTTCGCAGTATAACGCCTTACGCCTTCTAGCATCATCATAAAAGGAATTATTGCAAATTGTGTCATTCCGGAACTGGAAGCCGCTAGGTGCTGCTAGGTTGCCACAAGATGGCCTACCTGCGCACTATGCACAAACTGGGCGGGATCTTCTCAACCAGACCTTCACTTATCGTTGGTGCAAGCGGGGAGGACCTATAGATTGGCCTGTTCAGTCAGCAGATTTGAACCCACTGAATGTCTTCATCTGAGATCACTTGAAACATCGGGGTTACAAAACGAAGACAAAATCTAATGAGAAATTGAAGCAGAGCATTTGGCACGAATGTCGCGGGATCACAGTTGATAATTTGGGGAAAGTTCTAACAAACAAAATCAGCAAAGTGCTGCACTGCATACAAAACGCCGGCGTGCGCTTCGAACATCAACTTCGCTAACAAACCTGAGCATTTCATTCATAATCTGTAAAAATTTTGCATCATGCAATTATTGATCGATTTAATTCTTACGCTGGCTAATTCTCTCTTTTTCTTAGGAATATAAATTGTTAGTTTCTCTTGAGGTTTTGTGTGAACAAAACGTGTCCTAAGTAGCTTAGGATACCCGTTCCCTTAGAGCGCTACTATGTTGAAACCTTCTCCTTAAGGGTCATTTTCTCTATTTTACTAAATCCATATGGTAAAATAACAGTCGAGGCTCACTTTGCACATTTGTACGAAAATCTGCCCCGTTAAACACTGACAAACGAGGTGACAAGCGGTTGCTTAAGAACTACGAGGGTAGAACTTGCCAAACATCTCTGCGACAGTGACAGTAAGAAGTGACGTACCCAAATGAGGGATCACTGCGAGTCCTTAAATCAAGAGCAACACAATGAAATTTTGTAATAATGAGACAGTATATGGGATCAGGTGTCGTCATTACAAAAAATACAGGACTACGTTCAGAAAATGCAAAAATTGCTTGCAGACTCTAGTGGATTCAACTGTGATTTTACAGGGACCGGTAAAACCGAACAAATTATGTAACCAAATGTTCGTTTACCGAAGACCCTAACAAGGGTGGGATAGAATTCGGCAAATGATGGACACAGCCTATCACTCGAGACTCATAAGTTGATTAAATGTCTGACAGATTTAATCGAGCCTATTCTAAGGGAACTAATGGACTACAGCGTCAAGGACACATTTGTTGATGGAATACGAAATTTTAACTTTGGTGGGTAACATGGTATCCTTAGACGTATGCTTTCTGTTCACATCGTTGTGGGAACCCTGGAAAATACTTATTTGCGGCCTCATATATAAAATGCTCACTTTTACCTATTTACCTCATTCACTGTACTTGTGGTAGCAAGTAAATAAGTTTGGATTTGTAGGTAGTGCCAGAAACCGTGTTCATAGCATACCTTAGCTGCAAGATTTCCTGGTGCATTGCTCTGGAGTTCGGTAGATAGAAACATTACAATATGCTAGCAATGTGTAACACGTTTCGCAATCAAACTTTTGAACTTAGTAAAATGGTTTACGCATATCGACATATATACTTACAACGGATTTTTCAGCATCAACAGCAATTGCTATGTGTTTAAGTGCTCTCAGTTTAAAATTCGCACTAACCCAAGCCTGTAGAAAACCATTGCATGCCTAATTGATAAACTTTAACCAGATTAAGCAAACATTTAACTCGTTTTAACTAATGGTTATTGCTTTAGACAGTGCGAGTCTGATTTAACAAGACTTAACCAATATGTTACGCTCTTTCGATGGATACTTGACAGTTTAGATTGATCCATCTTGGTGCTGCACGCCTACGTACGTCTATTTGTGCATAAGCTACATATGTTTAGCAACTCTGGTTAAAGCGCGACATCACTGTGCTCGAAATACGTCTTGCAACGAAGATTGCCAACGGGCTTGCGGCACCCTCCATATTCGAATGACTACAGAAACTCGGATTTCTCAGTGGACGCTACGAGAAGAACTCATAATGGTATACAAAATACTGCGTGATCGCAGGCATGTATGTTGACACGTTGTGTAGCTCAACCGCAAAACTCTCTTGAGAGTAAACAGCATAAAAGTAAACTAATATTACGATCGCTTAGACTGTTCACGACCTTACTTCACCCTCCGGGTTAGCTGACCATGAAAGCCCTGCCTAATTCAGTCGTTTATGAACCTACATCGTCCACTATCAAAACGCGTTGGGATAGTGAACTCAGTTCCCTAAACCCGGTTAGCTGAAATGGTAGGCTACAATGTATTTGTGTGAACTAACGGCTTTGGAAATAAGATTCAAAATGATGACGCAACTAGCTGAAAGCAAATGAACAATCCCATCTGTATTATTTTTACTGGGAACACAAGGTCATGCAAGCTTACTTTGCACAGTATCATGCCAATTTCATACGCATGTTGAATCTCGGTTCTGCGTCTACATGTCGTGTAGTCTGTATAAAAAGTAAAACGGGAGACCGTGTCTTACGCCAATGGGATTGCAACATTGTCTTTTAGTGAATCCATCAAGTGTAGCCTTGTCAGGTTTCTGTGTCCATCAATTGGTTCCCACCCCTATCTCCCTATACCATGGATGGAAACCATCAAGCGTTTTAAAACAGTGTTTCAACCGCATCTTTTGACTACCTGGTTTTTCATACTGACCGTGTACCACTGAATCTTACCCGTAATGCCATGCGTCCAGTTCACACTGACTATGGGCAACACAACCCCGCGCTTTTTTCGAATGCAAGTAGCGAATCACAAATATCTCTTGCGCAGTGTTTGCATTCATATGACAGGAAACAGTTCCCATACTTTTCGGATCGTATTTGACCTTTCACATACATCATAAATAAGCTATGTTAAACAATGCACAATCGGCCGCTTTCCGTTGCCTGTCCATCGGTCCCCCATGCTCACTGCGATCAGGCCCGCGTATTGCATTGGTCATACCAGGGGTCAAGTGGTCCTATTGATCAAACCTAGCCTCAAGCTAAGTAGGTACATTCGTCCATGCATGTGCTCCCAATCACCATCGCGAATTCGCCTGCACTGATGCGACAGAACTGGCCACGACCAACCAGACGAGGCCAGATACGGACTTCGGTATCCGATGGCAAAAACCTGCGTTATGCACAAGGTATACTGTTAAAAGTGCCGCAACTTCATGTGGCTATGTTACAGGACTAGTGTGTGACTGACGTAACCCAGAAGCAAAATGTTCTCTACCTTGCTGCTTGGGAATGGTGGCACTGTGCCATCTCGTTGTAACGGGATGTCTACTTTTTGGATGCGTCATCTTGTTACAACGAGATGGCACAGTGACACCATCCCCAAGCGGCAAGGATAAGGAATATTTTGTTTTCCGTTTACTTCAATCACACACTACCCTTCTAACAATGCTACAGGTTTTTGCGGCAATTTTAGCAGTGTTTCTTTGTGTCATCACCTCGACAGCGTGCATTTGTTGGAGATGGAACGCAAATTCTTCATTGTCATCAGCCACCGTCTAGGTATGGGATGACAGGCTTGTAACTGACCTCAACCTTTACGCTGCCTTCAAACTCAGAAAAGTGTTGCAATAGTTATTGTTGGTTCTGCGGATACCCTCTTCAGCAGAGTCTACGCGATTATCTGCCAGAGCTTTGCAACGAGCATCCTCGTGTGATCTTTTTGGTTCTGGGGAATCTAACGCTGCTATCCAACTGCAGTAGGTTTTGAAAATCACATTAAGCAAACTGGCGAAATGCTTCCAATCGCCTCCCACCTCATATGCTTTCAGTATTGGGTTCTTTACTTTCAAACTGTGTAGAGCTTACGGGCCTCCTCGGATCTTGTCTTGTAATCACAATGAAGGCTTCACATCCAAATTAGGAAAACTTGTCGCTCGGCTTATTTAAGCAATACGAAGTCCTCCATGTTATCACCAACATCAGGCTAAGTGCAGTTCGATGTATTGTTGATCCCTAGTTGGCCGCGGACAACAAATCAACGCCATTTCTTGGACAAGGTAACCGCATTGCAACAAACGTTTTTGCACCAGGGAATATGTTAGCTAGGTTTGCGACTGCGGCATTACATGTGTCAACCTTAGCTGTGTGAATGACTGCTCCCGAATTTTGGCCTCATTACATCGCATTTGGTCAGCCCACTACGGGACTGCGTCATCTCCTTTCCTTTACGCAAGCCAAGGGAGGCTCAGTGGTCTGAATCATTAAGATAATGGATTATGGATATCCGGGAGCAGACATTCCTACCTCATAACGGTTACCACAGAGAAGGTCGTAGTCATGAAATCAGCTAACACTATCTCAGACTTATTGGTAAAGTGCTGTTGCAATGTGGCTGTCTCCTGTCGGGCTACTCCGTGTTCATATGCCGATCATACGTTGATCAATGGTCAACATAAAGTGAAGGATGGCCGGTTTGTTTCCATTTCTTAATCACGCAGATAAGATATTGTGATTATAAACAGTACGTCAGCGACTGGTTATTGTTGTTAACTGAAGCTGGCTGGAAAATCTAGAGCAGGCAAGTTGAAGTTTCCGGCAAGGTGAACGTGATTGTAAAGCTGTGCTGAAACCGTCTACTAACCATTAGTTAAACATTTCTCCATAACAAAAATTCACAGGGGTGGGGGCGTTATACAATAGCCACCAAACATGTGTTGACATGTCTAATTTGCAAGCGGCACCGGAGCCAGTCAACAATGTGAGTCGCTAATTATTAACCAATTTGAAATGCATATCACTGCTATCGTACAAAGGGACGTCGTTCCCCTAATTGATTGATGATATCATAGGACGGACATGCGAGAAAATGCAATCACCGCGTCACCCATATTGTCGTGGTGTTAGCTTTCAGTTACTGATTACTGGTTTGAACCAGCAAATAATTAATGTATTTGTGTAGATGCGTCAAATATAACTCCGTAACAAATAATCGTTAGGTTAGAGTGCACTTGATGTATTTGTATCGGCAGTGTTCATCCAGGAATTGCTTGTTTACTGACACCGACATTGCTTCAACTACGTGCTGCGACAGGTTGATCCACACATTCCTCAATCTCCGTTCGAAACAAAGGTTGTGGACAACCAGCTTCAAATCCGGTACTACACGCCTGTATACTTTTCCCCATGTGAGTGTTTGCGCGCAGCGTTCTCAACATACCGTTATCAATGTGATGTGGTACCCGGTGTGCCATGGTGGGTCAAGGTGAATTCGACGATACGACGTGGTTTAAAGCCGTAATCTCCTAACCGGACATCACACGATGCACCAGGTGAATTGGGGATCAATCCCACAAGCAAAATGCCGTACCCGCTCAATTCATTACATTTCTCCCCGGGGGATAAGAGTCGTACTTTAGCATTGATCGCGTTATCGAAACGAAGAGAGGGGTGGTGATCTCGTCGAACTAAGTACCAAAGGTGCTTTGAGGTGCCCAATACATGAGAAGCCGGAGTTCGTAAAGCCTGGTAGTGTTTTTCATTACCTTTAGGTCGCAGCATGTTCATGTTCAATGGCGTCGAGACTTTGCTACCTTTTATCTCAGAAAGCTTACGATATGACATTTTGCATGTGTAAAAATTAGATAAAGTTTCCAATATCACACTCGTTTTCGGAGGCATGGTTTTGCAGTGAGATTACAGGCTGACCTTTGTGAGGAACACAAATAAACACATTGGATGTGAACTACTAATAACACTGGATTTGAGCTGCATTTCGACTGTTAGGAATCTCACATGATGAAGTTGATTTTTAGGAAAATTGCTCTTTTTGGAGGAAGCTGTCGAGTATCGCATCTTTTCTACACAAATAAAGGTTGTGCTACGGTAGATGATAACAATCATTTTTTACTCTACCTGCAAGGACTGGGTGCGATTTTACACGTCTTTAAGATATTCGCTGACGAAAGCTTTTTACCAAGCCTGCGGCAATACTCCAGTGCTTCTTCCGCCATGCGTTTGCACCGAAGCACCCATTTCAACAATTTGGTCCCAAGTGTGTCCAACTGAGAAGACCGACAACATAAAAATCGGTCACACTGGATACTAAAATGTGCAAGTGCGAGCAACAAAATTTTCGTTTCTCATAATATCATAGATTATGGGAATTAAACTAAAGATGATTAAAAGTGTTTTATGACATTTGATCACGGAAAGCAGTTTATTGTCACATCCAAATTTTGCTTTGCGAGCACCCAAATCACGCCAAAAGAAGACACCTGGTCGCCATATTGCGTGGACAGGACATTTAATTGTCCGACCGCAGCAATTACTTGTGTATTGTTCCGATAATATAAAACTTCTTTTGGTTTAGCATGATACGTTTCACCCAATCACATAGAAAGACTATACCTTTTTGTTCTGGTTCAAATTAAGTTATTGCGTGAAGTAGTGCTATTCTCTCCGGTGAGGCACAGGATAAAATGAGCTTACGGTAACATATCTTAAAGCGGTGTTTATTCATGTCGCTATGAAACTGAGAATAAACTATTTATTTATTTATTTATTTTTAATATTATTAGATACATCACCCATTGTGCAGTTTGTTAATGTTAACGATAATTATAAATTGCCGCTTCAGCCATCCTAGTTGACTGACTGTATTGTGGGCTTGTAAATTGATGCGCAGAAGTTGATTTGCTTGTGATTTGCTGTTTTCCCGTCTGATATTTTCGGTGTGTTTTCAGATACCACGTATTTGGAAATTAAATATTAACCAGTGAAAAGGCAGTCGGTTAATTGAGGTGTAGATAAGTGGTGCGTTACTGCATCGTTTTTTCGTTAGTCCCTGAAATTTTCGACTATGCTCAGTTACAAATTGACCTCACGCATTCCGCAAAGCTATTTCTGAAGTTATTCCGTTCAGGAATATCATGTGTGCTGCAGACCAAAGGCAACACATGGTACCAGGCCACATCATTAAATCTCTGCCCCGGAGAACCAAGCTTGTAATACAAAAACATGAGATGCGTATCCGTCAAATCAAAAATATGATTTTACTTATAGAATTCGCGCGACCTTGCAAGTGCAGCACATCAAACAAATGGAACTCGGCGTCAATACTGCTGAAAGCGTCCAACTTTTTTCAGCAAATTCGTTGCAAATTCTCGCGATACGTTTAGCATCCAATCACTTTTGCGTAGAATTGAAACTTGTAAACATTGTTAAATTATAGTGACGTATTTACTTTGTTGATAGTGATTAATATGTGGTAAGATTCCCGTAAAATACATAACTATAAATTGCTTTCACTTGATGGCTACCAGAAACCTTGTACATCACAGCCAAAAATAAGCCAATAAAATGTCACATAATATTAAATGACGGTAGAGTAACGAAACAAAATTCCTAAGCTTTTGGTATTGTGTCGCAAAGCTGGGGTCAAATTTGTGAAAACTTTATCTGTGATTATTGTTAGATAGTTCAGTTGTGGCTACGAAACCTGGAAGACATGTGTAAAATTATTTTGCAAGCAAAAAATTAAATTCATGGAGCTGATTAGCGATCGCATTTGCCGTCGCCGCTGTTGGCCCAGACTGCTAGCTTTTGGCCTCTAATTTAATGTAAATGTCATGCGATTTATTTTACGTCTGTATTTGATGATTAATGTCTCCCACATGTGATGGCACCGCGGTCATCTACGGCCTTTTATCGCCACTACAGGGCAAAAATGTGCAAGGTCCCAAAAGCTTTTCTGGCACTGGCTTGGTCATTATCACTAATAGACTTGTTCGATACGAGCAATGCATCTTTTACACACAGATGGAAAACGTGAATTGTGTACCCTATCCTTGAGTGTTTGGCTCAAGTTTGCGGTTGAGATGAAGAAGACACCGTATCACCAGCATGACATGTTCTCTATATGGCGCTGCAGAACTTTCAGGTCATTTTGTTTTCGATTGCATATCCTTTAAAATTGCGTCTACTTAGCTCACCCGATGATATAATGGACTCGCAGAAACATGTGCCTATGAAAAATCTACATGCGTACACACTTCTTTCGAACACGATACGAATAAAACACACTAAAACCGAACGTTTGTCTTTCGTGCTCTTTCGGTTAATCAAATTCGGTGATTACTTTTCTAAATCAGTGCGACAAACAAGCGTGGTGGATATTTATCTTAATATCATTATCAGCTTGTCTTTTCACTTTCACCATTGTGAAATATACACTTTCAAATCCATAAGTTGTTGCGAATGCGGTCAACATTCGCAATGCTCTTTCGGAAGGCAATGCCCATTATAGACATATATATATATATACCAAAAGTGGTACCACTTTTGTGTTTTGACTATGTATTTCCTATTCGCTTTATTGGCACATTTCTTGGAATTGTATTTTGACTCGGATTTCAGTATCTGGAAACATTTATTTATCTGATGGATAGGGTATTAGCACCCAGGCATTTACTTGTGGATTTTCAAAATCAGGAAAATATTTGCTGATAGAATGCAGCTCTGATGACAAATGGCAAGTTAAGTAATCGGTGAACGTAGGTTTTTCATTTTTTACAACAACAATATTAGTTCTGGAAATATCGACAGGTCGTCATCCGTAGCTGTGCATTGATAAAGCTGCAATTTTCAAAGAAATCTTTTAAATGTATGCCGATCAGTTACTCTATTAATCATATTTCCTTGCAAGCGGAGGTTCAACGCAATTATTTCGCAGAAGAAATCTGCAAGTTATGCTACCAAGCAAATAAATATGTTGTCTATTATCATGAGGTTAACACATTCACTTACCCTTTCAAGAAGCATTGTAATTTCTTCTCGAAGCTGGAGCAATTAAAGCAACAAGCTGCTTGTTGATATCCAACATAATTATGTGTGTAAAAAGAGCAAGTCGAATTTTCATCCGAATATATTGCACAACTCTTAGAGAACTCTTGTATAGGTCGCACTACCGCGGATGGCATTTACTGTTTTCACTAGGTTGTTTGACGCGTCTAGCAAAGCGGGTGCATGCGTTTTCACTGCTAAGGCATAACGATGTATGATGCAGTGGCTAAAGGTAGCGTGAGTCGCATATATTTTGACTAATTTTCTGAATCCAGAACGGACGACCAAAATGGATGGTGCTCCGTCGGTACAGACACCCACCAATTTCGATCAAGTTAAGTTCTGTACCTTGACGAAAACCTTCAGTTTGTGTAAGACTTCTTAGATATGGGTACATGTGGGCAAGGATATTGTGAACATGAACTGATCTTTAAAGTCGTCACTTTTTATTTAGCGAACATAGACATGTAGCTTGGAACAAAATGTTACCTCCGTCGACTTATCTAACTATTTGAAAATAATGGACTTGCATTTATTTCCATTAGCGTAATGTTCAAAATATTCTTGATCATACCCTCGTTACAACTTTTGTAGGTTTTGTTATAAATTGATATAGTGTTTGCCTTTTTGCGTTTTACTCTCTAAAAAATTGATACACCGCATCCCTTTTGCACGGTTTGATGAGATCCTCTACTATATTTTGCGACTTCTTGTTTTTGATGATTCCAAGTTTGATGTGGTTTTAAGCTTCAAGACCAGCTTCAGTTGACTGAAAATAAAGCCCCATTTATATAGATGCAAACACTTTAGTGCCACTTTGTTTGGTCGGAGGAATATAATATATTTTGCTACTAACTGAGAATGAGTTCTATCGAAGTGACCATTAGATTTGCTTGTTTGCTTGCTCTCTGCCGTGTACATTTTGCTACACAAACTACATTGCGGATTCATAAGATTTTTATCTACAAAACTGAGGCTTTCCCATTGCAGAAATGCTTCTTAGTAGGACAGCTCCTTCCATAAGGCACGTTTAAGGTAAAAAAGTAAGCAGCCATGTTATATATGTGAGCCTGATGTTGTTCATGATGCTCATGTCCATGATGCTTCTTCACCGCAGTTGGGCTATACAAATTTACACTTAAACTAGGTCTTTTAATGCGGATAAATTTCATTACATATTGTTTGCTTTGTTCTGCGTACTTGATAATCTTCTCTCAACTTGCACACGTCGCTCGTGCTAATTGTGGTAAACTTGCGTAATTTAATTGCGTGGTATTATTACATAAACGTTCGGACATTTTGTACTTATCGTGCATTCATCTTTAACCGATTCCTTCTATATGCTCATGTATCTAGTATTTATGTCGTCATATGCGTTTACTATATTCGATATCGGCGTTTCGAATGATTGGCTGTTTTTTAACATCCCAGGTGCGGCTGCGCTTGATGTGCATGTTGACAAAATGCCTACCGGTCTATTACCCACTACCTCGTCTATCTGGCTCCAGGAGACATTTAGCCGTTGCTGGAGGGAACGGGGTGCACTATCCCTCTGGTCAGGCTAGGCTCGAAGAGTGGTTCCATGCATTCAGTGTGGAGCAGACTACGGTCCAGCCACCGAGTTGTGTGCACTTGATTCCCCTAATAAAGCGTGCTTGTATTTGCGAGTAAAGGAGGTTGGGCCGGCTCCGTGATGAAATGTGGCTCCCATCCACGTGCCTCCCGGTATTTTTATTCGGGTTTACACTGGATATGCGGTGTGTGGATGGAGCTGTGGGTGGTATAGCGCAACCAAGAAATAGTCCTTCTGTAGGCTCAGGCGATTAGTGACTGGCCACAGTGACAGGCGAATCCAAAACAAGATGCCACCAACCATATGTTAATGATTTAATGTAGGTTAATTTGTAGTGAACAATTGCAAATAAACACATTGTGTTCGCTATAAAAACAATGGAGTTAAAGCACTCACATGCTTCTCGGCAAAACAAATAAAAATAAATGCGATCAACTCAACACTCAATTAGCACTGTCTTCCACTGTGCTGTTTCTGCCTTGGTTGTGACACCAAATGCAGTGTTTAGGTGTAATTTCAAACGCCTGCTGTTTTCTTTATTCAAGGTATCTTTCGTTAAGTCTATGTGTGATCCCTGATCAAACAGAAACAGATGGCAGTGGCTTCTCACGTAAGGCGTTATTCCATACCAAGTCCTCGCTGCATAACATCTTCCCACCACCACTCTGGATTGATACGGTCGTGAACAATAATCGTCAGTTTTGACCCTTCTAAATTGTGAACAACCGCCCTCGACCTTATTGGTCGTTTGACCAGTGCTCCAATACTAGTTTGCAATCGGCCCCATAATTCCACCTGGCAAAGGGCTGCCTGACTAAAAAGAACAAGGATAGACGCAGGAGCCGATAGAGGATTCGTCCATTTGTAGTGACTAATTAATTATCACGGATGGCTAACCGAAGTTGCATATACATTTGGCGACAGCTTTTGCTACAGTTGATCTTGTTATTAATCTTGTTTTGATAATAAGTCCTAGTCATATTACTAGAATTTAACACAAGCAAAATGACATTTAGCGCTATATGTTAATTAACCCCAGGTTGGGAACACCTAATTTAAGGCAACTACTTATTTCTAGCAAAAATATCCAGTATACCATTTGTGTTCAGCAAGAAAGCATACAATTTTCTTACCCTAGTCGGATATGGTGTTTACGTAAGCATAACGAAATAAGGGCAGTTTTGTGCGAGCATACAACGTACAACCTTTTGAATAACATATGGGTACTAGGTTTAATCCGTCGCAACGAGACTGGATCTTAATGTGGTGCGACGGTTTGCGTACCTACTTGACCCATTGAGCTATAATGGGTGATGCCTCCGAGCAACTTGAGAGCTACGCCTTTCAAGTTGGTCAATGGTGAGAGGTCAGACAAACTCTGTCTCCTGGTTCTCCATGTTGGGGATTTGAAATGGGATGGTGCTAATTTCGGTAAAACGAAATCACTGCCACCCCACTGCCTTGCGGACTGGCTTTTGAGCCAAAAGCTTTGGATGAGGATCATAATCGTCCTCCTGTTTAGGTCTGGACGCCCTGGCAGTATCTCAGCCCACATACAACCGCGACATTTTCTTCAAACATAGACTTCATCCTGCATCGGCTGTCGCGCAGATTATCAAGGGTCGCCTTATCTGCTGCATACAGCAGGGCGGATACGCGAAACCACGCTGCGGCTGGCGCTTCCCTTCTTTCTTTTCCACCATTTTCTCTTACCCCATTCCGGCCCAATTACTAGCCTTCCTTCTAAAAAATTCCAAGATTAATTGACAGCAACCAAAGTGCTACTAGAGTAGAACCATCCGCAGCCACCATCCTACAGCACTAATCGGACGCCTATCGGCAAAAGTCACATATAAGGCCACGCTGTCCCGTTTCCATGGCGACATTCAACGTCCGCACTCAAAGAAAACAGGTCAGCAGGCTGCACTCGCACGCATTTTGGACACACTGGGTGTTTATGTGTGTTGCGTGTCCGAAACTAGGATTAATAACCCTAACGGGGTTATTGAATTGACTTCACCCGGCTTATCCTCTCGTTATTGGTTGCGCGCATCCGGAGACGCCGATGCAGCACTCACGTGTCAAGCTCGTTTAGGTATCATTATCAGCTCCAAGGCTGAGTCATCGTTGGTTGATTGGATTCCGGTGAACAGCCGTTTATGTGCGGCCCATTTGACGACATAATCTAAGGTAAATTCGCGAAGTAGTACAAAATGCTGTTTTTTTGTGATTTCCGTTTATTCTCCCACCGACTGCAGATCTAATGCAGTCAAGAACACTTTCTATCACGAACTGAACGCGCTACTACGCAGTGCTACCAGTTCATATATTATCGTACATGCAGGTGATATGAACGCACAAGTAGGGCGTCTGAGCTCTTTAGAATCTCAGCTGGGTGGTTATTATGGACTTCACTCCGAACGGACTGACAACGGTGAGCGTCCGCTGCAACTGTGTGCGAAGCATTAGATGTTTCTTAGTAGCACTGCTTTTAGACAAACTGGGCTCCCAAGTGACACATAGCGTCCACCTGTACCTGGCCAGCGATGGACCCAAATAAACCACATAGCCATAAGCTACAGGTGGCGTGGTTCCATCCTAGATTACCGCCCGTAATGGAGTACCTGCGTCGACTCTGATCATGCCTTGGTCCGCTGTAGTTTCTCTATGAACTTCACCGGAAAGCACACAACGCGTCCCCTAAGCTTAGCAACGAAGAAATTGTCCCAAGCCTCGGTCAGGCAAGATTATCAAGAAGCAATGTATATCGAACTCTTGCTGTCTTGTCCTAATGACACTGAACTTCAGTAGGATATGATCTCGGCCGCCAAGCAGGAGGCAGAAGCATCTGATTGTGGCAACATCAGTCGTCCCCGCACCAGTCACTTTATATCCGAGAGGTATGTAAACCTGTTGGAAGCTGGAAAATGCCTCCCGGCTGTTTCTGAACACAATGTGACCAGACGGGCTATTAGGCGCGAACTAATGCGGAGACTAAGTACTGACAAGGAAGCCTGGTGGACCAGTCGGCCTAAGGAAATGGAGAAGGCAGGAGCAGTATGCAATTAACGGAAGCTCTTCTAGCTATTTCGCAAGACTTTTTCCAGAAAATCAGGCGTCATTGAGACAATCAGAGACAGCGCGAGTGCGGTGATACAGAATAAGGAGCGCCGTATGGCTCGTTAGGCTGAACACTTTGAATATCAGTTCAGCTGGCCCCATGCTCCCGGACCTCTTCCTATTCAGGTGATGCAGGACGCGCCTCGGACGGTTAGTTTAGAGCCTCCGTCGGAGACCGAGGTCCGAAACGCGATCATAGCCCTCAAACGTATTCGTGCCGCTGGCCCGGATTCCGTCACACCTGCAGTATATAAGGATGGAGGTGAGGTCCTCTGCAGGGCACTGACCTCCATATGCGAATGTATCTGGAACGTAGACAGTGTGCCGGCTAATGGGAGCGAATCGATTATAGTTTCAATATACAAAAAGGCATTCGCACAGACTGTGCGAACCACAGGGGTATTAGACGTACAGCAGTTGTGACGAAATTACTGGCCTCGATTACCTTTCGTCGCCTCACTGCAGAACGGGAATCTCGGATTAGGAAAAGCAGGCCGGTTTTCGCCCAATACGTGACTGTATAGACCATATATTCACTTTGCGACAAACGCTAGAGCAGCGCCACGCATACCGCAGACCGAAAATAGCTGTGTTTCTGGATTTACAGAGTGCGTTCGTTTCAGTCGATCGATCGATTCTGTTCAAATTACTTGCGCGAAATAGTGTTCCCAGGAGATATGTGAACATCCATCGTGCTATATACTCGAACAATACAGGCCGCGTCAGAGATTTGGTGTCCTACCGGATTGCTTTTCGACGATATTGGGGCGGCAAAATCAACCTTGTTTAGCATGTCCAGAGTGGTCCTATTAATTGTTATGCACTTCGCACCTTCAAATTGCAAAGTGTTACTGCAGGACCACCAGCCACTTGATGACCCCTTGACGCTTGCTTACGAGAAAATCGAGGTGGTTGAGGATTTCACTTATCTCATCAGCTGCATCAGCAATGATGGGCGCATAGAAACTGATTTGAGCTTAAGCATTGCAAAAGCTAAAGCTGCCTTCTTGCACCTGCGTCATCTTTGGCGACAGAAGGAAGATTCCCTCCGTCTGAAAGGTTGTGTAAACAAGGCTACATTGAGGGCCGTTCTGCTCCATGGTAGTGGAAATTGGCTCTTTCGGTCTGAAGATCTGAGACGCCTTCAAGTCTCTCCTCATATGTATCTGCGAAGCATTGTTGTTGTCGTATGGCACCTGCGTATCCCCAGCGATGATGTGCGTAGGCGAGTACTAGGTGGCGATAATCATGCTAACTACCTAGAACAACAGATAGCAATGAATAAGTTGCGTTGGCTCGGGCACTTGCTACGTATGCCTGGTCACAGATTACATAGGAGGGCCTTGTTCAGCCAACCTGGTGTACGATGGCGCAAGGCTCGTGGTGGACAGAAGTTGACTTGGCAGCGAGAAATGAAGTCAATAACAACCAAGCTGGGTGCCGTTGGTTCGTCTCGCCTTCCGGGCTATGGTCCAATTGACGCGCCTTATGCTTGGCTAGAGACCTGAGAGGACAAACTCCGAACCGACACCAGTGGCGCGACTGCTGCCGTCGCCTACTAAAATTGCCTGTTTAAAATGTGTTTGGTGCTGTGTTATCTGTGAGGTAGTGGCTGATTATAACGCGGACAGTGAAAGCCGCAAGGAAGCTGTCTCGCCGATGTCTCCTTATAAATGCACGGTAGCCAGTTTTTTGTGATGACACGTTGCCCGCACGTAGTGTAGGCGCCTTGACCAAAAATGTTTGCTAAGGGCATTAAGGTTTTCAGGTAATTACCCCTTCTCTCTCTTATTATTCTTTATTCCACAAGTGATCGTAACTGTATGGAAGTGAATCAGCACTTAAATTGGCTGAGATACTGCTGTAACCAACCTTCTGATTTATGTTAAAATTATAATGCTGTTATGTGTTGAAAAATGAAGCTCTTTAGATAACATAATCACACAAGTTAAGGTATCCTTAGCAAGTAATGCGCGAATATCGATTACTCGTACTTAGAGTGGACAAGAATAAACGAGCTGGCCATTTTGCAAACGAATTATTATCGGCTGTTTATAACAGGCGTTGGAGAAGAGCTAAATAACTGAGGAAGCCAAAAAACTAAGATAGGCATAGAGCAAACAGCGAACATAAAAACA
>OX104063.1:263406148-263455456 GCA_944474145.2 Dicrocoelium dendriticum | reverse complement strand
TGCTTGCGTGATGAGAATTCTTGAATTTCAGAAGTAGATGTTGTTTGAGGTACCCCGGGTGACTGCGCCTGATATGAATGTGGACCAGGTATCTACCTGTCTAATACCCTCCTTCTCGATTACTAGCGCCAGGAGACGGTTGGTCATTGCTGGAGTGGACGGGGTTCACCCTCCTCGTGACCGCGCTAGTCTCAAATAATGGTTCCATACAAAAAGTGTGGAATGGGCTGCGGCCAAGCCACCGTATTGTATAGTCTGATGTTCATGATTTCCACTTAAGCTGGAATGCTTCTGTTCTGCTGTGTTGCTCCATCTAATGTCGATCAGGCACATGCGCGGAATCACGTCGCTGATTCCTGTGCGGTGGCAGCATATTGCACCTGTACTACATCTTACCGGTTGCGACAAGCTCCATGTACCTGTAGTCCGCAAATTAGGATTTAAAGAGGCTCCTAAATTCCGACACCGATTTCGCTTCTACTAGTGTTTCCAGCAATTTGTTCCAATATTTCACCTCTCGACGCTCGAAGCATAGAGGGTAAACGATGTGTTTCAATTCGGGTGCCACTAGTTTTTACCGGTGTCCCCGTGTGCTGCTTGCTGCGCGAACGTGCAGCACCGACTTCGACATAGGGAAGTGGCCAAGGTGCAGTATCCGGTGCGTCATAATGTCATCAACTGGAAGCCGACGATATGACAGGGTACATATCCTAATATCCTACATCGGTCCTCGTAAGACACATCCCTTACACTGGGGATGAGCCTGGTAGCTACATTCTGGACCCGTTCCAGCCTCTTCGCCTCAGCTATTGTGTTCGATCAATAGGCAGATGTGCCATACTCAAGCGGCGGTCTTATTACGAAGGAGAACATACAGGTGGCAATCCCTTCAGACCAAGTGCAGAAGCTTTGTCTAAGTGCCTAAAGCAGTCATAGTCTGTTTGCGTACAGTCTGATTTGAGGACTGACTTCAGGTCACAGTGTGAGAATACGTCTAGATGCTTTACGAAACTGGTTTAGTGCAGCAGTTAGCCGGCCAGGGTGTATGTACCCCATTACTACCCCTGCCCAGGCTGATAATAGAGGACCATTCCGAGTTCAACGGTAGGTAAACTTCTGCAGATCACTGGGATAGGGAGTCGTGGTTCTGCTGAAAGACATCACAGTCGCCGCAAAAATAATAATCTTTCAATGCATTAGGTCATTTGCAAATGTTAGGCAGGGCGACCGAATAAACTGAGGTAATTCGTTGATGTGGATCAGGGATAAAATTATTTGCACTACTGTGCCTTGAGGTACGCCGCTGCTGGACGAGTACCGTTCAGTTAGTTGGTCATCCACCTAAACCGGTCATCTTCTCCCAAAAAGGAAGTCACTGATCTACTGGTGCAGTGCGCCACCAACATCACACATCCCCAGCTTGTGAGTAAGGACCTCATGATCCAATGTATATAACATCCAATGACTTCCGTTCCCTCGATACAAGGCTTGCAACCATTCCTGCCGCGTTAACAGCAGATTGATGATGCACGAGCGTCTCTTCATGAAACCAAGATGTGCCGGCTTTAGAAGATCTCTCGACTCTCGCAGCTAGAGAAGACCGTTTTCACAATCTTCTCAAGCACCTTCGCCAAAAGATTGGTGAGACCAATCGGCCTGTAATTGTCCACATTGCGTGGGTCACCATCATTTGGAATCGGCTTCACTACAATACATTTCCAGTTGCGCGGAAATGCACTATTAGACAGCCGTCGGTTGAGCAGATCAGTCAAGGCAGGCGAGATGATGGCCGATAAAGACTTCAAATTTAGCAGGTGAATTTTAACTGGTCCGGCAGGCTTTGCGCCATCAAGACTGGCGAGTAGACTGCGGACATCCTGTACACTGCAATCCTGGCCTTTGAGTTCACTAGGGGCTGCACATGTCAAGCTCGGCATAGACGCATGTCCACTTGTTTATACGGAATCACAGCGCCCCGCCAATGCGGACGTACGCTCAGTGCTATAGGCCAGAGGCTGTCCATCAGTGCCCTCTGACACAGCTACCTTACTTGCGGACCCAAAACGCATTTACATCTAAGCAACGTTTCTTGGGGCTGTCTTCATTGAGGTTGAAAGCTCCTCTTCGAACTGGCTTCGTAATCGCGCTGCTTTGCTGTTACATAGATTCCGCTGCCTTTCTTCCGCTTCTTAGCTGTCGGCAGAGTCCGAAACCAGAGAGTTATTCCACAACTCGCGTCGTCGTCGAGCCAGTTGACTATATTGTCTATCAAACCAATTTGGCTTCACTATTCAAGAGTTCCGATACTTGAGGAGTAAGGAACGAGTCCATAACGATTACACACCTACATTTATAGCAGATCAACGGGTTTAAACCGATGAATCCTGCGGTAACGACCGGTGTACCTCACTGGAGGCTCGATTTTGACCATTGAGATCTGTCTTCGAATAATTGTGGGATGGCTGCAGCAGACGTGAGTAGCGTTGCAACAGCTCTAGGCTGGTTAAGTCCAACGAGTGGTCACTAGTTGCCAGTGGCTCCAGAAGCTGATTTCCATGTACACACTGCTCGTGGCTCGTTAGTAGTAGGTCCAGGCACGATAAAGCAGAATGCGGTGTAACGCGCCTCGGTTGGCAGACATGTGCTGCGACAGTTTCAAATACCATCGACGCAATCTTGGCTTCGACTTCACAGTGCCCAGGAAGAAGTTGTAACTCAGGCCACTGAATTCGAGGAAGTTAAAATAACCCATAAGCAGGATGCGGGCCAGACTCATGTACTTTTTGGCATGCGGCAACCAATCCAAGCATCAACTTCGCGGGCTGCGATAAGCAGTACCTACAGACAGTTCACCATGTCTCAAGCGGATCAAGCACCATAACTGTTCGCACAAGCGATGTTTGCTATGGTAGGTGTGTACCAGTCTTCCGCACAGCAAGGTTGAATGTATAACAGCGCGCTTCCTTAATTATGTGATCATCTGTCACACCGAAAGCACGAGTAGTCGCTGATCTGGACTTTCTGGGTTGCGACCACAGGATTTAACCAGGTTTCGACCAGTGCTAGTATGGCTGGACGACGTGAGGACACGTCACGTTTGTTTCTTAAAATACAAATATTTGTGAAGGCTATGCGCGAGCCGAGGTAGGAACCGGCGGACGGGCATGAAGCGTCATCGATCTCTTGCTACAGATTAGGCGACCGTGAAAACTATCTAAAAATTAAAGAGGTGGAGTTTAGTTTCTTCACTATCAGGCCGCGGCCTGAAATTCACTATAGCGCACTGCAGTTTCTCTCTGTCAGATAGATACGTATGAGGAGGAATATGGATATTTGAACTTTGTTTCCTAATTAGGATGGATTGTAGCAGCCTCGGACTATAGATGCATCAACTAAGGTGACTGGCATAGGCCGGGATTTTCTCCTCTCTCTTTCAAAACTAGGGATTTGTTTAATCCACAACCCCTGTTCATTCACTTTGAGACATCTATCACTCAGGCTCTGCAGAAAACATTCACGTCGCGGTCATAACGAATCTGAGGTATAGCATCAGATGGCACAGGTGCGTAAAATATCATAAGGTTACTACGCCGCTGATTGCTGGCAGTTGCCTTCTCCATTTTGCTTCGCTGCATTCTTCATTGGACTTCAATGCCTGCGATATCGCACAACAGAATTTTAATGTTCTTAGGACGCAACACTGACACGCCAGCTGAGTCTCCATCAACAAGTGGACATCGCGCTAGATAGCCAGCAGCCTGAGGGCATATTGGCTCGTTTGAACATAGAGGTGGCTGGGTTTCCGTTCGTTAAATGAACCCGCGAATCTCCTCCCTATGGAATCTTTTACCCGCCTTGTAGGCTCGCTCGGATTCCCGGCTGCGTGTGGCCACGTAGGCCTGATAGCTGAGGCTCCAGCAACGGGTTGACATCGCTCTGGAAAGCCTACAGGCTGTGGGTAGTTGGGCTCGTCCGAACTTATAGATGGCTGGGTTTCCGCTTGCTTGGATTAACCCATGCAGCTCTACCGTTTGGCATGTTTCGCTTGTGTTCTTGGCTCGCGCGGCTTCTGGGCAGTTTTAACGGCACAGCGGCTTGGCATTTCTGCACAGTATTTGGACAAAGTCTTGCTAGATTTCCTGCAGTAGTTTAAAATGCTCTAAAGACATGCGAACGCATGAAAAGCGAAAATTCACACCACACATGATGCATGTAACAGCAGTGGCACTATGCCCAACTACTTTGAACAATGAACAATTAATTTGTACGGGTTAAGAAGCGTTGCTTTACAATTCCTTTTGGATAGTCGGTGAGGATATCAACATAACAATACTGGCAATAAGAATAGTAAAATAGTTAATGCTTTAAATATGGTGAACAGGACTTATCGTTTGCTACACTGACTTCTTGCGATCCTGTTAGCTTTACAACACTAACATTTAACAACAAATAATTCCGTGGTAAACTTCAGTTGTAGGATGGAGACGTAGTGTTAATTAACAAAGTCTCAGTAGATGAGTGCATCGTCCAACCGTCTTTAAAATATTGTTACTCTTGGTGCAGAGACGACCGATTCTGGGAGAGCATTCCACGGGAGACAGACACGAATGGAAAAGAAATTTATGCAACACTCCGGACGACTGTATTTTCTGCGAGTATTATTAAGTGGCCCCTAAGGTTTGTATTGCTGCTGAATTGCAGTAAAGGGCAGCACACATGATGTGGGTCTCGCAGAATCAAGTATACCATCATCAATTCGCCTCGTAGTCTGCGATAGCTTCCACTGAACAATGCAAGCCCTTGCAGCCTTTCCTGGTAGGAAAATTGCGCATTCAAATTATGTTCTTAGATGCCTAGCTTTGTGTATGTTCCAGTGCATTGAGGTCGTGTTTCAGACATAGATGCCAGGTTTAACTTGCAGATTCGACAATGGGGCGAACATACGCACTTAGCATTTGTCGAAACATAGAGTTGTTTACTTTTCAAAACGCCCTCCTCAACAGCCCAACGTAATGGTTCCCCGTCTTCGAGGCCTTTTCGGATTGTCTGGAGCAACCCAAGTCATCTTGAACCAGGACACCTAAGTCAAGTTCAAAGGTTGATTGTTGCAGTACATCCGTTCCGAGTCGGTATGAGTAGCTGCCCTGATGTCGGATGGAAAGCACCTTGCATTTACTGACGTTGAAATGCAATAAGTGTTGGGTCGACCGTTGATAGACTATATCTTAGTCACGCTGATTCACATGTAGGTCGGCGTTCGCCTGGATCCGGCGCCAGATCTTGCTGTCGCCAGCAAACATTAGGAAGTTTGTATCGATTCAACAATTGCCACAGAAAGTCAGCTTTGTCATTATTGATAGCCTAGCAGATGTGAAGGTAAACTTGATAACGTTAACGGAAAGTACACAGTTAAGGTACCAGAGTAAAATATACGGATAAGAAACAAATGCACAACAACCAAATTTAGAATCGCAACAGATAGTGATTTAAAAAATAAACAAGTAAAATCTGCTCTGCACAAGGTAATGAACGATGCCAACCGGCCTGTCAAATGGAGTGAGAAAGGCCGTCTGACGATCGTTATTTACAGTCGTTGGTGGCAGATTTAACCGTTTACATCCAATCCGTCACTATTTGAATAGTTTTAGAAAATGCCATACAACGATTTGGCACAACGCTGTTCTCTGCTTTAAATTAGTTTGATGTGTTTTGCACTGTGAAAAATTATGGGATAGGTTGTTTTACATGCGGCACCAAACGCATGCTTGAAAAACAGAACTGGCCGAAACGCTTGTAGTCAAATAGCTTACATACTACTGATACTAAATTACTGTATTTAAGAGAATAATGAAAGGCTAAGTTATTATCTTCCTAGCTCAGAGCGTATAGTTTTAGAGAATAAATGCAAATTACCTGCCGATATTTGTGACTGGTACGTTCTGGACCGGTACACATCCTAAGCTGAATTTTGTTCAATTTAAGTGAAATATTATTAGATTTCAACTATAAAGTAACCGCACTAATCGCATATGATTTTAGGTACAAACGCATCTGCGGATATATTAATAACCAAATCTGAATCATCCCAGGATTTCATAAATACTAACCATATGTCACCGTAAAATGAGATCGTAAACCGTCTACATTTAAATATCCACTAACGAACTATCAATTGGATGATAGAAACTGTCCATTTAGCTACGCACTGAAGATAGCATCTCGAATAGTGACGAAAACTTAGCAACAAAATTGCCAATCTCAACGAACAGTTCAACTGCCATCTATAACTGTAGTGCTGCGAGAATCCGATTGGGTTACATCTTCAACCGTCTTATTTTTTTGTTAGCGAAATAGTCGCATGGATATGTCTTTAAAAATATAACCTATATATATACAGTCATTGCAACCGTTTAGGAAACCGGAAAGTACACCGGTGTTCACTTACCTTAATAACCTAATCACAGCCTGAAAGCTAGAGCCAAGAAAAAATGAAGTGCCAAATAGCAACTCAAGTGAATCGTTACAGAAAACAAATAAAGAGACACAAATGCATAGTCTACCGAAATGAAAATGGAACTGTCCATCTAGATCTACCGGCTAGAGGTTAAGTCTTAAAGTGTTAAGTCCATCAAACACTGTATAGAGTTCCAACTACAAAGAGCTAACGGCAATAAGCCAGTATTGATAATACTAACATAGAAGTACGGTTTGTCTAGATTCATGTAGCAGCGGTCTACACCTAATAACATCGGTTTAAGATATTTCGCTCAAAGCAGGCAAGATGAAACATACAATGTGTACATGCTTATGATTTCGGGAATATATAGATCCTAGTTAGATACCAGTGATGATCGTCAGCTGCCGTCACCCATATGTAAGTGACCTAAGTCGCTGGCTCTTAACTAAATATCGTGGGTTCGAATACTGCAGGATTCGGGGTGTGCGCGCTACAGACGTGTCCTAAGAGCATGAAGCGACCGTCCAACGCTTTTCTGGATGTGTGGTGGCTGACGGACTCAGTATAACTGCGACGAAGCTAAACCAAATGCCCAAGAAATAATCCTACAATTCACTACAAAAGATGTTCAGCACCGCGGTTATCCAGTAGTCTTACAGTTAACCAACTAAATGACTTGGGGTAAATTAGGGAGAAGCCGTGACTTGGTCACGAATAATACCATGTTCAAAACACTAAAGATTGCGATAAACAAAGCGTCCTCTCAAAGAGAATTCTGGCGGAGCCGGGCCTATTTGTGCCCAAAAGAATACGAATACTTCCTGATGACTCCGATAATGCTAACGTTATAGCCACATCTAAACATAGGAGCTGTGTACCAACTTAGAAATAACATGCAGCCCTCAAAGTAGAATCATTCAAAACATAATAAATGCAAAAGGACCGTAGCTTGCTTCCAGCGAACCGACTACTATCCTCACGTTTCCGGTAATCGCATCACTCAAGAAAGATACACATCACAGTGCACCGACAAATACCGTATCTCCATACTCCACAGTGTTGACAAAGCTAAAATCCAAAGATAGCACATTAGTGACAGCACACTGAATCTTCAAGTGTGGTTCGGTTGAAAACATGCAACCTGTAAAACTGATGGCTTATTCACAGAAGTACCCGTACTTGATATTTATTCATTTACATCTGGATCCCTAAACGCTGGTACTGATAACCACCACCTTTACAGCCAGACAAACAACTATGTTAAACTGGAGACTTCGCTGGTGCCTTAGTTCACAAAAGAAACACTGTGTAAATCACTGGGCGCAGCACTTTCCAGTGAATTTCATTTTTCTCTCTGATCCTGGACCCTTTATGTGTTGCAGCATGACCCAACGACGGTTAGTTAAACGGTCCGTCGGAGGCAGACATGAAACGCGATTGCAGCCTTGAATTGTTTTCATACTGTTGAACGGGATTTCATCTTACTGCATTGATTGCTAATGTTTGTGAGGTTCTCTCCAAGACACTGACTTCTCGTCTCGTACAGGTATGGAAGGCAGAGGCCGTCCCAACCAACAATGTGAATCGATTAAAAACGCAGTATAACCAAATTGCTGACTTCAATACTAGTTCGTCTCGTCAATGCAGTACAGTATTCACGGATTAGCAAGCAGGAAGCAAGCTTCCGGCTTGGAAGTGCCTCTGTAACCAAATAATTTCTGCGGCTGGTGAAAGGACAATGATATACATACGGCTAGCCAAAAACAGCTGTGTTTCAGGGCATCAATTGTGTATTTGATTCAGTCGATTAATTCATTATGTATGACTACTTGTGCGGCAATTTGTTCCCTTGCAAACTATGAACGTTTTTTGTCTCTTGAGCACCACATGCTGCGTCAGATACTACTGCGACTTGCGGAATATCTTGCGGACAGCATGGGGCGTTCGTCAGGACAGTCCAATTTCCCATATTTGTTCAACTTTGTTGTGGACCGTAATTTAACTACGGAATTACGTTAACGAGAGTTACACCGCCCAAAGTGTGTACAAATATTGCTACGTCAAGCTATAAAACTAGACAAAACACAAGGTCTAATCAGAAAACTGTTGGAATTTTTGGTAATATAATTTTGTACCCGTACCACTAAAGAGTAGAATAATCTACAAGATAGGACCATTGAACTGGTTCACAACGTGAGACCAGTGGGTGGAAATGGATAACCGCACCAGTAATGTTATTAGCAGTCTATTGAAAGCGTAAACATAAGCAGATTGTATATAAATAGGGTATACGTAAAACGGTACTCGTTTTAGCATGTTCTTGTTTAACTCTCAAAATGATTATTATTATCTAGAAAGGTAAGATACATGGAAATAGGATCACTTAGTGCGCAAGACAAAATAATCAATATAATCAAGTAAAACAAAGTTCTGTTTGACATTTTACTCCTTCGGCGGTCATCCTATCCTGTTTCGAAAACATTTATCGTCAGCATCCCTACCGGTATCGATTCTTATTATTATTATCATACCATCACCTGATAACCGACTGGATCCGCTCCGTTACTGTTCCAATATTCAACGGCGGCTCGCGCTCGGAATGCGGCAACCATAGAGGAATCAGTCTGGTCTCCATCGCCTCCAAATTACGCGCCTCCATAATTCTTCACAGATTGGCTAGCGCTCGTGTAAGCCGGATTCGTGAACAAAAAGCCGGGCTTCGTCATGGTCGTGGCTGCATCTACCACGTCTTCTCCTTATGTCAGTTGTTGGAGAACCGCCACACATATTGGCGGCCCACCATATTCGCGCTCTTCGACATCAAAGTTGCCTTCGATTCGGAGATCAATGTGCCCTTTGGAATTGTCTACTCACGAAGGGTTTGCCCGAGAAATATGTAAATATTATCCAAGCATTATATTTGCGTAGCACGGGCAAAGTGAGAGCTTACCGTAAGCTGTCTCCACCCTTCGATATATCCAAAGGTGTGAGACAAGGATGCCCGCTGTCACCTTTCTTTTCAACTTCCGTATTGACAAAGCCATGCAGTTTGCATTTACAGGACATGACTTGGAAGGTGTGGAGCTACTTCCAGGAGAAAGAATTCTTGACTTGGAGTACGCAGACGACATTGCCCTCAACTGTGACAGCTCCCAGACGTGCCAAGCTGCGCTGGACAGATTTGCACTGGCTGTCAGCCGCTTCGGGTTTTGATTTCCACCGTCGAAGTGCAAAGCGTTCCTCCGAGATTGGCAGGGCTCGCCTCCTGAGCTGACCCTTTTTGGGGATCAGTTGGAAGTCGTTCAGAAATTCAATTACCTGGGAAGTTGTATCAGCGTCCTTGGGATCCAAGACGAGATCACGAACCGTATAGCAAAAGCTCGAAGTGCTTTTGCTAAACTTCGCCACCTATGACGGTGGCGAGACATAACTCTCGCCCTGAAGGGTAGAGTGTACAATGCCGCCGTTCTTTCGACATTACTGTAAGGTTGCGAATCCTGGCTCCTAAGCTCAGCGGACATGGAGAGGCTAGTAACGTTTGACCACCGGTGCCTTCGTAATTTAGCTCATATTTGGTGGTAACACCGCGTAAATAACGAGCGTGTTTGACGCATTGTTTACGGCCCAGGAAAAGGATCTTAACCGCTCAGCACCGTTTTCTCTCGCACCAGGCTCCGATGGTACGGCCAAGTGTTACGCTTGCCAGCCCACCGACTTCCGCGACGTGCGTTGTTTGCTCACCGGGGAAGTGGGTGGAAGAAGGGAAGGGGTGTCCAAGCGATGACTTGGTCCAGGGGAATGAAGTCCCTTACTTCGGAGCTGGCCTCGGTTAAAGCGTCACGGCTCCATGGTTGGGGTCTAAAAGACGGTGAACATGTTTGGCTGGATACACTTGCTGCCATGGCAAGGAACCGACCTCAGTGGCGTTCCTGCTGTGAGTTACTTTGTCCCTACCCATCCCTTTTAGTCTCCCGTTCCACCTACGATCTCATTTCGTAGGGTAAAACATAATAATTGTTTATGCTTTTTGCCTAGTAGCCGGCTGGAAGCTTACTGGAACGATGCCTACCCGTTGCTGGTAGCTCAGCTGATAGGCAACTGTCGTATATATTTGTCCTTTGTGTATTGTATTATATGTATGTATGTATGTATTTCCATCATGTATTGCGGCACAATATCGGAGGTGTTTTTCCACCTTTTGCTGATGTGTATAATACTGATAATGACCATCGCCTGATAAATTTTTCATATAATTCGCTGGTTTCAGCGCCCGTCATTAGTATTTTAATCTGGTCTCTGATATAGGAAGCTATTTGACCAACTGACTCTTGCCACAAATAATTTGATGTGCGTCAAATAATTTCTCTGATTTCAAATCTCCTTTTAGGGCACCCAAATCTACATTGTTGCTCATTGTACACAACCACTTAATTCTGCTTTTCTCTCTAGTGTTGCATTTTTCCGTATTTCACACGTAGGCAGTCAGTACATTCCCGGATGGCTCTGAGACATAAACCGCAGTCAAGGCACCAGCAGTTGGCACAGTTGTCATATGAATGGTAAACCCTATTTTTTTACGATGTCGTGTTCCACCCAGCCCGCACTGTCGCTGATTCAGGGACATGATTTCCTTACCAATGGGGTCGCCTGTTCGAAGTAGCACGTCAGCAACAGAAGTTGAAATATTTGGTACTGTGGTTAACTGAGGTGAGGCGTCTCAAGAATTGCTGTGGTTGAATGTTTTATGTGTGTGTGACTCTTGCAATCGCGTAGTCAATGTTAACTTACTAGCTCTCCAATAAGGGGAACAATAACGACAAGACCTATGGCAACCCAATTTAACGGGAGTACTGGTAGAGTAACATGCTCGTTTTAGACATCAGTAGAAGGACCCTGAGGTTCCTGTCGAAATGTACGCTCGGAGTTCGCGGCGATTATAACCAGCTTGATCAAACACTATGATACAACTGTCTGTGCACTTCTTGGTATATTAAGCGATACTTATCGAATGACAAGTTTCGAAGTTGCAATGAGAATTTAATGATACATCCCGGGCCCCCCTCTCCCACAGCCTACTTAAACTGATCTTCGGCAGATGCTGGTAATTTGATTGGACCCAACTCGATCCAACCGAGTGGAGTGCTTATGGCGCACGGATCACTATAACCACCATGTCCCTATTACAACGTCTTATCGTGATAGACGTTATTGGTTCCCATCATATTCCCACCTTTTCCTCTAGCTCCGGTAGTTGAAAGTTAGATAGATGAGCCCATTGCCGTCAGTATTTCTTTCGGATATTTACGGTATTTGGTTGAAGGAGACCACTGACTAATCTGACTGGTTTTCGTCGCATTGTCTCATGTCCAGCCATAGAGTAGACCGTAATGTTCGCTTGCTGCGACTCCATCTGACCGTGACCGGTAACCGTAAGAATGTTCAATGTCTCCGCGATCATGCAAACCGCGAGTTCATGCAGAAAATTTCAATCGAATAATAGAATGTCTGATCCGATAGCTATCAATGCTAAAGTCTGAACTGTGCAAAGCAGGGTCAAAAACGAATATTGCTGGTACATCTAAGGATATAGTCGATGATTATATAGAGTGTAGCGCAAACTTTACACTATCTGCATCAGATGTTGGGAAGTTGCCTCTCTCTCTCTCTCTCTGATCACTCTCTTTGATCAAGGTGGAGTAGCGTATAATGCGAACGTTTAAAGAAATTATGCCCACAGTTTTGGCTTAAAGCATAAATGACATATGTGTTCCCTAGGACGAAATTCCAAACATTCGTGGCAGCTGTGCTTGCGGAAGTCGCCACATTGAGCTAAAGCGTGTTGTGTTTCTCAAGAAACACACTTGGGTTGAAACCTTTAAAATTAGGTGACTGAGTTGAAATGAGTTATAAATCTCGATATACTTCACAGCGCTACCTTTTTCAGCCTTAGACATAGACTATGCGGCCGAGAGACAAGAGAGCGGTATTTGTGAACCATGTCAGCAGTTTCATTTACAAACTGGATCATACTGATTACATCCGTTTCCATCTCTGTTTAGATAACACTTGCAGCCTATTCGGCCCATTGAACTGCAGGTGGCTGGGAAATCATTTTGACAGTAGAAACCATCGTTCTCGATGCATTTAAATCAGTTTCAAAGTTTAACTGTTTTGATGTTTTGAATTAGTATCGGTGGTCTCCAGCAAAATAGGATAAAATCGTGAACGCATTTAGCTTAGTGATACAGCCATTAGTTAAGGAATCCATATACATCTTGCCTGTTATATGAGGCCCTACCAAGCGCTTGTATAAGATGGCCATTGTTTCATGGATTCAGGCTGCAGGACCAAGATTCAATAGGACTCAGTCGTCTGTTTGTCTTCACCGGAACAGCATTGTATGACGAACGAAAGTCTGATTTTCGGATCGGAAGTCACTTGTACGCCGTTTAATTTGAAGCAACGCATAAGGAACAACTTTTGAGATGGATTGCCATCAATCCTGATCAGGTCGTGCACAAGAAGGAAGCAAGCGACTTCTAGACTGTATATGCTAGTTAAAAGTTAGAAGACACTATTACGTGCAACGGCTTCCCTTAAGTCAGAGTTCGCCACTGGGATTTAACTCGAGAACACATGAATGCCGAAAGGCTAAAACGCTGAGTCACAACTGATAAATTCGCGATCCATGCAATGTCTCCACAGATAGCCCTTAAAAAACAACACCTGCGGTGTGTCTGTAGGCTCCACTTGAATCAAGCAGTATTTCGGTATAATGTAACAAAACGGAGTTTGTCATCTGCTTTCCAAAGTTATCAGTTACAAAGTTTACTCTCTATTTGCAAATCTCTCAAAGTAGAATCTAGTGATTGAACTCCATTTACAGCGTTCCGTAGTGTAAGGTCATAAATATTTTTGTAGACATATTTGCACTAGCAAAATTATGTAATGACAGAACTAACCTAAGTGGAATTATGGCGCAAAAATATGCATATATATTGCTACTTCGAGCTTTAAACACGGAGTAAACGCTCGGTCTAATTAGAACGCCTTTGTGACAGAAAGACTTTGTCACACAATCTTGTAACCGTGGTTCTACAGTGTCGAATCAAATACACAATTGGACTCACGAACCAGTGAACTCACTGTGGTATACGTAGTATGCGATGTAAATCCGAGATAAATCCATAAGGAATTACGACAAATGGAAAGCTGGTAGAAGTCGTGTCTCATCCTGTTGTACACATAGAGGAGGTAAACAATGGAATGAAATCTGTGATTTTACCGCCAGTGGAATCGCTTGCAGACCCTTGTGTTTATCCATGGTTAATAGGTCATGTAGAATGGTGCTGCGAAATAGGTGCACGGACAATCCATGCTTCAAACTGTGCCAGGGTGGGAAGACATTTGACAGATTCCTGTAGGGCATTCCACGTTCTTCAAGCGCGTACGGAAAAGCATTTCTGACGGCATTCTAAACGACTTTGTTGCTCTGCCAGCATGAGATGTTGACCGCTCAAATCTCTGCTTTGACTGAGACCTAGCTAATAGTGGCATTTGTGTTTGGGATCTTTCATTTACCGGTAAAGCAAAATGGGTTATCCGAGAAATCGCAGAAATCGTACGCTGAAGACCCAGAACGCAAGTGCCTTTCATTCATACAGCAAATTATGTAAACCATTAACATTTTTATTTGCCCGATTTTGGGGTATTTCCAAAGCGGTGAGATCTCTCCGCTGCACTCTTTTTTGCCAGATCTGTACTGTTTATTCCCCAAGTAGCCGTATTTATGAGCCAAGAACTTTGGAAAAAGCAAAGGGTCGAATCGTCCGAATGCATGCTTCAAGACGCCTACGTGTTGGATGCTCCTTCCTGATACCGTTAATGCCGGATTCGAATGTCCAAGGTCGACCTTTATCAAAATTCCTAGAACATCCTTGCCAAAAGAAGATTTAAACTCTCGGTTGCCGAGTTTGTAGGCGAACACCAATTTGCGCCGTAAATGCAGTACTCTAAATTTATCCACTTTTAATCGAGGTAGATTATGGTTTGAGCACGTGTATGTCTTATCCAAATCAGTTGGAAGTATTGTGATATCATCTGGTGTATTAGGCACACACCACACTTTGATGTCATCGAAATAAAGCAGGCAGTTGGAAATTATGAGGCGTGTAATATTCTTAATATAGCACAAAAATAATCGCGGTCCTAGTGCCGATCCCTGTGGTACCCCACATTCGACTCGGATGGGATCTGACAGCGATTCACGCACTCGTAATTACCCGCGCTGGCGTATAAGGAAGCCTTTTATGCATACTTGGAGAGGGCCACTAATACCAACGACCTGGAGCTGGACGAGCAATATTTTATGGTCTATCCGGTCGAATGCCTTTGATAAGTCGATAAAGACTAAATCAACTCCAGTGCCAGGTTCTACTGCCTCAGTCCAGCTATCCCGTACATGTAGTAGTATCAGTAGTAAAATAGTAGTAGTAGTAGTCGTAGCAGTGGTGGTAGTAATAGTATTAGTAGTAGTAGTAGTAGCAGTATTATTATTATTAGTAGTAGTGGTAGCATTGGGAGTAGTAGTAGCGGTATATTTGTAGTAGTTATATTAGTAGTTATAGTATTAGTAGTAGGAGTAGTAGTAGTAGTAGTAGCAGCAGCAGTAGTAGTAGTAATGTACAATTAGTAATAGTAGTCGTGGTAGTAGTAGTAGTATTAGTAGTAGCAGTAATAATAGTAGTGGTAGCAGCGGTGGCAGTTGTAGCAGTAGTGTTAGTTGTTGTTGTTGCTGCTGTTGTTGTTTTATTTTAATTCAATAGTGGTAGCAGTAGTAGTAGTAGTAGTAGCAGTAGTAGTACTATTAGTGTTAGCAGTGGTAGTAGTGGTAGTAGTAGTAGTAGTAATAGTAATGGTGGTAATTATAGTAGTAGTATTTTTAGTTTTGGTAGTAATATTATTACTATTAGTAGTAAAATACTGGTAGAAATAGTATTAATATTATTTCTAGTAGTAGTGGTAAATAGTGATAGCAGTAGTAGTATAGTAGTAATAGTAGTAGTAGTAGTAGTATTTGTTGTTGTTGTTGTCGTTGTTGTTGTTGTTGTTGGTTTATATTGCACGAACTGTTTCGTCAGAAGCCATGCTGTTCCGTTAAAATTAGTTAAATTCTTCCAAGTAGGTCATTAGCGAATCAGAAATGATAGCTTCCGTGAACTTTGAGGGAACCGGTAGTAAGCTTACGGGATGGAACGAATACCTCGCTTGTGAATAGGAGTAATCAGCTCTTGTTTCGACATTTCAGGCAAGTACATTTGGTCCAGAGCTAAAATAATTGAGCAAAATCTCAGATAAACGCTACCCTACTGCCGCTGGTTATTTCATGTGTATAGTATCAACTCCAGAAGCGCTGTGCTTGTGCATACCCAGTAGCAATTTCATCAGTACTTCTGCCGTGAAGGATATTTGGGGGACTATTAGGGGTCAAATAACTATGGTAATAGAGTTAGGTGGCCAGCGATCGCACTGAAATATTGCAACATATAGGTACAGGGTATTCGCCGTCTCCTTCGGTGTCCGTGTGGGTCCGTCCGCTGATTGAAGAGGAGGAGTTTCACCATCCCACCTTAGGTATACTGTTGACGTGTTGAAACAGAAGCTTGTGATTTGAAGCGAAACGCACTGACAATTCTGCTGGTATGCTATTCTGTCTTTTGCAAACAGGCTGAGTACAGTGGTTACTTTGGTTCGCATAGGCCATCAAGTTCTTAGTGCTCGGGAGAGTTTGTATATATGCAACGCTGTGTTTCGCACCACTATGCATTTTCGTGCCCCGTTGCACAGAAACGATACCAGGTTTCTCGAGTGGAAGGTGTTTGTCGCTGACGCTTCGGCAACCGAATAGTTAACCTGGCTGATGAACTATTGCCATGCATAAGCTAATGCCTCGTCTGCCAGAAATATCAAGTTGGCTGTCACACTTAGTCGATCAAATATCTCGTAGCTTACATTCCTTCTTGTTGAGCAAAAAATTTCCACGGGGTTTTGCATAGCAGACCTACTCAAAGAGTAGTACTGCATGATCGTTGCAGCCAAGGGGAAGTAGACGATCACCATTTCGCCTATTAGTTCCACTTCGGTGGATATCCGATCTGATATTGACGGCTTATCTTTTATTCGGAATCGGGTAGGAGTATTGCTGTGGCCATACAGCAAGCAACTGAGACGCACTCTTGTAGATGCGAGTTAAACTTTTCTCTGCGAGCTGCTTGGGATTCCAGAGCGTGGATGTTGAAATCGACAGTAATAAGAATGTGAGAGCAATTTGTGTTTGTCACCCACCTCATTGCGCCCGCAGTATAGAAGTCCATCTCGGTAATGGACGAAGGAGGGCGTTAAATGACCGTCACTAAGCAAGTGTCGTCTACATTTAAAATTAGACGGAACCAAGACGAATGGTGCACCGTGTTAACCGGAACATCTATGCGCTCACATATTCACCCCCTCCCCCTTGCTAGGTTGATCGGGCTGAATAATGAACATGCCTGGCAGTGTGATCTCCATATCACTTCTGTCAGGGGTAAACATTTATCCGTTATAGTGATGAGGTCGCACAGTTTTACTCCTTGACACAGCCCTATATACGATGTTTTACTAATTAAGCCTTGAGCTTTAGTATACATACAAAAAAACTTCTCGGATGTCAGAAGTCTTTGAATGATGTGGAATTGTGCCGACCGATGAGAGACCGGCACCTAATCATTTTTGCTGGTGAATTACCAAATCTAGATAGAAATGCAATCTGTATTTGGTCCCACTTACATTTGCGGTATATGGTCCATGGGCAGCCATCTCGATAGCTACGGGTCTAAGGGCAGATATTTGTTAAATTTCTGGTTGAATAACGAGCGTGACAGCTAAGACAAGATAGAGTTGCGATACGAAGAAGTACGTGGATAAAAAAACGAAATGTCGACCATTTGAAAGGATACATGTCGTGCTACCTAAAATAGTGTGCACGGAGTGATATGCGTTGCAGGAGTCTTAGGTAATTCAAAACGCGTGACAAAATATGCGCTAACCACAAAGTAAACGATGGACTCTGCCGAATCCAAGTGTATCGAGAAAGGACTTTTAGTGATTGAATGAGCTTGATGCAGGCTTGACCTTAAAAATATGCATGCAAATGTACTGAATGTCAAAAGACACTCGTTAGAGCATGTACTTGCCTAAATTACGAAAAGCAAGTTATTAGGTGGGAATTGCTGGGAGTAGGACCCATTAGATATCAAGAGGAACTAATATATATTGTGCAAGAAATCGAAGTCTTTTTGGACTCTATATGTAGTGTTCATGTATTGTTCACTTGCGTAGCTTGAAGATGCAGGTTTTGAGTTGATACCTGGTGAGGAACTAATTCATCTAGATAACGTAAAAGAGGTTAGATCAGCCTAATCAAACTCGAATAACCATTCTAGAAGGATCCCATCATTTGGTATGCGCTTCGTAACTTTAAAGTGCTAAGCATTTTTGCATGACCACTAGCCACAAATTGTCCACTTACCCTTGAATGTGAGGGTCTCGGGAGAGTTGATAGGATCCAATATATGGGCAGCTACATCAGTAAAAATTCACCCATAAGCACTAAGCTGTTCCAGTATTTCCCAAGTTAGAACTGCTTTCTCTTGTCTAAGACATCTGTTGCAAACGAAACTG
The DNA here is from genome assembly GCA_944474145.2 of Dicrocoelium dendriticum. Lineage (NCBI taxonomy): Eukaryota > Metazoa > Platyhelminthes > Trematoda > Plagiorchiida > Dicrocoeliidae > Dicrocoelium > Dicrocoelium dendriticum. Next base: position 263,437,281 of record OX104063.1, on the reverse strand, counting down.
GTTACTATCTGTCATGTTTAACACCACAGCTCCCGGAGCGGTTTTTTGACCGCTCAGTGTTTTAAATGTGCATTTTTCAACATTTTTGGACATATTTCAAAGATATTTCGTGACGTTTAATATTTTTGGACGTTCTTCGTTACTGTGAATTTTCGTTTTCATAGCAGTAATAGTTTTTGAGAAAAGAGATAGGCGTGTTCAAACTACCTAGAAAGCCCGTTAGCGGTCCAAATGAACGCTTCCCTCTACTCCGGTTCCTCTTTTTATTTTTAGCCACCACTATCGTTTCTGACAGTTATATACTATAGCAGTCAAAACGGGAGTGAAAACTAGCCGAATCACTATTTTGCTGTGATATTGTGCGTTCAGTCAGATAAATTCCAGTGACATTTTGTACACAATGGCACTTCTGAGGAAAACATCCTATGAGATTTTACGAGAACTTACAACCATCGATGACATCGAATCTCGAGACGAGAATGATTATGATGTTGATGAGAACTCCATCTTCCATGAGTCAGCAGAAGATCACAGCATGCCTGATAGTCAAACGTCTGATGATTACACTCCATATGAGGACCCTAGAGAGAGTGTATCAACCGATTCACTATCTCCCGGTGAGCTTCACTATCGAAAGATGGTAGCACGTGGATCGCAGTGGAGTTCGAAATATCTACTGCTAGTAGGATTCCATCACAGAATGTGTTTAAGGCTAGACCAGAACCAATTCCCTATGCTAAGAAATGTGTGAAACATGATGAGCTGTCGAACACTTTTGACATTATAATCACGCCCCAGATGCCGAAACATATTCAAGTATGTACTGAAGCTGAGGTCAGGGGAGTTTTAGGTGCCAGTAGTCAGTGGAGTGTAAGTCTTCCAGAGCTGCGTACCTTTATTGGTCTACTTTACATCAGAGGCTTCATGGGTCTGACGAACATGCCGTTGAATATGAAGTGGTGCGATAGATATGGACTGCCAATTTTCAGGGCGACAACTGGCAAGAACAGCTTCAAATAAATAATGAGGTTCCTCCGTTTTGACAAGCGAACTACCCTACGTGAATGTCTGTTAACTGATAAGTTTGCTTTGGTATCTGTATTTTAGAATGCATTCATTCGCAACTCTCAAAAATGCTATGTGCCTGCGCAGAATCCCACAGTTGATGAGCAATTGCTTCCCTCCAAAACCCGCTGTCGTTTTCTCCAGTGCATGCCCAACAAACCAGATACGTTCGGTATCAAGTTTTGGATGCTGACAGAAGTAGACAGAATCTCGCTAATGGATTTCCATATCTCGGGAAGGACGAAACTCAGTCAAGAGGAGAAAGTCGTGCATAGAGCGCGGTATTGCGCTTGGTGTCACCATTGGTTAGAAAGGGGTACAATGTCACATGTGACAAATTCTTTACATCGGCAGCATTAGGAGAAATGCTGGTCAAGAAAAACACAAGTATGGTGGGAACACTTCGAGCTAATAGAAAGGAAATGCCATCGATTTTAAAAAGCAATTAAATAGACAGCTGTTCAGTTCACTTATGATGAGGAATGAAAATAAGCACACATTAACTTCCTACCAGTGTAGGATGAATAAGAGTGTTTTTGTTTTAAGTTCCCTGCATACTAACTCTTCCGTTTAAGACTCTGAAAAGGAGAAACCCGAGAATGTGTTGTTTTACAACTCCAAAAAGTATGGTGTGTACGTACTCAACCAAATGACAAGTGCACTCACTGTGAAGTCATCTTCTCGACGATGGCCAGCCCAAGTCTTTTTCAACGTACTGGATTTGGCTGGCATAAAAACCTGGATAATTTATAACAATATTTGCGGAACTAAAATATCTCGCCGGTCGTATCTGGTGGGTCTTTCGGAAGAACTGCTTACATTTATACATCCCACACGGTACGTGACAAAGGGAATTGCGACGAACAACTCAGTGGAGTCGGAAAGTCTTGTAAACATTAAACGTTGGCAGTGTCAGATTGCTCACTGTAAAGGTAACAATTCCCAAAACAAGTGCTCTGTTTGTGAAAAAAATAGTTTGCGTCTCATGTGGACAGATTGAGCGAGTTATCACTTGCTTCAAGTGCAAATTGGAGTAGGTACACGAAATCGTTTACAAAGTTTAAAAAAATGAACCTAATACAATCATTTTTCTGTTACAGGTATGTTCCATACATTAGTTTTTAATAAATGCCGTGAAAAATTCTTAACTGAGTTGGGATAAAAAATATAGCAGTGCAGTCATTTTGACTGGTCCTGGGCGTTCTAGGTATAACGACGGAGCAGTCGTTCAATTTTTAAAAGGCTACACAGCGAGCTGTCCAATTCTATCGGGGAGAGAGAATTGGCCCCGTTAATCTGAGGATCTGTTCATCGTTGTCTGTTAGTTAACGTTGCTGTCGGATGGTACCAAGTTGTCCGCAACGATGATATACCTAGGCGACTGCAAGGCAGTGATAATCATGCTAGTTCCTTAGAAAAACAGATTGCAATGAATAACGTACTTTATCTTGTGCACGTAGTACGTATGCCTGGTCAAGGCTTACATGAATTACATGAATTACATAAAATTTGGAAGAAGGAAAATGTCCCAACCAATTGGAGCCGTTCCGTTATTGTTCCCGTCTTCAAAGAATGCTCGCCTTGGAAATGCGGCAAACAGTCTGATCCCCATCGCCTCAAAATTATTTGCATCTGTACTCCTTCACAGACTGACTGGTGCTCCTGAAAGCCAGATTTGTGAGGAGCAAGCCGGGTTTCGTCGGGGTCGGGGCTGCATTGACCACACCTTCAGTTGTTGGAACATCGGCACACATATTGGCGGCCCATCGCAGTCGTGTTCCTCGACATCCACGTGTCTTCTATTCGGTTGATCGATGTGCCATTTGGGATTGTATACTCAGGAAAGCTGTGCCCCAAAAATATGCAAACATTATCCGATCATTATAAGCGCTTAGCACGGGTAGAGTGAGGGCTTACGGCAAGATGTCGCCGCCCTTTAATATCTCCAGCAGTGTGACACAAGGATGCCAGTAGTCACCTTTCTTCTTCAACTTCATTATTGACGAAGTCATGGATATGGCATTTACACGACCCGAATTAGAATGTGTGGAGCTGCTCCCAGGAGAACGACTTCTTGACTTGAATTACGCAGACGATATTGCCTTAATCTGTAACATCTCCCAGAAGTGCCAAGCTGCACTGGACAGATTAACACTAGCTGTCAAGCTTTTCGGGCTTTCCTTTGTACCATTGAAGTGCAAAGCGTTCCTCCAAGATTGGCAGGGATCGCCAACTGTGCTAACCCTTGGTAGGGATCAGCTAGAAGTCGTTCAGAAATTCAACTACCTGAAAAGTTTTCTCAACGTTCTTGGGACTGGAGATGAGTTCGCGAATAGAATTTCAAAAGCTCGAGGTGCTTTTGCTAGAATTCGCCACCTGTTGCGGCGGCGAGAAATCACTCTCGCCTTGAAGATTAGAGTATACAAAGCAGCGGACTTTTAACCCTACTGTACGGTTGTGAAACCTGGCTCCTTAATGCAGAGGAAATAAAGAGGCTAGTTAGGTTCAACCATCGGTGCCTTCGTAGTTTGGCTCACATCTGGTGGGAACACCGAGTTAGCAACAAGCTTGTTCGACGCCTTGTTTACAGCACTGAAAATTGAACTAAACCGCTCAGCACCGTCATTCCACGCACCAGGCTTCGATGGCTCGGCCACGTGTTACGAATGCCAGCCCATCTACTCCCGCGACGTGCGTTGTTTGCGCGTCGGTGGTGTGGATAGAAGTAGAGGAGAGGTGGTCAAGCGATGAATTGGTCCAGAGGAATGAAGGCCTTCATTTCTGAGCTGGCCTCGGTTAGAGCTTCGCGGCAACTTAGTTGGGGTCCGACAAATGATGAACACATTTGGCTGGATACACTTGCAGATATGGCTAGGAGCCGACCGCAGTGGCATTCATTCTCTGAGTTTCTTTGTACCTACCCATCCCTCGTAGCCTCCCGCTTCAACCACGATCACATTTTATAGCGTAATATAATTTTTGCATAATAATTTTTCCTGTTGCCTAGTAGCCGGCTGGTAGAGTTCCGGAGCAAAGCCCATCCGTTGCTGTAGCTGAGCTAGTATGCAACCACTGTATTTCTATTTTTTTCTTTTATGTATTGCGGCACAATAGCTGAGTTGCTTTAAACCTCTAGCTAACGTGTATGATGATGATGAGTGACGCAAGACCCGGGCAAAGTTTTACTATATGAACGAATGTCTCAAATTGCAAACGTTTGACGCCTACAGAACTACAAAATCCCTGTGACAAATTATTCCGCGAAGACAAACGACAGCATCAAAGATATATAAGGACAAATTTTCATATTCATACTTATATTCTCTGCAGGTACGTCAAATTATTCCGGATAATGCATTGCGGGTTTCAAATTTCAGTTACAGTAGATAATCTGGAGTGCACTACGAAAGCTTTGTGAACACGATTCATTATAATTATTTGCTCGAATATCCCAAGTGATCCTTCCATTTACCAATTCATGTCACATCTCGCTCTGTCCCCAGGTTTAAGTCACGTATTGTTCCTGGCTGCAACTGTGATGATGCTTACAATTATTTGGTGCACAGCTCACTTGGAATTGACGATATCAGGTCAAATGCATTAAAAGCAAATTTCAAGAACCTCACTTTAGCAATGGTCAGGTTCTTCCATAAAAGCTTTGTAGGCGATGTGGGAGTAGGGAAACCTTACTGCTGTCTTTAAGAGTGCCAAAAGTGCGCTGCCTTATAAATCCCAGATCTAGCACACTTCTACTTATTTCACCTAAAATTATGAAAGTTTCTTTACAGAGCCGCTCATAGGATACCTTGAGAGCAACAACAAATAAAGTCACAGCAACATGGACGCCTAAGAAAATTTGAAATGCACCGAAATGTTTTACTATTCCAACCTAGCTGTATACAGCTAGCCGATGACAGACAAGGAGCCGATAACGTATACTTGGGATTATCTAAATCACTCAATTAGATGGGCAACCGCATGCATCTGCAGAAAATTCGAAATAATTATTTGCCTACCATTGTCAATGTTGGGCAGTCATCTTCCTCATTCATCATCAGCTGAAGGTGAGGGTATACAGAACCCACCCTGAACGTAATTAAATGCAATGTGGTGTGCCCCGAATATAACTAAAGAAGCCAAGTCATCCATAATATTAATGAATGGTCGCGCTGGGGTGCTCCAATCAGATTTCGTTATAATTCTAGACGAAGAACTATCGGGCATTGCTGCCAGACGAGGGGTAACCACGCAAAAGTGCAACAAAATGTAAGCAAGGTATACAACAGGACCTACGAAAACAGACTCGATTTTAAATAAGAGCACTGCAACGTTTTAAACGTATACCAGTACTGTACTCAGTAATGTCTAATATTAGAGCGAAAGTTGGTACACACTAACAGGAAAGCGACCTCTGATTATTCGTGCAGGACGACGGCGGCTGCCCAAAATTGGCCGAAAATGCATCGGGAATACCTCGAAAGCAGCTTAGCCTCCTAAAAAGGGTGTTTTTGAATTTCGAGCCGTCAACATTTCCTCAAGCGCTGTACACCAAAATGAGGTCGCATGTGGAAAGCCCTTCCAAGTCTGGCGAAATTAGCAAAAACATGATACTGCTTTATTGCAAGTCCCACAATGTAAAACAAATGAGTTATTTGGAAGACTTTTACCTCCCCTAACAGCGCAAACTGCATGTCCTAGGCTTGTACAGCGATTAACACCGGTACCTGTAAAGTGACCATTCACCGTTAAGTAAATGCTAACTAACTCATTCACGCCTATCGCGGTCTGTTGCAGGTCGGTCACAGTAGCAAAATTAGTTGCCATCAGCTAACCTTGAAATAATAATAAAGTGGATAGGTTTGCAACCAAAACAATTTTCTGAACCCGGGTACCTAGATTCTGGAAAGTTGCTGCGTTTCACGTAATTTAGTGCTCATATAATTGCTTATAAAGAAACGATTGCATTAAATATTATCACATTTAAATTAGAGATACATTATTTTCGCCAAAAAAATATCGCAAATAGTAGGTTTTACCAATATTCTTTGTTTCTCTGCGGTGAGTATCCCAACACGTGCTCATAGAAATAACTCGGGGGGTCGCATCAAATCAAGAAATATACCTTTTTCGTCACGGTAAGCAATGCTTTCATAATATTTACATTATCGTACAGGAAGAGCAAAGCAATGTTTCTTGTGCGCAATAAATAATCGTTTATAGTTAAGTGCCACACAAATTAATCACGCTTAACAAATTTCGTCTTCTTAAATATAGTGCGTAAGAAAAGCATTTCGATCGAATGCACAGCAAACATCACAGCAAAGCAGCACGTGTCATTGCAAGTATTGCAGGCAAGACCGCCGAAAATGTGACGAATCCCTGTTATTGACAACAAAATATAATAAAGGCAATGAAATAGTTAGTCGAAGAAATAATTGTAGGCATTTCAATGTTTGCCCATTTCTTGAGAAAATGCTAAAAATGCAAACGAATTTAACTTTACGGATATAAAACTTACATAAATACAATTGATTCCTATTGTTATGCACAATACAAAATCAATTAATAAAGTTGCATAGTTATGCGAATGACACAACACAAAGAAACAGATCAAAAATACGGTGTGTTATACACACGACACCAGAGCATCCATTTCTTTGGAAAATCATGCATTATTTGGGAGAGTATGGGTTTAACTGATGTTTGTTTATTAAACCACAGCTAGTGCTATTGAGAGTAAAGAAACCAAATGTGAAGAATATAATAGATTTGTAAACGATTATGTAAAGTTAATGTTACCTAAGGCAAACTTCATGTAATTACATTGATACTTTGCAGTAAATCGCATAGTTGAACTGTTGCAAAATAATGCCCTTATCGTTGAACGAACCTTTTAATTATTCATTATATTTATATCACATATGTATTGTGCTATTAAGCGAAAGCATTAGTGCATAAGCACGGTGAATCACTAGGTTATGTTGTTTGGATCCAGGCATCGTATTTTTCAAGTAAATGAACAATTTTATTACCGTAACATTACGAAGTATTTTAACAATTACTTATTCGGCTTTTATCGCCGGTTTACAGACAAACCCTTGGTATGGCAATTTGAATTATTCTTAAGAGTAATAAAGTCGAATGGTAGTTTTATTTATTAGGCAAAATAGGTTTCTCGGCTGGTTAGCGGTTAATATTCGGTTTAGAAAATCAAAGAATTAGCCATTCCGCATGTATAAGACGTAGAAGTAAAAGCGTTAATTTAACATGTACATTATTTTTCATAATGCTAACAGGCAAGCATAAATTAAAATAGCTGGTGGCTTTTGTGATAAGCTACAGAATCCGCGGTTAAACTGCACAATAATCTGCCCCGACGTGGAAGGTAACTCCGGACCCACGGAATACCTGTCCGTTGCTGTACCACTGAGCTACTGTGGGCTTAAGATCAAGTGCGCAATTTATTACATGACTTCTGCTTTGTTCGCGACTTATTATCAATAAACACACTGCGTCTGTCCTAGTGCTGCAAATTTGCTCAGTCACACGTCACTTCCCTATGAACCAAAGTATCTGTCCTACGGATCGACTATCCGCGGATCCAGCGTTCCAATCCCTGCCGAGGCAGACTATTGCGCAGTTGTATCGTGGCTTCTACTTTCTTCGAAAATTACACAACACACAAAATCTACCTGTAATATACCATCGCTCACTGAACATCAGGAGAAAAGTAATTCAGTTCATAGAGAAATGACGAGTAATTAAGCCAATCTGCAACATCAAGACGGATACCGTGATCTTATTGGCAATACGTCACGAACCAAGCAGCATTCATGTCTTAAATAACATACCTATTCGTCAACCCACGGTAGCTCAGTGGTAGAGCAGCGAAACAGTAAGCCGTGGGACGGGGGTTCTATTCCACGTCGAGGCAGATTATTGTGCAGTTAGATCGTGGCTTCCACGTCCTACGTAAATATAAATAAAATATAAATTACATCCTAAGAGTATGAATGAGCTCTCCGGGTTTTTTTGAAAACTCCATAGTTTTGACCATAAGTGCATGTGTGTTGAAAAATAAGATATTTGCTTTTCAAAATAATATAAAAGGATTATATCGAAGACCTTCTTCTTGCGGAATTTAGCAATAACGTTAGCATAATGCAGGACCAACCTAAGTTAGACATATTTCCCTGAAACACATTGTATAATCCACGCTGAATTAGGTACATGTTCCTAGAGCCGACAAAATATCTGACATTGTATAATACCCTGTTATTCTACACGACTTTTATAATATGTGGTTAGAGCGATGTTGGCATATTTTGTATTAGCTGTCATGTATTTGTCAATATAGAAACGTTAAACGTTCAAAAGACACTGGGTGTTCAGCCATAAATTAAGCAGCATAATGATCGAAATCAACAATAAATTCACTTAATCAGGGTTATTATGACATACGTACAGTAAAATTAATAGCAGCTGATAGTAATTAAAAACTTTTTATGGTACCGTGTCCCTTTATTGTCGACGATTTATATGAATCCCCGTCAGTCAAAACAACTATATTTTACTGTCATATTTATAAATCACATCGCATAAGTAAATTTAGCATATGCTTGCAATTTTTGTAAGCCACTGGAAAAAATTACTTTATTATTTATTAAGCAAATCAGAACTAGCTTCAGTGCGTTTTTGAATTTGATGCTAAAATTGTGCTTATCATTGCGTTAAAAATGATTCGTGATCTTAAAGAAATAAAATACCAAGGAGCATTATTTATTCAAAAGTTGTTTACATTGTGTTTTTGTTTGCGCAATCAGCCGGCAATTAAGATTAGTCAAATACCTACCTAGAAAGGCACCAGACAGCCTTTTGCCCAACCAAAGCATTGCTTTAGTTAGCGTATATCAGATTGCTTGGTTAAACTTCACCGGCTAGTTCTCCCAAGACTTTTGGAGGAATGATGAGCTGATTTTATATCGGATGCTTGGACGACTGGTACGATTATGGTGGATAGTATTGCTTAAATAAACTACCTTTCCCATTATGTGCTAAATCTTCTAATCAAAAATAGCCGCCACCATGTTTTATTTGCGCAATGCACACAAAATTTGATACCAATAAAATGTAATTTAACTTATGCACTTGGGTTCCATCTTAGACGCACAGGCTAGATTTTCATAACGATGCTAACTAAAATGCCCAGATTTCAAAAAGTTCGTGTGTTTCGACTACAATACTTCTACCAATTATACTTCACTTAATTGCTTATATTTACGATAGAATAGCATCATAATATTATATTGATCCACATTTTGGTAACATATCAGTTTCCTTAAATTAATATGATTCATTCGAAGTATGTAATAATAAAAGCAACATAGCTGGATAATGAACTAAATTTGAGTGTTTCCTGGCCAAAGCTGTCAACTGACGCTCTTGAGTGTCTCAAGTGTTTGGTGGTTATTTGATTAAATAATATTGCAAACATTGGGCAAATCGACGCGTTCTAAATAAAGCTGTTAGCCTTAAAGTTATTAAAGTGAAATAAAAGACATTCAACTGTAAACCGGATAAAAAGTATGGCATACATCTAATGAATATAATGGATTACAATTAAACATGAACTAGGCTCCCTAAGAACAAACAAGGTATTCTGTAAAAGTCTACGAGAAACACAACCCCAAACGCTAAGAAAAAGCGACAAACTGTTAAAATGATTTATGTATCCCCGTGCTAATACCTGCTTCTCTAGCTAAATGCAATAAACTAGCCAGAGCATGTGGCAGACAAATGTAAGATCTCAAAAGTTTCATAAATAGTTTTAACATTAAGTCCCATATGGCCCATGAAACATGCAGTGTACCTGCCAACAGTCTAATGGTTACTAGAAAGGTAACAACCCGTAAACAGCCAATTGCACTACGAAGTGTTTTTTAGTGTGTTACTTTCGTACAACGTGTTAAAGATAAAATCATACAATCAAATACTGTTCTAACTAGATGTACCTTTTCTATTCATGAATGTATCCCTGCTAGGTTTTATAGAATACTTAAAATTACTATGTGCGCGAGAAAACATGTCCTTGTCAATACGCATACCATGCCTTAAGAGCTTATGGTTTAGTTGAACTTACTGTAGTCAATTCCTTTATAAAGACGTATCTGATGGGAAGAATGATGGAGTCGCAATTGCATCTCCGTTTGCACCAGCGTTGGCTGTTATTTTTCAAGCCAATCTTGAAAATTCATCAAGAAATACACTCGCGGTACTTTAGATATAGGCTATACATATATAGGCAGCAACTTCCACATAAACAAAATGATTTAATTTTAAGCGATATATTGGCAGAGTACAAAAATGCGCATCCGCACACAAGTTCGCTTAACAACTTGAATAGGTTAGCCAGCTCTCATTTATCTAGGCACACATGAGCAGCCAAACGGATGTCTTCCCATTAAAGAATCTCGACAGAAAGCAAACGTGGATTGTTTATAAAATATCTTTAGTATATTCATAACTCTAAAATGCATTTAAAAGTTAATAAATGCCCAAACATTCTGTCCTGAAGGTGCCCTAGACGAAAAGAAAAATTCTATACATTACAAACTAAGTGAAATTAGGTATTCATATGAGTAATTACCGCTTAATATGCAGCCTAGCATGACAAAGTTTGTTGAGAAGTAAGATGTTAAGTAGCTCATCTGTATTCACAATAACTTTAAAGGAGATACAAAAGTTAGGTTTACAACAAAAAGCTGAATAAACTAATAAGGAACACTTCACGAGCCGCGAAGGTGCAATTAAGCTATGACATATAATCTCTTTTCCCTGTGTGCACTAAGATGGAACTGCTGAATTTGACCGCCTCTTACATAAACTGTTAATGTTAGTGTACCTGTGGTACAGCATATATTGGTATAACATCTCGTTAATTATAACGCTGCATTGAAAACAGGATTCCAGATAATTGTCGAACCGAGGAATTGGAGTTTTGACAAGCGGGGTCCCATCTATTTGTTTGATACAAAGTCCATTTGAACAAGTCACAATATCTGCGTCTACGAATGCTCTCCACAGCAGAAGCTATTACATTCGGAAGAACACAGCGCAAGCTAAAGCTGCAACAGAAGTTTCTTCAACCGGTCTGTCTACCCTGACCAAACAGCACTCAAGCTAACCGTTATGCCGACATTATTGTCGTCATTGTGTTTACGTTATCCCGATCGATGTATTCGTAGTATAATGCATAAGTCCAAACAATGACCGACATCTGAACTAAGCACATAAATCGCCCTTTAGTTTGCTTTATATGCTTTGAAACGGTCCGTTGAATAGTTTAACTAATGTTTGCCTCAGAGATGTTCTATAAGATGACTGTGAATCTCGTGTTATGGCAGCAGTTAGGTCGGTTAAAAAAGTGTACGTATCTTGAGAGGGAACAATTGTAGATTCATCAGTGACTCTATTTGTTAGATGGCCGTTGAAACAAATATTTGCACCTAATCATCAATCTAATCACAGAATAGGGAAACCCGAATAGGTGTAGGGGATTTCACTTGGATCAAACGTGTAAAAAATTGCGTTAGTAAATAGGATGGTGTTCATTAATGAACAATAATTTAGCCATGTCCTACTGCGTTGATTTCATTGCTTTTGGTGAGGGATCGTTTAATATTCTCAGAAAGAGCCAGGAGGTTATTGTTATTGGGAAGTAAGCTATATTGTCACTAGAGTTACCCTCAGAAATAGCATTTGTTAGAGATGGCATGCCATTGGAAATGACAAGCACTATGTACGTCTTTATCTAAAGCTAGTAGTAACTAGCGTCCTAGGTTTACTTACATACCTTGGTTGGAATTTAATCAGTATATCAGTATTTATACTGGCTTAATTAATGGTATGCAGGAAAAGGCAATAAGTCATTTGTGTACATGGTCTTTTAAAAATTATCCATTGTTTAGCGTTAGGTTCTTGCAGTTGTTTCTTTAAAACATTAACATAGAAACGGGAAAATGCAATTTTGTAACTAGGAAAAGGATCAATGTGATTTACCATGTTAAGCGGTGGGCACTTTGGTGAAACGACTATGTTAATCTAAAGGAAATTTAAAATGCAAATTAGTTTTTCCATTCGCGGAGAGCCACCGATAAACAATCGAATTAATCAACTGAGTAATTTAGTTTACAAATCGAAAGCAAAGGAAAAGGAGGTCGAAAAATGATTACTTCAGAGAAACAGGAATAAATGCGTAATACGAAGATTTTATTTCATTGGGCATGTCAACTTAAAATTATCAACATGGACAATTGTCACTTGAAGAATGTAAATCGTTCGACTCGGTTCCTGCTTAGGTGATTATTGGAAAAGAGCTAATGTGGAAACATAAGTAATAAAAAATTTATTTCAAATAAAACCCAAATAAAGTGAGTCTGATGTTGCATGCTTACAATGGCTAACCACCAGTCAACTCGAAAACAAACGCACATATGCATTTTACATGAATTTTGTACACCAAAAAGTCTATTTTCTTGCTGTTTTACACATTGAGTGGTTTATCACAGAAGTACTCAACATCATTGGTATATTTTTGTTTAAGACTTTACATAGCTTTGGATATATCGTTGGCGATTTTCGTTGAGACACAGTGTTACTATAATATAACATCGTCACTTCAATTGCTGCAAACATCATTTGTCCAAATTAACTTAGGTAGGCATTTCTGTTCAGGTAATGCGCTACCAAATATAAAGAGATTTATTCGTGGTATAATGTTAACCTAAGCGTATATACATATATATATATATATGTATATATATACAACATTTTGCGCTGGACGTCGCTCCCCATTTCCTGTTTCACTATTACTGCTTATGTACTGCTTTTTAAAGCATAAGTTAATTAGATGCGCATTACGGTTAAGTAACTACAGGTTACCAGGCCAATTAATGGAAAACAGCAGCATCTATTACAATGTTTCGGTGCGTTTTATCAGTGCTAAAGTGCTATGTTTATTTAGTAAATTATGAGTAATATGTATCTAACACGTTCCATATCTGGACTCTGACAGTGTGGGCTGAACAATAGTTGGTTATTGTCAAAATCTACGTTATGATAGATTATATGGTCACATACACTGGCCAGGTTACTGCAATGGAAATAGTGGCCTGGGGTATAGATATACATGATATGAATGGTTCTATTTGCATGATTAAACACCATTTGTTAAATGTAGCATAAATAAGAAACGGAGATCAATGATGATAAAAGATGCATTACGGATATCTCACTGTGCCATGTGCTATTTGGCCGGTAATTTGCTTGATATTTTCCCGTGGATAAAGCTGACACTAATATTTGAAATATATTGTTTTCGACACGTAGCAAATATCCGTTTGATTAAGTGACAACATGAAGGTACTGCAGAGGTCATTAACAGCATCGGTCATTTATCCTCATTCAAATTATTTGGTCCACCAAATTGCTATATTTTAACTTTCTTGCGAACACTTGGAGTTGACGGAATTCTTATCCTGCGCATCTAATCGTATATCGTATGTCCAATGTATTCAGCATAAATGCAGTGACCTTCAATGCAATAGTTTTTACAGAAGATTACTTAGCCTAACATGTTCAATTATTATTTTCACCTTGCCACTTAAGCTTGCCAGATAAATCATATTTAAAATACTTTGTTTTTCTTTACCTATTACGCAAACTTACATTACTCTAAGAGCAGTTAAACTTTAGTTACGTTAATATGCTTCAAACAGTTTACTTACGTTCATTATTTTCAAATTGTACGCCGATTATTTCATTTAACTACTCAGATATTATAACTCACGTACTTTGCTTTCCAAAGAAATGTGTATTTGTCGCATTTTATAGTAGATGTCGTGGTTTTGTCTTCATTTGCTTTGTTATATTTTGTCCAGTAGCAATGTTGTTCGCAATTGCTTTTAGTTGGAATAATACCGAAATATAGCAGCTTATGTGGAGTGGTCTCTTTTATTCTGATTTTAATTCTGGCTGGACTCACTTGAAATTCCAGGTGCTGTTAATGTTGTTACCGGTTATGATGCGTTTGGTCACTCATATCTCTTATATGCTTATTCCGCCTGGGTTCTTAGTGCATCCATTCTTTGTAGATGGCCGGTATTACGACAGATGGACATCTCCTAACCGGACGCGAATAATATATGTTCTCATGTACTACCAGAAATTTATCCATATTATTTCATTATGGTACATCGAGAATGCAGGTGTTAAAGAACACACAAATCATATTTCCACTCTTCACTGTTAACCCTATAATATTCAAATGCAAGCGAGTAACCTTTGGGAAATAGCATACCTCTGCATAGGGTGAACCCTGGGCTCCTCGAATTTACGGCCGTTTTATTACGAAAACTTACAAACCATAACTCTCAAAAAATAAGTTGAAAAGTGACTACATTTAGCGGAGAGGTGTAAGTTATGAAATAACCATAATGCTGTTATTTATCGATAACACTTGCACAGAAACTCGGACCCCATTATTTGAGTAGCACGAGCAGTTCGGCTGAGTGCCGTTTATAGAATTCAAATTGTTTTAATCTGGCGTAATATTCCCATTTAGTAAGTTATTTTGGTTTTTATGGAAACACAGAGAAGTATTTAATATTATCCTAGTTTTTAAAGGTTGGAAAAGTTTTTTTAATGTTATCTTATGTAGAAGTTTATTTTCACATAATTTATAATTGCTCCACCGCAAAATAACTATATGAAAAAGACCCAGTACTACTTACTCCTGTTTCCATATGCTTACAAATCATGCAAGTATTTTTAAAGCTAAAATTATTGGAACACTTTGCTATTCACCTGGTTGTCTAATCACGTCTGCCACTAATTTTTCGGCTGTTCTTTAAACTATAAACATCATTTGTTCAATTGTTCGCCGAGATTTTAAATCGAATATAATTATTGTAATGTGTTACTCCTATCGATTTATACCTTTAAATATCTAGGTTGTAGGATAGAACTTCAAAAAAGTTGTCATGAGCATACTTTCACGAGTACATAGACTTCTTTTTAACGATAACGCAACCCTTCTCGATTATTATTTACTTGCATATTTGGAGATAAAAACAGTTATCCAAAGAGCCCACGGATATGCATATGTTGCATACTGCACAACATATGTAGGACCGTTAGTGCAATTGCCATTTTGTAATATTAAGTATTGCAAATAATCAATTGTGCAACAAACATTCATATTTAAAACAATAGTTTGAACAAAACTCCAGCGAAATGACATTCCGGGTTCTGTGCTTGAAGGTTAGAAGGATGCGGAAATCCATTGATTACCTACTCAGCTACTCCAGCACAGCCGTCTCATGACGACAGGTAATAACTTGTAGGTCATTGGTTCCCAGACAGAAATCAATTTCAGGTAATGTGAATTACTAGTCTACAAATACTGAGCAAGCAATATCTATTCCCTTAGAGTACATTGCATAAAATCTAAGTGTCCAGAAAAGCGTTCATTTCCCAAGAAACTGAAGTAGAATAAAATGGATACACAGAGTGGATTTCTGAATGCTGTCTGCTCTAGTATCATGCAATCCATATTTGTCAAACTTACTACAATAGATTCGGTCTGTATAGTTAAAACAAAGTGTACCCATGTTTGAGTAATTGCATTGTCAAATTGTTCAGAAATAACTGATTATATTATCTGAATTTTTGAATGGGTCGTATTAACGGCAAAAGGATTAATAAAACCAAATATTCTTCCATAACTGAATGTATAGCAAAATCGCTCCTTAGCTATCCGAACGAAGTCCTGCCAAACGGGATATGTTTTTCATTTAAAAATAGTTATTCATATCCCAGCCTATATATTTATTGCAACCACCTATATTGTTAGAACGCGCCTTATCCAGCGAACATTTATTTATTTGCTCCAATGTAGCCAACTCTTCTTTCCTTTTGCAAGCGTTATCAAAGCTCGGAAATCATGCAAAACCGATAGGTTTTTCCCAGTTACGATTTACACAGCATCAGTAGATAAATGCTCATCTTCTAACTTTCTTTAAATTATTATGGAAGCTATCAAGCATGGTAGCCGCTACGATAATTGAAACTTTATATATAATCAAATGCTAATCTCTCCAAACTTTGAGTAACGCTTCAGTAAATAAGAAGGTGGGAAAACTACAGTGGGATCGATATATGTACCGAAACGTTAAATGATTGCAGTAAACATGTATTTATGGTTAAAATCATCAACATAGGAAGGTGTGCAACTCAGTACATGATCAACGTGAGTTTGCAAAAATAAATTTCGGTTTCAGTGGTTTTATATTAAAGACTTCTAAATGGTACGAACGTTGTAGGCAAACTAAAACGGTTTATGCAGGCGTGGCTGAGAGCCCTGTATAAAACGATCGAACAGCGCCCGGAACGAAAGATTTAGGGGCTGATGAAGCTTACTTTAAAAGATGAAGCGCATGCAGTAGCGAATGCCTGCGCTAAGGACATTTTCTAAGCCCAAATCGAGCCCATGAAGAGCCAATATCAAAAAGACGATGAGCTAAGACTCTAAGCATAAACAGCGAAGTGCATGGAATGTGCGCTGAATCCGCATTCATTGAATTTACTAACGCATACCAATTAATCCGTCGCTGTGGTAGGCGTGCTGAATCAACGATGCGGTTGGCATGCATCCGGTGTGAGCAATTATTGCGTTTTTTTGCAATTCAATGATTGGAAGCCGTGTTTAAGTTGGATGTTGACAAGGTGCCTACCCATTTATTACCCACCTTTTCGCACATCCTGACTTCAGGATAGTGTTGGTCGTTGTTGGAGGGGATAGAGTTCACGGTCATTGCTGCTGGCATACTGGAAATTCAAAACACTTGCCGAATTTTATAGGGATTCTAGCAATGCTATGACAAGTGTACATTGGCAGATTTGTTACTTTTTGAACTGTTCTGCCTCGAGATTGACCTCACTATGGCGCCTTCTAAGCACATGTTCTTTCAAATATAACGATGCTGCACTTGTTCTTGTTTTGCCGCTGTGCTCACCATGACTTCCAACATTGGAAGAAACATGTTCAAGGATGCTTCTGGCTACGTATTCCGTTTGGTTTGTATGTACCTGGAGTTTGCATAGCAATTTGGTATGCAAAATGTTTTTAAGTATGACATGCTCAAATTACAAAATTATACCCATCAGTTAGTGTTTGCTTAATAGTTTAGACTAATATAAAATAAATTGGATGGAACTTGGTTTATCCTTTAGTAGCCGTTGCGGATACAAATTCAGTAGCCTTTTTTCATGTTTTGTTTAGTAGACTATGTATCCTATGAACTATCTAAATGTGTTTGACTTTCTAATTGTGTGAACACATAACAGAATGCACCAACAGAAAATTGCCAATCGAGCAAATTCTCAGACAGGGAAAATGTACTCAGTTAAAACGAGCACGAAAGCTATTTGAGTGACAAGTAATAATATCAGAATATTCTGGGATAACCATTAAATTATGTTGCAGGAAACGATGTACACACTGTTGAAGCATGGAAATGCAATACATTTTCCTAAGTCGGCAATCAGAAAAAATCTTGATGGTTGCTATTTAAAAAAGTGCAAAGTTAACTACGCTAAAGCAGAAGCAAATAATTAAATTTATAATTATTTTTACCACATTCATTTAACCCATGTGATGGCAATAAAGCGTGAATCAACTTTCCACCCACAACTTATGTTTCCAAGATATTCCATTTTAGACAGCTTCGTATGCTGCATGAATTTATACAATTGTCCATGTTATACATTGATTATTCATATATTTTGAAATATTTCCTATTAGCTGATGACGGAACAGAAGACTGAAATTCGTATTTCTTTCAACTGTAAGAGTTGTGTTCCTAAAAGCAGTAAAGTCTATATGTAAAAATAAGCATTTAAGGAAATAAAGTAATAGCTTATAAATGCGGAAAAAACCGTTTTATTTTGTATTTATTCGATCAGTCCCTTCAACATTTTCAATGAGATTTTGACACTATTGTTTTTCTAAATGTTTCGACCCATTACTTTTCAGGAATTACCGACATATTTGCAGATTTCTGTATATGGCTATACAATAGCCTATAAAACACTAGCTAAAAACATGATACATCAGCAAAATGTCACCATGAACTTTGGAGACACTATTTCGTAGCTGCAGAGGTGATGTTCTACCTACATACCTATAAGCTTATATTTACGTATGACGAGCGAAATCTCACAAACTCCTCGATGGGCTTAATGGAGAGTTAGGCTATATCCATAGACCTTTTGTTGTGGCTGGTACTGCCTGTAGCAAGGCAAAAAGCTTTCTCTATATACTCAATTTTTATTCCGTACGATAGCCGAAAATGGGATGTGTACTTAAATCAGTTTGTGTGTTATGTACATAGTTGCAGGTTTCATCTATCTGTATTAACAAGACCACCCTCAATGCGGATAAAATTTATGCAAAGTAACTGCTTCACATGTTTTGCAAACTTGTTTCGCAAGAGCAGCAATATAATACGCAGCATCAATATAACTCGTGCAAGGTTCAAAATGACTTATATACCGCATTATTACATGAGAGTAATATTTCCAAAGATAAAAGAATATGACACAGTTGCTCCTTGCTTTACATGGATATTGCATATAAATGTAAATTGATATAACACTTAGTGTAAATGTGCCAATCTAAGGTCCAGGCATTAATAGAATTATGTTAAGGTAGGGACACATATATATAAATCTTCCAGATTCATTGTCTTGCATGGGTCAGAAACTTGTTCAATTTTGTGCATCAGCACTCAGATGCGGGTGTTGGTACGTAACTCGGCATGGCATGTGTATAGATAAGCAACAAAGTGAGATGCGTGTAACAAATACGAAACACAAGGTAACTATGTCTTTAAACTGGTTATGAATTATAAGTCGCGTATCAGCAAAATATGGTAAAAACCTTCAGCGATTATCACCGACTGCTGCTGCAAAACCTAAATGGTTTAAAGATGAGCAGATGGAACTCGCTCCAATCCGTACGGCTGCTAGACAGAAGGAAATGATGAGCAAACGCTTTACGGAAGGAATATGCGCCCATATTTTTGAAAGTCTACCCTTCGGGCATTCTGGCAACGTTTTTCTAGCCACCACCACACTCACCAAAATTTTACGACTGGATCTGTCCTGAAAAATATAAGGTCCTTGCGTAAACACAGCACATTGTCTTCTGGAAAAAAAACCTTTTTCCCAAGCGCTGAGATCAGCAGAAAGGCAACTGGCTAAAAGATCGGTTAGCTTCTTCTGGATCATGGTACACAATAAGCATGATTCTGCTATACGGGTGTAAAATAATCGATTTTTAAAATGGAGTATTTAAAATATGAACCAACAAATTAAATACATTTAAAATATTTTCTTAAAACACAAAAAATGCTAACACAGTATATTAGACAATCCTATATATTAAACGATCTCTTGGTATTTCGCATTTGTGACAATATTTCTATAGAATCATATAGCATATTTATTTTAATCCAATGAAATTCTAATGGATCATTTCGCAGTATGCTTGTAATACTGTTTGTTTTATTGCGCTTATTTTATCCTAGCCGGAAACGGATTGCTACTAAAATGCTTGGTTTATAAGCGCCCCACTTGTTGCTTACATACACAGAGTAAAATGGTATACTCAGCGAACACTTCTGAAATGTTACATATAGCTGTACGGAGTTTAGGAATTTCGATGCCAGAATACCATAGAACAAACTAAATTACCCTATACAACGTAAGTTTGAGGCATCATGTTTTTACATTCCTAACATCATTTCACATACTAATAAATTTTCGTTCGTATTTCTTGCATGTTACTGTGAATAACAGTGGATTAAATGCCTTTGAATTATACTAAGCATGCGCAAAACATAGAGGGAAAGCGCTTAATTTAGTTGTGATTTAACCACTGCTAAACCATATATGCATATGCATATACATATACAAATAATTTGATGAATAAACCTGTCGTAGACTACGTAAGATACTATATTTTTCGTAGGTAATTCATTTTGCTGTGTTTTAAGGATTACTGGTAATCAAAATATTATTGGCAATGAACCTAAGCAATTTGTAGGACTTGGCACTGCCTATGTGCGTATTCCTTGTATACCTTTAAGATTTTAACTGAATACCCACGGAATATACTCGCCTATTACGGTTACGTTCCAATAAAAACTTAATGCGTTAAATGAAGGTTCTCCCAATTTCTGTTGTTGAAGTATATAGAGATATTCTCTCAACAAATTTGTTAGCCATTATGCTTTACAACTAATAATATGTGCTGCATAAACTGTTCAAATAATAAGCAATCGATAATCCGTATCATTCGCTTTTCGAACGAATCCTATTAACTCGCTTAAACAAATTTCATTTAAGTGTCTCAGATTTATAATATAAGAAAATGACCTAATTTTATAGGATACTTGGGTCGGTAATCAAATTTACTTGGATTAAATAGCATATATTTTTGAATTCTCTTAAAGCATGTATATCAATATTTTGTTGCTAAATTTTAAATTGAGCAAGTAATTAAGAGCACACTTTAGTCAACCCTCCTTTCGTTACCATCCCAAGTAAATTTGTCTCAAGAACGCCTCTGGAGTAATCGCTAATAAAATAGAAAACAGCAAATGCCGTTACTTACGTCATACACTTGGATCCAGTTTACTTACAAATGGCTCCCAGTAATCCAGTGAGCGATATATGCAATGTTGCCATGCGATGGATGTAACACATGATCGCTCAGTTTTGCACTCAGGCAACAGCTGGATTTAGTACAAAATAAGCCGCAGCAGATTTGCATTATTTCAAATCAAAACAGCTTGTTTTCTGGCTTTTGTTGATAATGAGGTTGAACATTTTCCCAGTTAAACGGTTTGTTGCGCACTGGATTGATTCACTTGAAATGACACCCAAATCCAGCAGTGAAACGCGTTTTCTTAGACTGGGGAAAAAGTGTTAGCGGCAAAGATAAATGTGCAGTTTGCGTTCCCGGTCCATATTGCGGATTACGATATATACTGGCAGTTAACTTCCACTGATTACAGATTCATAACACATAACTTGTTCACATGTGATATAGGTAACAGCTTCTTTAGAATAAAAAATTGTCATCTAGTTATTGAAAGCTTTCAGCAATTATGGACTGCGAAGTAGGGTTAAGGTACTTGTTGAACTTGCACACCCATTTTACCTGCTATTTCTAAATGTAGCACATTTAAGATTATGCATGAAACATGTCATGCACACCTTACTTGTATTTACTAATTTTAGTTTAACGACAATGGTTTAATAAATGCACCTTGATTTTAAACAAAATTATCTTAGCCCCATGACCTTCAAACTTGATACTTATAACTAAGACTGCATCGAATTAGTAGGCTAAATTCTAGTAACCCAATAGAAACAGTCCTCTAAAATGTATAAATATAATTACACATAGAAAAAGTAGCAACTCCTGGAACTAGGAAAGCTTTTCCGATTTATAATTAACACTGTAAACAATACTTAGTCACTGCTGACTAAGTGGAAGGGTTTGTGAAAATGAAGATATCCGTACTGTCTGCTCCTAAAAACTGCCGTCCTGCAAAACGTTTCTCTGCCGTTTCCAAAGTACTGAAAGCCATATTCGCTGGTCTAATGATGGGCTACTTGGAAAACTTAGGAAATTCATTATTATCCTGGGTTGGTACTTTTTCCTGTGAAGAGCAGTTCTAGATTAGATACCAAACATCAATGCCTGACTCAGATTGAGCGCAGTGCGACGATCTTACGAGAACTATCACCTCAACAACATAAATTTTCCGGATGGCATAAAACTTTGTTTGGGGATCAATAGAATGGACGACCACAAGTTCCTCCATGTAACCTAGGTTGGACCTGACGATCACCAGTGAGGACTTCATTGCCATTAAATGTGGTCAATTGACACATTATCCACACCCGCCTAAGCACGCCTTTGTCTAGAAAGCTGAGGCATATGACCTGCAGACAAACTCTCAGCAACTTGACTTCGGTGTGCTGGTGCGAAACAACTTATTTTATGCTAGGCAGTTGGAATACAAAAGTGGTAAACAGCAAGTTGTTGGCTTGCGGATGGTATTCGATAGTTCGGGTTCACTTATCTACTGTATGATGCTCCATGCCTACGTCAAATACGTACTCCAGGCTTGACACGCTTGGCTAAACCGTGACCTAGCAGCAATTGAAACTAATTATTGTCGAGCCGCAACTAGAATACTCGGAGTGTTATTAGACGCTACAGGTGGCTACGTAGATATTTACTAAGAATCTACCAGATACGGAATGTCCCCAAGTACACATGCTGTCACCTACTGCAACTCAGCCCAAAAACCAACTTCACAGACAATAGCCTGATACTGATCAAACCACATAGTCTGCTGTTCATTAAGCCTGGACGAATATCAGCTCATAGCGACGCATTTATTCCGCCATAAGTAGCCAGCGAACGTTACGGTGCCTACACTGTTCTTCACTAGTTTAAGAATGTACCGGGCGGTGACATTACGCTTTCCTGCGTTCATTGTATTGTACTTTTTTGAAGCTGATGCGGCGTTTAAAACGCATTCGCTGTACAGCCGAATAATCAGCGCACGCTGAGCAACTGGAACGTTACGTGCTGCCAACAAAATTGTCTGCTCGCAATCCATTACCAATGATTCAATAACATTGGCAAAATTTGCAATGCATAACCTAGTCATCAGCTGGGCTGCCATCACGTGCACACATTAACCTTGGTTGCTTAGGCGGAATTCCACGCGTAGCTAGCAAGATACACAGAGTTAAGCATCGAACACTCCAAGGCCTACATTTGTCAATGACCTTTAGCACACCGCGCGAATCTAGCTGACAGCTAACGAAGGCCGAAAACACGTTGTGGCTGTCTGTACTCATCTTGCTCATAAACAAAACAGCCTCATGTCAGTGTGTATCACGTTACGTTTTTTCTCAGCTGAGCTCTTTACTAACTCACTCGGCTGCCTAGATTTTCATACGTCAGAATCATTAAGGTGATAGAAAAATCCATGTATCTGCACGCGCAGTAGCATGTTGCGAATTTCGCTAAACATAGGATAGTTATTAGATGTTGGTTACAACAAGCGTATATTACTGTCGTTCACCATAAGATGGCCACTCTAATTCTATATACGCTCATCTTCATTATTCCTTCATATTTACCGTTTTATTAAGATAAGTTCGTGTTAGTTGCACAAATGACCCTTCAAAACTTTTGCCTGCCTGGATGCTGTTTTTTTATAATTGGGTGGTGCGACTGCCTTTTTCTAATATTATAGGTCAATAATATCAAGCTTGGGGTTTTCTTTCTACCGATTATTTTTCTTGCGATCTAATTAGTCTTATCCAAATATTTCCACACACTTCCTCATTGGTGATACAAAGGTACGTAATCAGCAAACGTGCGGTTAATTTAGCTGATAGAAGAATGGTTTGATCAAAATATACAAGATTTTTAATTAACATATTTTATGTTATATAGGCAACATGTTACATTGCTAGTTAATGATTTCCGCTAGATGCCACTGCGCACTTTACCACTTTACTATTCTAGTACATTTTAAATTGTACCGCAGTTTACGGTTTCTTTTCGTTAGCTCGCCTTTTATCCTTATATTTTCAATATTGTTGGAAACTGATTACCACGGCTACGTGGTAGTTACGTAAAAATAATTTATATACGCATTCTGATTAAAATAAGTGAATACGTTTCTATGATATATGCACAAATAATCCGTCTTTTATGAATATAACACCATATTAGCTTGTATTAACTAAGTGCATTTGACTTTGTAGCATTTGATGAATTGCTTTGGTAAGGTGGGTGCTGGTTCTATGATAAGATCACATTCTCTCACGTTATGTACACACAACTGTAATGATTGCTATGCTCATTCTGACTTTTTGAATTAGCATTATTTTATAAAGACGACATTTATCAAGCTCTACCAGAAATTGAGCTTCAGTGGCTTAAGTCGATACTAATAGAATTAAATAGTGAAACAACCTTATGACCAAACTAAGGCGTATTATTACCTGACAATAACGAACAACAATGTAGCTCCCCTACTTACATTTCAAAAACTATGTTGTGTGATGGACGTTGCAATATGAAAAGAGTTTTACATTATGTAAACGAAGGAGTATAGATTATCCTTTCAAATTCGTATTCTTATACGCTGGAAACATTAAAATATATTATAATATTTTTGAAAAATGTTCAATCTCTGATGAAATTTAACGGAGTGCTTACAATCAAATGATAAAAACTAAGCGTCAGGAACCGGTATGCGCTTCGAATCAACGCCGTCATTTATTTAATCCTGCTGCTGCAAGACCCGGAACAACATTCAAATATCAAAACGACAATCAACATCCCTGGGTGCTTTGACAGCAAAAGAAAATTTGTCCACTAACGGGGTGAAAAGTGAAGAGTGTTATGTCCGTAAATTACGAAGCAAAAAACTCTAACACCAATTCGTTGACGGTGTATTCCCTGCACACATCCGGTAGCTAATGCACACACGCATTAATTTGAAATCGCATTAAATATGCTAAGTAGCGGATATTAGATTCATGTTAACCTAGTATTTTCCTAACTAACGTGGTTGAAATACGTCAAATAATATGCAATGTGTGGACAAACATATCTCAAAATTATATGATATTTAGCTCTAATATATGCAGGATCATGCGTAAGCCACATAAAATCTGCTCAACTCTGATCCATATAGTTGTAACTGATCAGCATGTGATAGCCCAATATTACATTCAGACATATTCTATATAACATGAACGTAATGCGCAATATTTTTCGCTATAGTAGATATATACTATCCATGATTATAAAGAATTTGCGGATAAATACTCAATTTAACTTTACATTGCTAAGTATGGCATATTTGGCTAAGATTACATTTGAGTACCAGGTGATGCCGGGTCCGATCATAAAGGATTAGCGTTTAATTTATGGTTTTGTTATTTTCAATATTGTCTGCAACGTAAGTCCTATGCTGCACATAATATGGTTTTCATAATATAAGGAATTATGGCACATCGTCTTAACATCAGCGTTACAATGGCCTTCCAATGCTATGCATTAGGATTTTTATGAGTATGCCTACGAACCGTTGTTATTTTAATTACCAATGCTTGTATGTGCTTAATAAATATAGCACGAAGGTCAACCAGCATTAGTCTGCTACTTGCGGTGTCTCGTTATATATCATTACGTTAACAAAATAATAGAAAGCAGGACAATAGGAAAACATCAGGGTTGTAGGTTGGAGGAGTATAGAGAGTTGGTTAGATTTCATACATTAGTTTTAAACGACATAGAAACGTAGAATAAATAATAAAACCGCATGCACTCTGCTTAATTAAAATAATTGCTTAGTATCACTATTGGAATGACCCAAGCCCCGATGTGATATTTTTTGAAGTTGCAGTTTTTCTTGAATTAAGTTTAATGTGCTGATATATGCATTTTTGCAAAGTTTTTCTCGGAATTTTAAAGGATCCTAACTGGCATCCTTTAAAAATAGGAGAAAAATATCGCTAATTGTTCGCTTATTATAAGTCGGTTGAAGAGCTTTTAAAGACATATTCTTATATAATGCCACTTGAAGCATTGAACCATCAAATATGCAGTCTATAATTTAGCATCTCAAAATGTTTACACTTATATCTACATGTGTGTATTTTCCGTTCTATAAAATAAATGTAAAAGTTTATCTGTTGCGCATGGAATGTCGAACACTGTTAGTTAATCACCTTTGCATCTTTGTGTTATTTTGAATTGAGATTGATGTATTAGCATCCACACACAACCTCCATTTTGACTATGTTTCCGATTAAAGTATACCTTTGTCTTTAGTTCATGAAGACCGTGGATGAAACATACTTACATTGGGTGTCCTCCGACTAAAAATTGGAATACCATGTCACGTTTCGATCTCAGTTCATCTCCACAGATAGATATAGCAGGCAAGTAACCCGGGGCATGGGGATGTACTTTGTGACCGTTACCTCAAATCCATGAATTTACGATAGGCAATGCTTGTCAAAAAGGTTCAGGCTTGATAATGCTTTTTATATCCAATACACGTTATCAACAAACAGTTGGCTTGTTCCACTATTGATGCCCTGTTTACAGGTATCTAAGTTTTATATTCTTACTCATGTCTATGGTTTCATTCACTTTCCCTGAAGCAAAAACATACATTACGTAATGTGCAGAAAAAAAGGCTGCATTAACAAAAATTGAAAGCCGTAGTCATACCGAGAACACACATAATAAATATGTTTCCTACTTGCTATGATAGAAAATATAGTGAATCTAAATTGTAAATTACATTTAACGAACAACGCATAACCTTTTCAACAGTGAAAGAATTTTATTTAGATGATGCACACCTGATGTTACCGATTAGTCTAGGCTACTAAATAGCTAGTGATAAATGTGTGTTAGTTGCTAAGCTTGCTTTATTAGATTTGCATGCGCCGACAACGTTTGATTTAAAAACCAACGAATGATTCCATAAAGTAAATGACCACAGGACACGGTTTGTAAAATCAATGTTTAGGAATAATACAAGGATTCATTGAACTTTTTAATTTGCGTTTAATTGTATGGGGTTGATGGTCAAGAAAATTACTTTTGGCTTCCACCGCATGTAATCTTTTGAAGTTACGGTGTAATATAATTCGATTACTGATGCGCTAACTCGTTATTGACTGCCAGGTTAGTGAACAAATTAAAGTTTAATAAAAAGCTGTCACATTTTTGCTGAGTGCTTTACTACAATTTGCAGTTTTGCGCATTAAACATTGCCGTCCGTCTTATGTATTGCATCCAATACTCTGTTGTTATCGACTAATATTTATTGAACGCTACATTGTACCAAAAAATTTCATGAATTCGAGATTACTTGTATAGTCATCGGTTGCATAGCGTATTCTGAAAAGTGCTGTTTGACAAATTTCTTACTGAATTGCTATTTACCTGTCTGTTATAATCCCACACATTATTACTGGTGGAAATATTCTGAACTAAGCAATTGACTGATGAGAACGTACGCCAAATTATTTCGAGTGTGGACATATCACCACTTGCAGTTAAGCAGACCACTGTTAGTAAAACAACGGCAATGGCCAATACAAATGGTGAATTTTGTCGTATGAATATAAATGTTTTATTAACCCAAAACATTAAAATGCACCATTAACTTTTAAAACTATGTAATTAAATTATATTGTTTAACAGTAAGCAAGCACATTTCCATTGTGATGTAATCTGGGAAATCTACTTATTTACCTACTGGATCACTGCATAAAATGCTTTTCACGATCGTTAATGCCTGATCGTTGGGGATTTTGGGGAACATGATATCTGAATATACTGGGATGATCATTCTGAATGCACACAGCGATTTACACTGAACTGAACCTTGGATAATACTATTATTGCACCAGTAATGGTGGACAACAAATCACTGTTTCGGTTTCCAAAAAGCCGTGCAATTCCAGCAGCAACTAGCACTTTGTACATTCATGGATTTTTAAAAAATCCTGTTAAACGGTTGGATCGCAAAACGTCAGTGTATATACTTATTGCACTATAATATTTCCAGAAAATTTGGGCAGCAAACCTGAGACTTCAAGATGGATAATATAAATTAGCCGAAACGGCCATTTGACGGAATGAAAGCTTCCGTTCACCCGCTTAAGCTGATGCATTTAGTCGCAAAGCACTGCAATTGATGCGACTCACAGCCATCATGGAAGCACATGATACAATTTTCCCTATCCTGTAAATAACATAATTTGATGTATTAGTATTACATTAGTATTCGTATTATTATATTTTATTAGTACTCAGCCTATTGTATTTGCAACTGATAACAATTTAAGCAGCACTCAAATTTGGTTACCGGGTGTTGGGACACATTGTGCTATTCTAACCTATGTTTATTTGCCAGTAGTACGCCATGCCTGTTTCATCACACTAGGCTGGATTCGCCCACTTTTCAATACCAAACATTAACTTCAATTGTTTGAACCTTTCGTAATTTAAGCACCATTACCCAATGTTATCGTATACTCATGTCAATGCATAGTTTGCTCTTTGCAATACCACTAGAAAAATACATGTTTTACCATGTGTTAACCTTATTGCCATCATATATTTTTGCTTACATACGAGATACTAGGTCGTCAACAAATAACACTAAACAATATTCATAGCTTAATCATGCAGTCGTCCAACAAACCGCCGTTTGGGAAAGTACACTTCCTAAACAATTGAGTAGCGGCGAATCCATTGTCATCCGCACACCTTCACAGTTCCTAGGACGTTGTCTCTGTTTATTAGGCGACCGCAAATTAGATTTGGTGTTATTTAACCATACGATTCTGAATCTACCTTCGCAAGTACAGGTTATACTAGCCAGTACTACTGACAGCGTTTTCCTGAAGAAACTCGCAAACATCGATACCAATATGTTAAAAATCAAGCCTGACAAAAATGGCATCCACATTTTGAAAAACACCGACTAACAAACTCGATAAACGACCGTTTGGATGATTTGACTAAACAGATACCTAAACTTCCAATATTTAACTAATTTATTATCCTCAATGTAAGTGTTTTAAGAAGTTCTTTTTCATACCTACTTTATGATTGTGAACTTGTCTCCTGTACAGCAACGCCAAATGTTCAATTACCTATGGGAAATTAGTAGAGCTTCTTAAAAAAATCCTTAATATCAAACTCTCCAAAGTAATAGCGTAATGGCGATCCCATGGGGAAACCATGTATTTGGGTGTACCGTTTCGATGAAATAATAATGGCATGTAACTACATAACATCACGCGGCGTATGAGTTCTGAGCAGCGACTTGCTAAATGCATTGCCATATTCTGCGGTGAATTATTGAAACGCAAGTTTACATAATAGCTATAACATAGTTAACCGAGTTTAATAATATTTAAAAAATATGTTTGTTAAGCTCATAATGGTTCCCTTTGAAGACACTCCTTTTTTCATTGTGTGATATAACACACCTATCAAATATATTGCTAGATATTGAGTCAGATGTTCGACTTAGACGAGTTTTTTACGCAGGAAAATAGCAGCTTTATGCTGTACTATATTCATCAAAACCTGCAAAGCAAATCCAATTTCAGATTGTTATTAAACAAGTTACCCCTGTATTTGACGTAGTTTACCGCTTTTAAATTGTTTCCAACATCCGTCTTGTTATTATTGATTATTAAATTTAGGGTTTTATTCGCTATTTACCAATACCATCCGGTCTACCAATGTCATTTTACCATTTTAACATAACAAAACTTAATTAGCTTGCACTCCTGGGCAACCCTTCATCTCACTTTACATAGCTCTGTATACGACCAGTACCGCCGAATCAACCGTTACTGGTAAATTCCGACTATTTGGCATTTCGCTGCACAAATATAATTGTGAGCACCCCATGACTACCGAAGTATTGACTGCACCTAAATTTTAGTTACATTCCTGTATTATCCCCAAACATACATTAGAAGAGAACTTGTTACGAAGAGACTATTTGGGTCAATAACGGTGCTCAAAGTGCTGGTTGCATTTTGCCCGGCATGCGTTCTGCCTATAAAAAGCCCCAAATATCATTTAAGCGAAACTGCAACAAGGTGGATGTGACTCACCCGCGAAATAATATAATTGCCCGCTGGTACACACAGTGAATTATTCTCAATATCCCATATTCTCCAGCACAGCGTGTATATCAAATATTCTATCAAACTCCTACGTCTATGGAAAAATATGGATTAATCTCTGGAAACCTTCAAAGCCCTACACAGCATATCTGTAACAGAAGACGTTGTAGAGCAAACCGCGCATCAGGGCCACATTTGTCGGTCACCAATGAACAACATATCATTATTGCATCATTCCTAGATTAACGTTATTTACAATAATTCGAGCAATGTATTTCGCTAAAACCTATATTTGTTATTGGTTGTGCATACGCTTATAGTTTTCTGTGACTTTATCAACTAATTGATCTTGCATATAATATTGTGTCACCTTTAATCGAGAATATAATTATTTATTAAGTTATTGGTTTCCTGTATATAGCCTTTTAATATAGACACTCCAATCTTACTTTTCTGCGTTCACCATTATACGTTTAATTGGTGTGATATTGCTTTAAACTGGTATTTCAACCTTGGAAAATTCCATCCACTTGCACGGATATTATCCGGCGTTTCTTGTACTTATTCGTTACATGGATTTTAAATCTAGAAATGGCTAAATATGTGCATACCTTAGTTTTGCTAATAGTAAATCTAAAGAGTTTCCTTCACGCTCTACTTCCTGTTTCATTAAAACATATCTAATTCATTGCCCTACGTCACTAAAGAAATGTCTGGATTATCACTGCAAACAATGGCCTAACGGAATTAAGAATTTGTCTTTTATTTAATTCTTATATTTATACATATATGCGTATGTTGCAGTTTGTTAATATCGTTATTTGTCTTAATGCGTTATGGAGGCTTTCAGATGCAGACTAATCAAAGATAATCGTCCTCTATTTAAATACATCCCTTGTTCCAAATTTGCTTAGGATGATCTGCACGCTATAATTGCGGAGGTACATTTATAATTTGTAGATTTCACTATGAGGGATCGGTGCGTTGTCATATTACTCAGGTTTTGTTTAGGACGTTTTATTTTTATTCGCCAATTCATGAAAAATACCTATGGTAGCAAAGGATAATATTTGAATCGTGCGACACATACAAACACGTGTTTTATGTATTTATTGCGATGCGCAGTGAATCGATGCGAACAGTGATCCCATTGCGCTAAATGAACTAAAAAACTCATGAACAACAGATTTAAGAGCTGCCACAGTCTGTTGTGTTAACATAGCACT
>OX104063.1:263350045-263406050 GCA_944474145.2 Dicrocoelium dendriticum | reverse complement strand
GACAAGGCTTCGGCGTAGCAGAGTTTGAAGATGCGGTAGACAAATGCTTTATAACAGTTCTAACCTCTGAAGTGAAATTATTGACTACGCCGGGATCCGTGCACAAGATTTGCTTCAGGCCGGTAATGGTTGAGGAACTAATGCACATGTCTTACAGGTTGCTATGAGCAGAACATACATTCACCTTTTGGTCGCAGGCGACTTTAACGTGCAAGATCTGGTAACAGCGGCGACCAATCGCAAATAATTAAAACGTTGATTATTAGAAGTTATTTAGAGCTACCCTCTGTACAACCAGTTGATCTAACCCACCAGATTTTGAAGTGCTGACAAGCCGTCGATACTTGATGTTGTGCCAAATAACAAAACACTTATTGTCAAGAGAATAACTACACGCACACTACTGGTATCGCAGTGGTTATGTTATTTGTTGCTTAACTAGGTATCTTGTACTGAATACCCTAAATAGGAGACAATAAGTGTATAGTCACACACAACAACGTACTACCTTCGCTTTTTAAACAGCTATCTTGGATCTCCATAATGGAAAGCCACCAAAATCACTTTAGACTATTACAACGATATTTGCTACACGTGCAACGCACGCGTCTGATATGAAACGCATCAATTGCCAAAGGAGAAAGGAGTCATTTCTGAGAAGCACGTCCTCGAGGGACATAGCATAGAGAGCTCAAAATGTCTACCTGAATTCCAAAACATTGGCTGTTCATGTGGCAAAGAGAACCTTCTGTGTAGGTTTGATCTGAATAGAAAAAGTAGCGCATTAGCAAGAGTTAATAAAGAGACTCCGCACGAACGGCACACTATTGCACTAGCATACTATTTTCCTGCCTGGGAAGTTGTGTGGAATTCCAGTATTGTTTAGTACTGGCTGGCGCACGCTGTCAGCAACAACGGCATCCCATATCTTACGGTGCCATTGTTCGCAAAGGATCCAGAGAGCAACGGGCAAAACGGTTATTCCTGCTTCTATTGTACAACCATAAGCCTTATCCATTATTAAGTTTCCTGCAGCATTTGTGCCAAATAAATGGTTGTCTCGGCAAAAATACAGCTCTCATTCACTCGAAAACTTACGACCGAGGGATTTACGACAGTAGTCGGTTATCTGGTGGCAAATTTGGCTATATTATGTCAGCCCCCTCTGAAGGAGAATCACCTTCTAACAATATGGCACTATAAATTTATCGCTCCTATTCATAAGGGACATAGTCGCACGGTGCTAACTATTAGCTATCCTGTAACGCCAATGATATGGAGTCTAAAATCGCTGTTACACTCAAGCGATGTCTGTAAATTCAAAAGATGACAGCACTATAGCAACATTTCTTCTGACAAAAGCGCTTATGCACTGCGAACCTGATAATTGCACACAATACCTGAACTAAAGCAGCTGACGTTTTAGCAGGAATCGATGAATCCACATGTACGTCTTAAAAGCGTTTGGTCGTTGGACCATCGAATTTTCTTCCATTAAATTAGCTCTAAGAATTTGATGATCCGCTGCTGCATTAGACCGACAAGTTCCTGTACGAACGTCGGTTGGAATTGAGAGTGCGAGAATCCCTGTCCGATGCAAATGAGTTTGAATGCGGGGTACCAAAATGCTAGGTACTTAGGCCTCTTCTACTCTTGAATTTCATAACCGATCTGGCAAGGGATATTACGAATGATATCTTATTATTTGCGCAAGATATCAATTTATGGCGAGCGTTCAATGAACCGAACGACCACGGGAAGCTTCAGCTTGAACTTAACACGATTTCAAACTGATAAAATTCTGAATATACTACTTCGCAGTGTGCAAAAATATCACAATGTTTAATTGCACCACAAACATGTCTGTATATAGTTGGGTCATATGTATCGCAAACAATGTTCCAAGTATGCGACCTTTGTTTGCTCATTCATATTGACCTCAGTTTTTCAAAGCAGTCAGGTACATCGGCGTAGAGAGCCAATCAGAATGTCGGCTTGAGCATTGAACACTTGAACACTTACATTTTTCTACACGATCTACAGTTCTTACTTTTGCCCAACAGTGAATACGCCATCTAAGTTTGGTAACCCTGGTTAAAACGCGACTTGGAAGTGCTAGGAAGACAACAACGCAGTGCCAATAGGATGGCCAATAGCTTAAGAAATCTGCCTTACCATCAATTATTAATTTACTTAGATATTTCAGTGGTCGCTACCGAAGGTTGCGAAGCGATCCCATATTAGTCTACCAAATATTTAGTGACCATAATCATCTAGTACGTTACTTGTTAAGACTCAGACATAACACAAGTCTCAGAGTTAACCAACTGAATTTGTGTGCACAGTATAGTCGGCTGGAATGCAGGCGTAATTGCTTTAACTTCGGGGTTGCTAACTCGGGCGCTCTCACCCAACCATGGTTATTTCATTCCCTATTCTGAATATTTTAATATGTTTTGATCTTGCATTTTTCCTCCATAATTTACTTGCCTAAGCGGTGCTACTTTGAAATATGTATTAAGTAAACCGTCATAGCGGATTAATCTGTTACGTAAACTTGAAGTGCGGTAAAAGATGGAGCATTCTCTTTTTTCTTTTCTCTCTGAGTACAACAACTAATACGGCCCACATTATGCCTCGTCGTTTGCCTTCAGTTCCTACTTACACCACTATTATTCAGCTGCGTGTTTGCTGGATAAACGCCCATACAAACAACAAGCTACTAATACTTGTGGTTTTACACCCACCACCCTCCGAAACTTGACAACCAACAGTTTTTAGACGACATAAATCATGTTTCATTGTTTAAATTTGGGATGCTTAAAATAACTCATGCATAAACAAATACAATGCAGAATTCTCGTGATGATACACTCACATAATGAAGTGCACAGCCGCAGCAGTCTGGACATTGACATATCTTTAGTACGTCTTATAGTTTAAAGATATTTGATGTATTTTCTTCCGCCTATTTACCTAAAACGTACAACCGTATAGTTTGTGCAAAATGTACTGCAGGAACACACAAATTATGGCTATCACATTTCAGCAAGTTTCTTTTATTAAATTAACAGGGAAATACCAATGAATTATGCAACATGTTCTTTTGATTAGCTTATATTAAATAAAAGATTATATCACAGGTGAGTTTATAACGACGGTTGTAACAACAAGTTTAGGCCACTTTCCGAAGACATAGACCTCCAGTTCGCCTGCTATCACCACCACCACCACAATATTTAATTCCCCAGATATGATGCGCACTTTGCTAGCCCGAATCTGCAGGCCTCACAATGAACGCAATAAAACTCGCATTAACACCATAAATCCTAAGTAATATACTTACCCGAATATAAATAGTTATAGCTCGAAATACAGAACTTTCCATCCTATGCTTAATAGTAATCATTCTAAAGATTAGATTTAAGGTCAAAATAAATATATCGTTCCAGTAGATCTTAGCATGATTGCTTACCTTCCACCTCCATTTATTTTATTCGAACAACTTCAATTCAAATGCTGATAGGAAGTTTAATTATAAACAAGATGTGGCGGTAATATAGCGTCCAACGTAGGAGCAAGTCTAAGAGCGTAACAATAAGTGTATTACACAACACAGGCATCATAAATGATAAACTTATATAAGTAAAATGATAATGGAAATAACCTTGGGGTTAACAGTACTTTTTGTCTTATTTATCCATTTTACTAACAGAACAAGGGTGTGGCTCAGAAAGGCAAGGGTAAAACGCAATTACAGTAATGGTTGAAGTAGTGTTATCGCGATACTAGTTTAATCTTTGTCTACACTACATCCCCTCTAACCAGAATACCACCCCGTGTCTGACGATATCTCTATTGTGTATGCACTACTAATTTAGCGCCTTCCGCCCGTGGTGTTGCGGTCTGTTCTTCCTCTACTTGGTCGGCTTCGTGTTTGAACTGCTTGAGATGATTAAATTGTACCATCATGAATTGGCATGCAGGTAAATCGCAAATTTTACTAGGCCCACAGTAGCCGACATTATTCGCTTCATTCGTATTGGCAAAAGCACGCTTAGTAGAACAAGGCATGTATGTCTTGGGTTCGAGTCGGATATTATCAAGAATTTAGAGGGAAATCTTAAGGGTATGCTAAAGCTTATAATGTCATAATAGTTATGTTGTAGTTGAGCAATATCCAACTGCACCTGCGCAGTATGATTCCTTATCGGAGTCAGTCCAGTAACTAACTGACTTACTCCAATGTTTGTAGCTCTAATTGTTGAGCCATGGTGAGCCGCAAATATGAAGCAAACTGTGAGTTCCGTCCAGTCCATTTAAAGTATGGCAATTGTTGAGTCGAGAAATGAACTCTAAATCAGTAGTCCAGAAAAGACTTCGGCAAAGTGGCTTCCCACTCCTTAATAGTCCGATCTGCTATAGACCTCAATAGTGTTTTGAATGAACAATTAGTTCGTTAAACGTTCCGCTCCCTTGCGGGTGATATGCCGTCACCTCATTTCGTCTAACGGAAGGACTGAGTAAATTGTTTGTACCAATTCATCATATTTAAGAGTGTAATATCCCTGGTGCTCCCAAATGAAAACCCCCTAAGGCACAATTGTTGTATCCACAGTAAACGGATCCGCTTAGTTGATCGGTAAAAGCTGAAATTTTTTCAGTAAGTAATACACCAAGACCAAAGTAAAGAGATACAGTCTTGGTGTTGCGAGCAGCTGCACCATATTGTCCGCACACACAATAAACTTAAGACATCCAGCCTTCCTAAGTTGTGACGGAAAGCGGTTGCGTAATTTAGGTTGCCTGTTGGAGTGCTAACTCCTGAAAACCTGGAAAATTTTGATTACGTCTTACCGTTGGTGTGGACAACAAAAATTCAGTAGTCATGCTACATGCATTTTGGTAACCCAAAGGTTTCCAAATCGTTGTGAAAATAAATTAAACATTATTTTGCAATAGACTGAGTAAATAAGATTCCCCACAATAATTCGGGTCAAGCTCAAAGAAACACGCCTTGCTCGGTAGCTCATATGTCCAAAATGTCCAACCGATACCTAGCCTCATAACGTTTCATTCCCATATCTTACTCGTTGGACGTTTGCCGTCACCAATGCAACTTACGAAAATCAACCCATTACAGAATAATTCGGCAGTTCCAGCTGCCAATGTCTAAGGTCCTGTATTTGGAGGTTAAATGCGGCTGCGTGCTGCGTGTTGCAGAAAGGAGAATCCCATGGTCCAGGAACAGAACTCGAGTCATTGCATCTGCTTTTATGTGCTGACTGCCTGGCTGATACTTGCATGTAAAATAAGAGTTCTACTATTATTCTTACCAGTTTACGATTACTTTTTCTGGATCACTGAAGTATCTCATCCATCCAGCGGAATGACGATCAGTCCCTACGAAAAACCTCTATCGAATTACGTAATGATAATGCGTTATTTTGGAAAACACCGAACCCAGCATTTTATGGTTGGCAGTGTAATAATTGTGTTGGCTCGATTTCAGGCTTCTAATGTTGCAGGATATCATAAGTACATTTTCGAAAAAGCTGGCTTAATCTCTATTTTTCTCTCATTAGTGACCGTTGATATTCAGCTGATAGTGATAAGTTAGGGTATACTGGAACAGGGGCTTTACAAAATGGCTGTTGATTCTGATTAAATGCATCCCAAAAATCGCGTGACCGAATACAAGTTCGACGTTATTTGAAGCAGTGCAATTGATGATGTAGCAAATATTGAAAATTTTTTTGGAAAATTTGCCGGTACAAGGAAGCCAACCAAAGAAAGCTGCCTTACTGCTCAGTGCACATATGAGGTGAGGAGGTTTCCCGTATGGTTGGGGAATTGTTCTTATATCCGTAATCATAAATACCTGTTTGAGATACACAGCTTATTCACTTAATAGGAGGCAGGTTGATAGCTTACATGTGAGATTTAGCACGATTATACACTTAATAAATTGGCCAAGTTGTTTATGCTATTCTACTTTGTTTTGCCAGTACAATAATATCCTGCAACAAAACGAGGTATTTCGGTGCGGTCCGTCTACGAAAATACAGTGTGCGTATGTCAATGAAATGCCGCAGGAGCTTTGATTTACCCAACCGACATATTCTGAGATTCGTAAACGACAAAAAGCAAGTCGAAGGCAGTTTTCGATATATTGTTCTCTGCAAAATCCAATCGCCAGTACACGAAGTAAAATCAACTGTGCTACAACACGTAGAAACGCCAAGTGCATCAGAAAAATATCAAATATTTTGAAGCGCATATTGTCTCGCCGCGTTTCCTGGTTAAGTTGTATATAATCCACACGTAGCCAGAGGCTAGCATATTGCTTATTTACCAGTAACATGAGAGAAGCTCACGGGAAAGTGTAGGATTGAATGACATCATTTTCCACCATTTCATCGATTATGTTATGTACCTCGTCATTGAATAAGCTTGAGTCCGTCTCATTGGACACATCAAAATTTTAGCATCGCCGGTTTCAAGTGTGTGAATTAGGATAGTGTGCTCAAAGTTCCCTGTCCCTTTGAAGGCTTCTGCGATTTTATATAGAATTTCTTCCATGGGCCGCAGGGCAAAATCATCTGTACTAGAGTTTAGTATCTGCTTAAACTCGTCTATTAAAAAAATTAAATGTTGTAGCTTAACGGAACGAGTACTCCTAAGAACCAACGCATTCATGACTGTAAAGTGGAACAGTGCATGTTGGGTGATTAATTGCGACCTCTCCAATATTATCGGGCACGTCAATTTAGCTAGTAATTCCATCTGCATAATGAATATGAAAGGGGTGTTGATGACAATGACGCACGTTTGCAGCAATCACGTCAGCGATGACGACTAACACATTTATTTAATCGCTTGTCAAAATTCACGTGCATGGTTCAGAGTTGTATCTAGTTAGCGAAATACGTACATCTGTTTTTAAAAGGCTCTTCCATGTCTCTGTTTCAATTAACCTAAAAATATGGAACCACCATTCATCAATAACTTGTGT
Organism: Dicrocoelium dendriticum; assembly: GCA_944474145.2. Lineage (NCBI taxonomy): Eukaryota > Metazoa > Platyhelminthes > Trematoda > Plagiorchiida > Dicrocoeliidae > Dicrocoelium > Dicrocoelium dendriticum. The sequence goes on along the minus strand of OX104063.1, from coordinate 263,399,035 downwards.
AAGCGATACATTTTCTTGAGTTTGCTGGACATCGAAATACTACGAATGAAGCCTCAATTAATTATTTATCTGTAGGTTGCAGCCTCCTATTTTGACTCCTAACCTAGGATACTGGTTGTACGTGTAATACTTTTCACAATGAGTGTGAACCACTTGGCTGTAGCTGCTAGCTGCGAATATTATTTAGACGCCGTCTTCGATATGAGGGCTCACTGATGGCTGAAATAGGAAATGGTAATTGTTCCATTTTTAGACATTTGTTTGCTGCGGATCAGCTTTCGCTCCCAGCATGTAGCTTGAATCACACTGATCTGGGCTAAATGGTTTAGGCTTTGACATAAACTAAAACTTTATTGTACTTTTAGTTCAAAGTAGCTAACTACTGTAATGATTGTGTTGTTGTCGCTGAAGAACAAACAATACCTTCCAACTCTTCACCTTGCCGTACCACAGTATCCAGTCATTATAGGGGATGCAATATAAATTGCTTTCTAATATATTTTGTTTGAATTCATTCTAGTAATTGTTCCAAACTGCAAGTTTTTCACTGGGCCGCATTTTCCTCTTCCCAATTAGGATAGGCAAAACTTCAAACGCAAGGAAGGATGTCATAATGCTTTCTATCCGTTACTAGTTTCGGACGTAAGATTGGCTACGTTTTTGTGAAAGTGGTTGAGAGCAGATTATCAAACGAGTTTGAATGCTGAAAATGTCGGATGTGTTGTCCCTTTCGAAGCGGTCACTGTATACGTCGATATCGAATACATCACCTGTTAGGTAGCTCAACAAGACAATTTCATGCTAGCGTTTCAAACTTTTCTTGCGCCTGAGCTAAGGTTGTACACTGGATGATCAATAATTCAACACCATGTTCTTCAAGAGGTTACCCATGACATTAGTGTCTGCCGGTGAATACACATAGACCGGTTCACAATAGTGAACATAGGTTGTTTTTGACCGTTTCCTGGCTTTCGGCATTTCGAATTCTGGTAGGGTCAAAACATGGCAGCATATATATAGGAATAATTCTAAGTGCGCAACAGGAAATTAAATTACGCACCAGGCAGCCAATATAAAAGGTAAACAAACGGTTAGTGTAAACAAAATGCAAAGAACCTTACGATAAACAGTTTTCTTTTTATTGCTCATCTTTATTCACATCACCGTGATGCGGCTGGGAAAGATAAGTGAAAAACATGGCTGCAGTAAAATATTTGATAATAATGTCACCATTCTCTCCAGAGATTGAAAACCAAGTGAAGAGCAATAAGGAAAATCATTGTCATTAACCGTACAGCAGTGATGGCCTCGATGACGGTACTTCATCTAGAAATAAAGCAAATCATGCGATATAAGATTCTTCTTTGACTCATGGACTGTATATATGCCCGAAATGTTTATATTCAAGCTAAAGCTACCGTGGTCCTCAAATCGTTTACAGTATCTGCATTGCGCAGTTTCACTAATATCAGTTACGTGTATTTACAATTTGAAATCACTGGACTACACTTTTTATTTAAAGCGGTTTTCCTTAACTCAGTGTTTGTTGTTCCAATTACATTGGTCACACTATAACAATGCACTACCCTGACCGGTGACTTTAAATGTTATGTTTATACCATTGTTTTCTTTGCAGCTGTATCCCCTAACTACTAATGCTTTTACTTGCGAATTTTTAAAACAAACTTCGCTTTTTACTACGGTCCTCAACATTAGGCAAAGCACTAGCTTTTATGAAGATGATATATTCAACCATTCCTAGCTGGAGTGCCAAAATATCCACAAACACTGTTCTACTTACAATACGGCAAATTGTTCGACAGTGACGGAAATATTATTCAGTTGGCGTAAAGGATAAATTGCTTGCCTTGTAAGCACTAAGTCTCTAATTCGATTCAACCTTGGTTTAGCCTACACACGGGTCCCTGTATGAAAACCAAACCATGGCACCTTGTGCTAAAGTAATGTTAACACATTTCCCTTCGTAACACAGACACCATTTTATGCGACATTATAAGTGGTTTGACACAATACGTTGGGTAACCTATGTGACAACCTATAGTATTGCATCTGACACTTAAAATATTTGCTTCATATCAACATACGCCATTTTGTGAAAAATTTCTCTTCAAAATACGGCGAAATATTGAGCCTACAAGCTTTCGAGTGAACTGTAGCATCAACACATGATGTACACGTAATTTACGGAATAGTATTATGGTTACAAAAGATGGTCCAAATCTTGTTTGGTAACGAATTTTGTTGCTCTATATCACCTGTGTAAAATATCAGTTCCAATATATTTGTGCATAATTATCACTTATTCAAAAAAGCATTCTCTAGGCCATCAAATCAAAAAGTATCACTCTTTTACAATAACATTTGCAGTAGCTTCTTGAAAATTTTAGTTATTTGTACTCAGCATGCTTTAAAATCGAATTGACCGATAACCCAAATTCAGTCGCCACATATTTGTGAAAAGAGCAAGCAATGCGCCTGCGTATACCTTCAGCCTAAGAAAGAAGCCTCATTGCCCATGAGTCTGCCGTCATCTTTTTAATTACTTCTCGAAACCGACCAAAATCACAAAAATACGCATCATTAAATAATTTTTATGTCAGCTAACAAGCCATGCTGAATAGTAAGAAGCATGCAGTGTGGAATTCAACATTTCTAGGAGATGGGTTCAATTACGTCCGCAGTAGGCAGGCAATTATTCAAGATATGGTTATCCGGCTTCCATATTTAAATTGCTACCATCAAAGGTATGCATACCTTTCTAAATATAAGGCCTTAGCTTCAAACAGCTCCCAACACGGATTCCGCTTTTGCACTCAATCGTTATATTCAATTAGCCCAATTTATAAATGTATTCAACCTAGTCCAAAAGGGCAGCACTTTGCATTATAATTTGAAAAACAAATGATGGTTAGTTATCCTTCAATTTAATAGGGGATGCGCCGGAATATCTGACTGGCCTCTAAAAATCAATGTTGCCCGCATTGCTTCACTCGAACCATGATCGACAGGGTATCTGTTGTCGTTAATTCCACCAAGTTTGGATTCACCCCAGGCGAAAAGAGACCGTGAATCTGAGAGCAAATATGTTCTCATGAGAACAAAGATCAAGCACCATAAGAAAAGTGTCATTTATCAAGTATGATGTCCTAGAAAACTTTATCATTATTGAAGCTGAGGCGCGGAAATCTCTTCTGTCTCTACAACTTAAAATTTACTCGTGGTTCAATTTCCCCGAGAATTTTGAATCATATGCAGAGATCACTGCATTTATTACCCGAGTTTCTACAATAAGCGTCTCCTCTGTTGCTAGTACATGTAAAGCGAAAATACAGAAACACGGTAGACTAAATTAATTTGGCAAATGTTTTGGAGTAATAATCACCTGACTTCGCAGTTCAATCTAAATTGATAATACAATAACGTCCTTACTGATGTTATCTTTAATGTCCCATAATCTAACTCCAACGTCCTGAAAGATATCTTAGCAAATACTAAGACCACTGAAACACATTGAGCTTTTTGCCTAATACAAAAGTGTAACCAACAAAGCTATTACGATTTGCAGGTCACCAAAACGCTGCTAAATAAGGCGAACCCAGATCTACTAGAGTGATATTAAAGTCAGGAACTAAGGATAAATTGTTTGCTTTTTTTAATTGAGTCACAAAACGCGTATTTTTTGGCATATAGATGTATATATCTATATATGTATATATTGATGTCCATTAAAAAAACATGATAATAGAAAACCAAAGTTGGATATACATAATAATTACGATAGAATTAATATAAGCATTGCTCATGGCGTGTAATAGATGCCTTCCCTCACATTTCAAGGGGTAGGAAATCGTGAGTTAATAGTTTAACGGTTCATTGGAGAAGCGTTTTCCTGATGTACGTCATCGCGAACGCACATAAGGCTATTTCTCCCACCAGAGTATATGGCATGCCGACCAGGAACCCTAAAATGCATGGATTATTCATGAAAACAATAATTGGAATGTTAGCAATTTTGAGGAGAATGCTGAAATACCTTGCTGCTAAATCTTTCTTGAGGGCTCGAAATGTCTTGCACAACCAAAATTAAGTTAATGGTTAAATGCAAACCTGCCGGTGTTCACAATGGAGTTTTACTTTATCACATGTCCACGCCATCCGGCAACATGCCTGATTGAGGCATGGGAGGTATCTTGGCCAAATAATGCTTCAGCTAATGTGTGATGAAAACTACAAAAGTTGAATAAAGGGTGAAATTGCGCTGTTTCGCTTTTTCTCACACCTTCATTATACAGACTTCTATTATTAGCTATATTTCGAAGAACTAACTTGTATATATACAAATACAATAGTTAGACGGAATAAGCTCTCTGAACCGAATGATCAACGTTTATCCATGTGTTATCAACCATGTCACCCAAGCATGTTTACACGTTGGAATGTCGAACGCTGACGTCAAGTTACTAGCGGGTCACTCATATAAGAACAGCTGCTTAAAAATAGAGAATGGATGATAAATATTAGCTCAGCGACCTTTAGTGCAAGTTTGAGCGGGATTAAGACTCGCAGTCCCCGGATTCTGCTGGATTTCACTTACAAGGAATAGGAATACACGCCAGATCAATATATGTAATTTATTGTTTTACAAAGCTTTGACCAGAACTGACTGCAAAAGTTCGATAGCTTAAGATGTAATCAAAAGTTAATGCATACTCACCTAATTATCATCGGCTATTTCACTGAACCGAAACCAATGAAATAATCGGAAAATAATGTAAAGCTGCTTTGCAGCAGAACGTAAACAGCGTTCCAATTTGCAGACACGTACTTTTGCCCACTAGATATAGAACAGATAATTGACCAACTGTGTTGGACATTGTGGTCAACAACGAGCAACCTAATCAATTTGGATTGGTTTTAGACAACCAGATAAATCACACCGATTGTAACTCCTCAGACAAACGTTTCATCTATGCGGAATATCAAATTAAGAACTCTGAGAATGTTCCACAAACTCGCGCTTCAAGGGTTTTGCGCAGCTTTCATTAAAATACTGGTCGTTCCTCGCCAAAATCTCTCGGAATTCGCTTCGCTTGATTACTTCAGCACGCACAATCGCAGACTACCAATGCTCCAAAGAAAGAAACTTTTCATGAGTCAAAAACGGAATTTTCTTACCGTTCAGAGCCAACAATTGCATTCTAATACGCAATGCATCATGTTAAGAGTACAGATCACATTAAACACCAGATAAATGGGACACCTACGTAGCAAAACTAACCACTAGGCTCAACTGCACATTGAGGATGAAGCAATATAACAGCATTATATGGCCAAGACCTTAAAAGCTTATCACAAACTGCTGTGTAAGCAAGTTAAAGGATGCGTCAATTAAAGAAAATACTTACAGCACTCCAGTCTGTTGATGGCCTAAAGAAATGGCATAAGAATTGCAAATGCGCTGCACTAAATTTAGAAGGGTTATCATGTTATGCTGTAACACGGTTTTCAACTCAGACGTTCATGTGAAACCACAGCAATCCGAATGTCGATACCATTCGTTAAAAAACAGAGTTAAATGCAGCAGAAATACTGTCTGAACTAATGGCTCAATTCTTCAAGCGCAGCTTCGATTAGTGTCATGTTGCTGCTATGTGGAATTTGGCCCTAATAAGTTTCTGTGATGGAAAAGTAAACCATGAAACTTGTTAAATGTAACCAACTTAATTAAAGTTGTTGAAATCAAAACAAGGGCTGGTAAAGTTTATATGAATATTTATTTAGTTAAAGCTTGTTTAAACTTACATTTTCAACAATATCTTTAAACGTACATACTGCTACAATTCTGTTAATCATATGGAAGTATAAATCGTTAATTCATTTCAAGCTATTGGACTGGCAACTTGCTACCAGCCGTTATATATGTGAAAATGTATTCTAATCAGATTCTAATTGCAGCTGAAATGCTCGGTGTGCAAAGCATCCGGCCTGATGCCAACAACTAAAAAATTATGTTAAACACATTAAGTCACGTGCCTCAACGAAGGTTTCTCGAATTTAATACATATATGTGTGTTTCAGAGAATAAAATGAAAAAAATTCCTTTAAAATATTGTAATAAGGTTTAAAAGCTCTAGTTATTTCGCTGTTAGCATGCGTTTACTTACGATATAAGACTTATTCGCAGTTGTTACTATTGCTTTGGAAAGCCACAATAATTTTAATTATATGCTCTCCTAATTTTCATTTGCAATTCACACTGAGTGAAATTAAATATGATGGAATCAGCAAGCTAATGTCGTCGTACTTTATATAGGTATATATATATCACTTGATGACGACTGAACACAAAGCTAAAATACTATGAGGCGCTGTAAAATTCTGCAGAAGTTCAGGTAATACATTTGCTTTCCACAAATGCTGCTACATTGCAAGCTGGTCTAAAATATAGATATCAGGATAACAAAACTTTTATTCTAGAGGAGCATAAAAGTCTGAACGGCCCTAGCAAACACCTGAACTAGCCAAAATTTTGTGCCCTGGGTTCGCGTAGGGGCAGCAACTTCAATTTTATCATCAAGCCACTGCGACGCGTCAAATATTTACGAAGCTTACAGTGTTTATTTTGCCCAATCAATGTGCAATTAATCATTAGACACTCCAAGACGTCTCATGCCGAGCAGCAATGAAACTATATGCACAGTGGAATTAATTAAAGAAAAAATCACTATGCACGTATCTTGCTTATGCATCTCAGTGTGCGCATGTTCTGATAGGAACTACCTAGTTTGTTAGAAAACAGTGGTATTGAGTTGCTTCTGCTTTAGCTAAACATCTTTACCTTCTTTATTAGCAACGGTGTAAAAGTAATAAATGAAAAACTGCTGTCGTCATCCCGCAAAAACAAAATTGCGCTGCCCGCGAGGTTATAACCTTTCGTCCAAACAATCACACACATATTTCATCTAAAATGATAAAAATGATAACGAAATTAACACATTTATGCTTGGAAAGAGCTAACATCATCAGCCATCCGCCACACGACTTCGTAAAAGTCGATCTTGCACAGCATGCCGGACAAGCATTTTAAACCACAGAAATGCTGCCGAATACTACGAAAACACTGTTTTAACCTTGTTCATGGATATACAAAAAAGGCCATTGTTCTTGTGCCTAGCAGAAAGTTACTTAACAATATGAAAGCTGCATGCATTAGAAAAATGATTTTGTTTCTTGGTTGCCTTCATATCTAATAGGTAGATGGCAGCTGGTGCGCATTGGCGAACATTTTTCCAAAGCAGTGGAATGCTTCAAGAGAGTGGGTTTGGTTCTCTTTTTTCTATTGTATATTAACGATATGTCCCAAGGAATAAATGCGTGCTACACTTACTTTTGCTGAATATATTAAAGTTGCCTTCATAAAATCACGTGCAAATACCCAGGAAACCGTAGCACCCATTCAGGATGACACATCTGCTCCTGAATTCCATTGTCAATTGTGTCAGATGTTTTCTGCCGTGCAAAACTGTAATATTTCCTTGCAAACGCCAAGTACCGCCAGAGCGTTTATTAAGACAAGGCGCATATATCTCGCAATGCGTGACAGTTCGAGACTTGGGCGTGCGATTTTCAATCACGTCTAACGTCTATGACCTATTTGAATTTGAGGTTTCAAAAGCCCATGCAGATCTTATGGTTTCATCTGCCATCAATTTTACCACACTAATCTTGCATGTCCCTTTATAAAACATATATATTGCCTGCACGGAATGTTGTTAAATGGCCCATTCTTATCTGCGGAAACCTGATCAGAAGGATTTTGAGAGGGTCCAGAGTCGCTCCAAGCCAAAGCTCTGAAAATATTCCTTAAATTTGACGTACGTAGATAAATGTGCCTAATTGGCATTTGTCCCATTTTGCCATCGGAGAATGAAGTCAAATCTATATTTCTTTACGGAGCCATAAACCTTCGGATTTGCAGAATTGCAAACGGTATTTTCATATCATTAAACAGCAGAAGTCCATTCAGTAACGAAGAAACATAGGTCACGATTCTAACATTTATTACGCGAATTGGAGGTTTCTTTCTAACCCACCACACAAATATTAGGAACAAATTTCCAAGTGATATCATAAAATAATTTTCACTGTTTACTTTTAAGCTTGCGATAAGTAAGCTCTTAACCAACCAAAAATTGAATTATATTTTCGGGTCATCATAGTCCATAGATAACGCATACGAAAACGGCATGAATGACGCCTGAATAAATTCTGAGAAACACACATTATAATTCGATTAATAGCTTATTTCTTTTTACTGCTTCTTGGCCCAAATATCTCTCATGTAATTGTGGAGAATTCTGATTCAATGGCAGGAAAAAAGTAGTAGAGCGAATCTGATTACAATGTGTTACTTAACTTGCAATGCTGCCCATGTTAATTTTTGAAAATGTATTCGTGCAATGTCATGGAAAGTTTGAACCACTAGATGATTTGTCCCGTTGAAAGAACAACTTCTCGCATCGACGAGAAATATACTATTTATTCGTTTATTTATTCCTAGCTAATATGACTCGTCTGTTTCACGGATGTCTGCTGTGCAAGTTCTATTAAACCTTCAAGTAAGCTAGCAAACTGGTTTGTGAATGTATGTGCATATATCCCAGTTTTTATAAGACAACATGTTTTACCGGATATCTATTGTCCTTTCTTCATTAATACATGTAACTTCTTATAATCGCTTTATGCGTGAATTGGAGTGTTTAACAAATTCATATCGTTGGCAAGCGTACAGGTATTCTGCCAGAAATGTTGTTTAACAAAACATTTGACTAGAACTGGTGTCAGCTTTATTAATAGTTCTTATTGCAACCATCAGCTTTTCCATATGTAGATTAATTAAGGAATTCATAGCAGCTGACTATTACTCTATGTTGCTTTCAGGTCCCCAAAATTCATTGAAGAAAATTGTTGCCATTTAAGGTATTTGCAATATCAATAATCGAATCTTGTTAGATAAAGAAGTACTTATATAATTTTCATATTGCCAATCAAGCGAATGTATATTATGCCAGAACTAGAAAGTCGTCACTTCTCGCCATTTTGGTAAATTTAGTTAAAATAGTAAGTGCACACTTAATTCAACATTCGATGTTGGTAAAATGACAATGTCACTTTCCTTTACAACGACGATTGAGTAATAGTTAAAGAAAATAGGGTTACTTACGTCATTCTTCGTAAATACAGTTAATGTGAGAATAAAAGTCATGTGATCCAATAAGGGAACTAGACAGCAATATCTACCGATGGGTATATGAATGATCCCTTAATTATCCCCACAAGCATCAATGTATTTATCTTCCATATTAATCATACCTGAATCAAATTATTGCAAATCGAATCGGCTTGTTTCCATGGATTTTGCTGTTTTTGGATCAATAATGTTTCCCGTAATTAAAAGGAATTTCGCGCCCAAGAAATATTTGAATGAAATAACACATACTTTTGCAATGACAAATGCGGTTCCAGATTAATGCAAATGATTAGTGGCTTAGATGAAAGCGTAGATTGCATTTAGTTTCTAGGTTATGGAAAAGGATTCATGATTAAACCTAATATCGAATGTTAACGAGCTGATTACGCATAACAGTAAGTCACAAACGCGATACACCAGTTATTTTTCTTTAAAACAGTAAACTTCAGTATATCTACATTCGTTTCACATTTTTGTAGACGGCAAAGAATGAATAATTTAATTTTAGATGTAGCATGTAGTTTTGTTTTACACATGTTAATTATTTTTGCAAAAAGGCATGGTTACTACATTTACTTACGTCTGTTATTCATCAGGTTTATTGAAGCTAATTGAGTTTTATTGGAAACATTTGTCTCACAACACCATTAACTTTAACTCTAATTCGTAGAGGTTATATCTCTTGATATTAGTTGCATGTGCCTTTTTGTACCTGCTACTATATTTAAAAACATAATTATGGTAACGTTTCATAGGAACCGCCAACAATATATGTATATATGTATATGTTATATAATTTATCAATTATTGCTTTTAGCAGACTTAAAAGCTGAGATTTTTACCTAGTGCATTGCATCCGCTGTCCAAACTAAAAATGTGTCTGCGGTAAAATTATTTATTTTAATTTCCAGCGACATTCAAAATACAGATTATAAATAGTTTGCTTAATTAGACCATTTTTTCGTGTGTGATACCTTAATATGATTTCAATAAATATGCTTTTGGCAGTACTTTTAACCACCCTTTTAGACAACGCTGGTTTGTGGACCTAGACCTCATGGCAGTGGAAGCCAATTCAAAAAATCTCAATTTTAAACACAGATTTCAGTTCTGATTAAACAAATGGGACGCGGCCAACCAACATGCTCACAGAACATTATACGCGGAATGATAATAATATACAGAATAACATAATGTTGCAAGGATGGTTAACCAAGTATATTAATATCAAAACTATGGCGATTTTGGTTGACTGAACGTTATCTAAAGTCATCGTCCAGCTTCATGTGCTGATCCTTTAAATTATTCTTATGGTTATTTATAGTACAAATTCTTTACGACGCCTTCATTGTGTTCTTTAATTCGACATTTTTGTAACAAAAATTGTATCCCAACTAACAGAAACTTTGCTGACAAATGCTGGCCTTCATATAGAGGAACAGATACGCAACCTGTAGTCAGATACTTGGCTTTATGAGGTTTGTGTGTCACAAATGGACTGGCTGCCCGACATTTCACTCGTTGTTAACTCATATTTTGATCGGTTATTTTTTGAAATGTTTCGACTTACGTTGGAGCTTAACAATAATATACGGTCTGGAAGTGCATCCTTTACTGTTTAAGTAGAGATAATGTTACCTAGAGCTGCAACTTTGTTTTACATACGTATTCTTGCGTGTTTTTTGATAGCTGGGCCAGAGTTCAGCCCATAGAGTGCCTGACATTTATTTTCTTAATTTGATTAGCGGCTATAAAATCAATACGTAACCCTTCACTACTTACATCGAGATCTGTAGTTCTTATAAGCAACAGCAGCGAGATATAATATACTTAAAGATATACATAAGGGTTGAAAATTTCCAGCCGTTTGGCAAATAAATCACTTAAGACGCACGATCAGGCGGGTGACATTTTCAAACGGGAAGCCCAAGTATATTGATAGGCGTCCCTTAATGCAACATTGGCTACGTGATGTTTGTAGTAATGTCAGTGTTTTAATAGCAATCTATTGTCCCTTCGCTACTCCCTAATTTGCGCTGAACCAAAGATGATTTAAAATGCAAAACATCTCCCGCGTTTGTGCTGCAATGGCGCATTAGAAATATATGGCGCCTTTCCCTTCATGCAAGCGATCGCCAGTCAATATTGCAATGATAAAGTTCCATAAAAATTGGTTGGCTAAGCAAACCAGCCGAATCAAACTTTGTAATTTGTACATGTGTAGATCGCCAACCCGTAATGAAGGAAAATATGATGTTATAAATACGTATCTGTTCATGCGCACTGCATATTTTCAAAAGTCAGTTGTTTTGAGGAAAAGTCTTTGCATTGTGCTTCATTTTGTTTCCCTGACAGCACACTTAAATACACTGTGTTTGATGTGTCAGCAGAAGAATTGACATTACTAGGGAACACTTATACATGGACTGTCCATTAACCAACTGATCTCGTCTGCAGACGTGTGTATTCCGTTGTGTTGTACAGGAATCTTGTAACATCTCCCAGTACGTTTTGAGTGTAATATATCTTACAGGCGTTACCAATCTACGTCCTGGAGGCCACACCCGGCCCGTAGAAAAAACCCGAAGTTAAGCACTCCAATTATAAATACTCTCATTTCAGCGTCACGTTTACCGACTACGCACTAATTTTGTTTCGGAAACTTCATATCATGACCATATATGGGGACACACATTTGCGTAATGCACCGCTGCTCTCAGTCATAATGTACACCTTCATATATTTTATCAGTCTCGGGAATGTGAGCGATACGCGACTTATTATCTATCCAATAATAGCACATGGCGTAAGATCACACTTAGCACGTTAAGTTCGGTAGCTTTTGCGACACCAGTAATCTGACGCTCGCTTGACTTTAATCACTTGTTTGCATGTTAGTCTGTCATCATTCTGATCACAAAGGCACCACGCGGTATGCTTTAGTGCAGTTTTTGTTGCTATTGATTCACGTGATATAAAACAACTATGTTTGAACGAATGACAATCGCGGTGTTTATAGCGCGTTTTGATTTTACCATTGCTGCGTGTGGAGTGGAACTTCGCCCATTTTTGTGTGGCACACTTAGTCAAATGTAAGCAAAAATCACGTGGTAGAGAGTTTTGACTAATTGGATTTAGGTTATGATAAAAACAGTTTTTTTTATTCAGGTCTACTGCATTAAAATGGAGCATGGACATCACTGAAGAAGTAGTATACATGAAAGCAACATTTAATAACACTTGCTAGCGAAGAAAATGAAATGGATGCTAGCTCCAATGTAAGAAACATAGCACCTAACTCACTAAAATTATCAGCCATTAAGTCCTTCATGCCACTACTAAATATCTTGACTGCACGATTTTGAAAGAATTCTGCTTACGTTCGCTTTTATTCCATTAAGCCTTTGATGGTGGTGCGGAGATTCTATTACCGCGATGATTTCAATGTAACCATATGTCGTCTACTAACTTACACGTGTCGTCGTCATCGTAGCTTATTTTAAAATATAAATATCAGAGTGGGGCAATGTCAAGTTAAACTGCATGTTGCATGGGATTTTTGAAGTATGCTCATGACATGTGTCCAGTCCCATAAAGTTATATATCGGTACACAGTTTAACACAGCAATAGCCATAATCATAAGCTCACATTTCCAGATCTAGAAAAACCCAAAATTAATTACAACGGTCCATTTAGAAGATTCAGTGATAACGGAACAAGAGCTATACAAAAGGAAAAGCAAACTAAGATAATTGTGTGGTACATAACCTATGCGAATAAAGAACGATTTTCGTTATTCTCCCAGATGAAGCTATTGGCGAACAGCAAAAACTAAGCGATTCTAATTACCAATAAAACAGTATTACTTGCTTGTGTGTTGCCTCGTTATAGCCAGTAGAATTTGATTAGGCGCACAAACAGCAATGTAAGTAACGCTTCCAAACATGCATTTGTATCATCGCCAACAAGTACGTAATACGTTGGTACGACTCTCATGCAACCCGTACCATGGTTACGGTTACAAGTAAATGAATTTTAATCGTTAATATTATATATCCGTTAGCAAGTATATTTGAGGAATTTCCATGTATATTGGAGCTGAAATATACACTGATTTTTGTATAAGTACCCATAAATAAGGCTTACTTCAACATAAAAAGATTATAGGATGTTGTCTAAATGGCACGGGTTTACGGGTAACGTATCAATCCAGCAGATCAAAAGCTATAAAAATTGTCCAAAATTATGGAATGCAATAAAAACTCATTCGCCATGCGCATTCCCTCCTCATTAAAACACAGAGCAAATAAGAACTGGCAGTTTTTCATTATTGGCCAGCAGCCGATTTCACTGGACCATAGGAAAAGAGCGCATACTGCCGAAATATGTACTTATGTGCGATAAAATTATCGTTTGCGCAATGAGCTTTCATTATTTCTGCAGTGCAGCATGATTCCTGTATACCGCGATAATGCACAGCGAATTTACTAATCGCACTTGGCACCTGTACCGCGTCATCCGATGCTAAAGAGGAATATTTGTAATCAACCTGATTTCTTCAAAGCGTACGGTCGTCTAGATCATCGGATAGTCCTTTACAGCTCCAGCAGTGTGGGATCAAGAACTATATTCCAAGCTGATTGGCCAACTTTATCTTTCAAAAGTAAATATTGGTCAGAGTATGGAGTACTTTACGCAAACCCGTAAATATTACATCTCTTGAATATAAATGATCTCGCAAAGACAATCGTTTAAACTTCCTACCTTTAACCGTCGACAATAAGATCTGACACATAATTCAGTTGAATGCCGAGTAGCGTCCGTCAGATTGACTAATTCAAGATACATATGTTGTCAATGCAAAATTCAGTGTATTTCCTTATTAATAAATAAAGGGTACTCTCTTCACGATATTTGCTTTACTACTCATAAAGACTACGAAAATATATACTATAGCAATCTTCCATTAATACAATAGTGCTGTTTCTGTTAAAATAAGTTGTTTCGACAATCAAAAGATGTATAGAAGTCTGGAAATCAACATTTTAAGCGTTTGTAACTGATCTAATGACAGAAGAGCTATTTCATTTTCCAGATGCGCATTGTGTTCGTTTACCCACATCTCGAAGGCACAACGCAATTATGTCATCTTGGGCTAAAATGCCAGGTCAAATGCATTAAACTAGCCTCCAAATTAGGCACCTAATTCGGTTATTGGAATTTGCAATCAATCCTAATGCGAAAAGGTAGAAACGATTTGGGCATTTAGCATATGAAACCACGTGTATGCAGGCACCCTGATAATTGTCTTTTTGATTTTGCACGATTAAGGGAATGTGTGACGTTCCTTACTAAAGGTCATCTGTGATCTGTTACTCACTCACAGAAAATAGCAAAACGGTACACCCGTTTGTGGTGACACGGTAATTTCATATCCAGTCGTATATGTCCCTTGCAGAGTTTTATCTTTGAATCAGTCATCTCTGCACAAATACTAAGAATATTTAAAGACGGTTGGACTGTGCACTTGCCCACTTAAATTTAGCATTAACTATCCAACAGGTAGTTGAAAAAATCGTTGGGATTATATCCTGTTAAATAGGGGTGATATAATAGTATGCGGAATTTTGGACAGTGACGTAGGAAATGTAAGGTCACTCTTTCCATACGTACAAGCAAAATTGTTTTTTTAGATAATTTAAGATAGCCAATGCGAGTTGCAAAGCAGTGTTTATAAACGATTACAAACACATTGTTCATTGAGCATTATTCCTATACTTTGCGGCATCATGCGTTGAAATTATTTGAGGTTATGCGTATTTATAACTATTATAAATCCTATACTGAATATTATAATGCGTCCGGCGATTTTCATTTACTGACGTCGTGGCAGGCAACTAGACATGTGGTCCCTCCTCTCACAACTGCTCGTAGACCGATTAAAATAATGTAATACATATATCTTAATATATGTCTTATGACCAGCATTATATGTTTCCATTTTCCCCGTTTGCTTGATCGTTCTGTAGATTGGTAATGATGGCCAACATATAAAAGACTATTGGTTAATTCCCCAAAACCTGATAATGTGAAAACATTTAAATGTACATAAAATCAGTAGCATGAAGGATATTTTATTTAGGAATTTACATCAAATGCCCACATTGCACTTGCTTTGATCTCCCATAAAAAAAATGCGACGTGTTCGATAATTTCATAGCTGTACCTTAGGTTTTACTACCACATGCGCTTTGTCTAAAAGGATCTATCTAATGACCGGACATCCTCAAAATTCGGCACAATCATCCTTGTGTTCTACAAACGTTCGCAAGCAAACACACAAGTACATACGTGTGTGCATCTCTTTTATTTGAGCACGGAGACAAAAACAACTGAAATGTGTGGTGGTTAGCGTCATTCGGAGCGTAACATAATATAAATATATATTTTATTGCTAGAAAAATACACTTACGTTTTGTGTTTAAAAGTTGACAAATAAATGAATCAAATTAATCTGATGCAACCCTGCTTACCGAAAATTTTAGGCTGTTTTCAAATGTTCCCTTTTTATTCCCCAAGTCTTCCCTGCATACTACAGCTACCGTATGAATATGCTTCACGGCAGGAGAAGATTGGTGCTTTATTTTCAGCAGTTTTCAAAAGGCGCTCAAACTTATCCGCATACATTGTTGATTTACTATGATAGACAAGGAGGAAATCAAAATGAACCATCAGTTGCAGAATATGTGCAGTGCATCCTTATTGTTGTTCAGATCAAATTGGCATTGACTAAGCATTTCTAATGTATATGAAGCTTTCGTTTACAGCATTGTATTTATACTGGTTGTGTTCAGCTTATTTTTCATAAGGGTAAAGGAGTAGTAATAATAAATTAAGGAGTTACAGAAATAGGCGTAAGCAATAAATGTAAAACAATTACCAATAACGGTTCCGCGTTGCAACACCTTAGTTGAATATTTAGGTATAACACAGAAGAAGTAACGTATAATCGCCAGGATGTCAATCGAAGATAGAAAACAAATTAGCCGGAACAACGAGATATTGTCTGTCAAATTGCTAGTGATATTCTTGTTTATAAGTTGTATAAAATTTCAATAACATTTTAGAAACATTGTCATTATAAATGCCTTGTATTTCAATAATGTCTACTTAGAAATGGGTTGTCGTTTGAAGTTTATATGTTTACCTACTAACACATTCCCGTTTTTTTCTTAGCAAATATGATATGAATTCCAGCTAATATGATATTTCTTAACAACAGATTATGTGAATTAACATACAAAGCATAGAAAAAAGTTATTATGCTTTAGCTCAAACGTTTCCGTATATATATGTATATCCTCACAACAATAGCCTAATTCTCACACAGTTATACATTGTAGACATATATTAATGTTAATAAAAATAGCGACCTATCGTACTTAGATTTCCCTCCTTTAGTGCCCGTATTCTGTAACATCCAGCATGTGACTGGCAAGGAAGACCAACTTTTTTCGGCAAGTACATATGATACACGCAAGAAGATAATTCGCTCCTGCTGTGACCTTTACGGCAGTCCGGTTTGATGCGCTGCGGAAAATTCGATCACGCTGATGCCGATATATGGGTTTATATTAATGGCTCAGACACAAGGTTTCAAACGAATGCATAAATATTACGCTTGTTTGTGCGAAAAGGGATGATACTGCATAATTGTTACAATTATTGCATTTAACACAAGCACAGCGCTTACCTATTCATTCAAATACAATGGCGCCTATTCATTTTTGATTTAATTTTAATTGGACGCAGCATTCCCTGACAGCTAGGTTAGTTTTCAAAATTGCCTAATAAATAAGAGTTTGGGCGCATTACACCAACATACGGATAACGTTAATAAGACGTATCGGTAAAGAGAAACAGTTGTATTTTTTAGAAACACTCCACATTATCTTTTAGATTAGGTGAAAGCGATAGGATGATGTTGAAATGTTATATCAAATGCATAGCTTGACAAATGTCCCAAGACCAATGGAGCAATTATTACAGCGAAAAATACTTATGAAAAACGATTGACATGTAGTGGCTACTGGCTCATCAAGAAATCCATAAAAACCTATGCATATGCACGTATGCATTGCTTTGCTATAGAGCGATTCGATATGCTTATCAGTTTGTTCTCTTTCGGTATTGTGTATAGTGAGCTAAAAAAATTATATTGTATATTTCGTTTTGAGATAAAGAGCATGCAAGCAGTTTTGTGGCTAAATTTCCGAACGGCAATTACCAAAACGTTTATACTTACCCAAAGTAAAACTAATCCCAGCAAGTGCATAAATTCAACAAATGCAGTAATTGGGTTTAATATAAGGTCTAGAGAAACGCTATACTGCCATTTGGTAATGAAACATAGTTCATGGGCATATTTAATCATAGCATGCCATAAGTATTTTTTCGCATAATTATTTTGATAACTTTTATCAATGTTTACCAAATTCTTGGTATCACAGCTGAGAATTTCCATGTTTGGACCATATTGCTCATAACCAATTTGTTCCAAATATATTTCCTTGCAATTATATAAAATAATTATTATAGTCACCTCTTTATAAATTTCAAATGACTTTTATTTATGCAAACATGAAACCCATAGCAGGACATGTATTATTCAACGATTGAAAAGCCTGGCCATATATTCGTAAGGGTGTGTAACTGACATGTTTGCACAGTTGTCACCCTCCTGCTTCTGACCCAAAGCTATACTCGATTAACCCCATTCCAATGTTGAATTCAAGATTAGACTTCGAAACTTGTTAATTTCCATAACTTGATGCCCATTACAGTTTGCTTTTGTTCACCCGACTCGTAGTCGCATCCATTTAACCGGTGTCCTGGTCTTCCATTTTCTGATAACTAACTTATTATTTCGTATACGGTGTGCCGACGCCGCCACTCGCCCTACGCTTATTCGCTGCTGATGCTTATGTTCGATTTCACTAGGACTGACTGATTCAAGATGTGTTTATATCTCAGGATTTACCCTAGATCAAAGAATAGTGTTTGATTTGGTATGAATGGCGCCTTAAGTTTGGCTTTCACTCTCATCACCCAAGAATACCGTGATTTGTCCCATGAATGTGGCCTTTTTATTAGGCCATTAACATTGCCATCCATTCCCGCCCGACATTGTTGCCGCTTCATGTTCTGTTTAGGTTTTGTGACCACAGCTCCGTTTTGCTGTTGATGGTAACGCTTTACACAATTGTTGGAAAGTCGTCGTAGTGTGTTCTAATTGTCCCATTACTTGTTTTTAAAACAGCACCGTAGTCCAACAAATACGGCATTTATTAATACCGGTACAGTTGTCTCATTTCCTTTTCTTTGTTGTCCATTCTATCAATTTTGGAGGTTGCAGTTTGGTTGCTAGACGTTCTTTGAATATTCCCCAAGCGTGTTTAACGCATTTATCGAAAACGGAATCAGTGTGGCATCGACTGCCACTGATTATTTGGCAACATATTACTGAGAGAATAAAACATTAAAGGTTTTACGGCGAACTTTGCGAGGACATATGCACGTATTACGGTTATCGAGCAGTTACGACCTAGTTCTACTTCGAAGTAGGATCCGCAAAATCATCCTGATATAAAACACATTAATTGGTACATCTTGGACTCATTTTAGACTGCGCCACCAAGCATTTGCTTTTGTCCCTAAATGAACAGCTGTTAATGGCCCAGATACCACGGAAAATCCCATATGTGTTCGAATGGGTTTCAGCAATGCGGTAGCAGTTTAGGTAGCTAAGTGGATATGTACATTCAAAGCTGCCAAAGATTGGCAGATGAGCACAGCGCTTCTGAGGTAGAATAAGCTCAGATAACGGCTCATACTGTCGACCGTATGTCGTCATCAACCTGTGCATATTTTGCGTTCTGTCCAACTACTGATAATTCGGAATATCGACTTGAAACTATTTTGTCATAGGCAATCCGTAACAAATTTTAGGTCGACGACATCATAAGCTTTACGCTGAAAGGCTTAAAGTCACCATATTTTGCGGCACTAGTTATAGAAATATAGATTAGAGCGGGGTTCCGTCTATGAAAATGTGTCTGCAGAGACCCTGAAGTGTTCGTAGTTGGGGCTGCCCAATTTGGTTACTGGTTGTGTTAAATCAATTGAGAATTTATCTTGGTCAACCTGACAGTCTCAAGGGCTGGCATGTGATTGGAAGGAGTATGTTCCTCTTCTAATTCCCCACTGCGGAAATCCATAAAACACGGAGAGTAATGCTGTCCACAGTTTTCTCAATGTATGACACTTGAAGTTGATAGCCTCCAATTTTATGCAGGCTAAGCTAATACTGTAAACTTTATTAATGTACAGCGTTCACTTAAATGATTCAGTCACATAAAAAGACGAAATAACGTCGAACTCCAAATTAGGGGAACTGTAACCTCTTAGTAGCTTAAATATCCCTGGATGCATTTGCAGAAACGATGAGCATGCCACAGCTACACTTCTTTCGTGGTGCTTCCCAGATCTGCTACTGGAATATCCCTGACGCCAATTTTCGCCGTATGAGTGTCGCATATTGCACCTTATTGTATGTCGAATCTACAGTGGCTCCATTAGAGAAGGTGCCCATCTCTCTGTTGCTGTTAACCGAGGCTACGCTCGCCACCAGCGCATCAGAGAAACTAATGAAGAAGGCGCAACTACAACGCGTAGAAAGCAGGTTCTGGATGGACATAACTACAGTGCTACAAAACGTAAATATCACGTCCACCAGATGCAGCACTTATGCTGCAAAACGATGCTGCTATACATGACTTGTCGACCACTAGCCCGTAGAAGCACTTTAAATCGAATCAAAATCTAGTGTATCCTACCTCAAGTGGTATCACTTGGCATTTATGGCTAAATAACTGGTTCCGAGGATCAGACAATCGGCTATACCAGCAAGACGATTATCCAGATTTTTGCGTGTTACATGCCAGAAGATATAAAATTTATTCTTTCAGCGGCTCATGATAAAGACTCGTCGCGCGAAACGAATTAGCATAACCTAACTAAAAAGAAATATGGTGGGTCAATATAATAAATCGGTTCCGTTACTTCCCCGCTTCAAGACACGAATAAACAATAGTAAACACGCAATTAATGATGCCCGCAAGGTAAAGATTAATTACATTGTCAGGGCTTAATAGTGCTGAATTTCGCATCATAGGAATTGCTCAGAAGGATGTTTTGGGCGCCGAACTGAGACGCCTTGATAAATCTAAGATACATGCAGGATATCCTAAAGGGAGAATAAGGAAAGGACATACTGTAAGGTTACGCCCCAAATGGATTGCTGGCTCATTTTGTCCAGGGATTCCATTCACTTAACCTACGGAGCTTCATTTAAATTATCATTAATTTTACTCCCTATACATGCGGTATCATATTTGCTGAATGGATTTTAGTATCCAATGGAAAAGCATTTGAGTTAAGCCTGCTTCGCAAGCACTGGTTACTTTACCATCTTTAGGTTGCGAATCGAGTGAATTTAAACATTTGGACTTGCAAAATGATCTTTGCCACTGTTGGCCAACAGCCATCACCACCATTTCAGCTGACTAGATTGAAATGTAATCAGCATTCTATTTAGTTATCTCTGTGAACTATTTGGAACGTTCGTCATCAAGCATGGCATAAAACAAAAGAAGCGCAACGAGTGCCTGCTTACATACAAACACGTGAGTTACATCTCGAATAACCCATATCTTGACTATCCGCCTTATAGTCATTGTATTTGTGCGATATTTATCTTTTGACTATATAACTGGCTATGAAATCTATTAAACCATCACTGAAATCACACTCCGATGGCACCACCAAATCCTTTAGTAAACTTGGTGGGCCTGACATATCAATGCTTTACTGAACATGTTCACCTTGTCCATAGCATCAAACTCCTTTCCGGATCAGTGGAAAACATAGATTGCCCCTCGTCATAAAGGGGGCATAAACAGCACGTCACTAATTATCGACCTATCCATCATAAACCCATCATCGCTGGAAAACATGAATAACTAAATTAATTGGAATCATTGATTTATCCATCGTCAAGGGCTACCAAAAAATACCAGCATGGCTTCCTCGATAAAATTTCGTCTACAGCGTGTCAGCTGCACTACCTGGATTATATCACAGGAGCCATGCATTCGAATTATGCATTAATACTATTGTTCCTGGATATACATAAAGCATTCGACACAGTGTCCCACAATCAGCTACTGAAAAACCGAGTCGTTTGGAAAAGTGGCTAACTATTTGGTTGGTTGACATCATACCTAAATGGGCCTCACCAGATAGTCACTCTGGTTAATCATATCTCCTCCGCATGTCCAGTCAGTAGTGTTGTCATCCTAAAGAGTAATTGGTCCTTCGCTTTGCTTTGTTTATAGTAACGATATTATGGTGTTCATAAAACATGGCAGACCAGTATTGTTCGCCAGTGACATAAAGACTTTTTATACATTGCAACAAGACGAACTCAATAGCACAATGCTGTTCGTTCAAGAAGATCTCGATTCACTTACGAAAAGGTGCAAGCTATGATTGCTAAATTTTTCAGATAGCAAATCATGCATCCTGTCACATGGTTGTCTAATCCCTGAACAGTCTGTTAAATTTTTCAAAGATTCAGCCTAAGTTAATGAAACTGTAGTCTAGTGTTACCGCAGCTTGTTACAAAGCGGCTACTGTGTTTTCCGTACCACAATGCATACTTTTTGTCATTTTGTAACACGCATAGTCAGCAGAGTACTGCAAAATACTAGTGTGTTTCTCCAACTAAATGTTGGGAATCAATGTTTGTCTAATTTGGAATTTTCTTCTCCCTCTTCCGCCGTACATAATTTAGCGCACTGGGAATGGAATTTCACAAATCCTTCACATGTTGTTCCATTTGGAATAATCTTGCAGCACGAATTCGAAACGCAGCAAATTTTGTTTGCAGCTGCATGGTACATATATCGCTTTGTTTATTTTGCTGCGACTCATGACGAAGTTTACTGGCAGCCAGGTGATAAAGTTTCAATTTCCGTTTGGTTACACAGACTGTGTGTACCAAGCGTGTTGTAATAATCACGACATGTTAGTTAAAAATGTGCTACTACAGATGTGCACAAATTGACTGAGGACAAAATACGCCCTACCTGTTGTAAGAACTTGGCGCTTGGTTACTGATCGACCGGTTCTTCAACGTGTTGACCTTGAAGGGGATCGGAGATTTTAAGTTGGTTTGGCCAGTGCATAGATGGTAGCTGCTGAATGCCAATTAAAAATAAGCAAGGATCTAAAGCGGACAAAAAATGCATTGTTTGGCAAAACTTGCAGGACCACCGCATTACGGATTATGAAAGGATTTTATAGTGACAGGAAAAAGAGAAATACTGATTAACGTTGATTCACCGAGTTATTCACAGGAACACAAGTTCTGTTCTGCACAACGCCTTGTTACGCAAGGTACTGCTGAGATCTCTGCTTACGTTAATTGTCTTTCAATGGAATCGGAAATTATAAGTAAGTAATTGGAAAATATTTTATTCCAAAGTTCGTAAAATGCGTTGTCTTTGTGATGAAAATAAAATGAGCATGAAAAGCATCCCACGTTCTTGATACCCGCAAGAAGTAAAGTCTGACGGCAATCAAGTCGACTGTGATCGATGTTCCAATGAGCTGGTGGCTCCCTGGTTGTTTTGTAGCCGCTTTGCATTGTTTATCGTTTAAAATGATTCTGGCTGCTTTGTATTTGCTACGCCAAACTATCTAGATGTAGACGCCATCCTTCGCCTGTTTACAAACCTAAATCTTACAGCTACCGTGGTTAAGAGAGGTGAAACAGCCATATAACAATTTCCGTCTATATACTTTTTGGAGCAGTATAATTGAGTTTGCCCCAAGGTTGTCAGGCCTGGAAAGCGTGTTTTTCATAATGGACTAAGCGTGAGCATTCGGTATTTTTGGAAGGATTGCTTGTTCGAAATTCCCGAACGCCTTGTATAGAAGGCCGACGTTCTGATTGGTTATTTTCGATGCCTTATTGGCTATTTTCGAATAGCCAAGCTCCTCCTGCACAATTCCTTTTAGGCAAATATAAGGCGTAGCATGTTTCAGGAACTGTGCTATCATTCGATATTTATTAGCAGACTGATGGCCTATGCTCAGAATATTATATTTCTGCACGTTAAATAAGAGCTTGTTCTCGGAGGACCATGTATAGGCCCTGTCGCGATGTTGGTAATACCACATGTGGTTAATTGTATTAATATCAAGCCGGCTCTTGAGGTCGATTGAAAGTAGTAGGACGTCGGACAGCAACTCCCTTGCAAGTTCGTTAATGATACTATGAATAGATTTCAGTGCGGTCAGAGATATATATTCGGACTCGCGCCTTCAGGGTTATTGGAATAGGACATTTGATTAGCCAAAATATACATGAGTCACTAATTCCGTATGTTTAAGTTAAATGCTGACGAAAGCAGTGGAACCTGCAAGTGAACGCTTTAGAGAAGTATAAACCTGCGAGCTTCATATCTGGTCTAGCATCAAATAACATCGTCCAAATGGCTTAAGCAAGTAATAGGTTTGTGGAAAATAACCGATTTAGCGGAATAAATGCTACTTTAGCATCATAAACTTGCTGCTCCTTTGAAATCTCATGAGCACTTATGCGCTAATTTCATCCATTACATTGGAGGAGAGTGATTGGTTGGTAGTCGGAAAGCTCCACGCTAATCTAACATTTACATTTGTAGTAGACATTTTAAATTTTCGAACGATCGGAGTTTATGCTTCATCAAGAGTTGGTTGAGAGAAGCAGGCTAACGGATATGGAAGGTAACTGACTATTGTTTTATATGCCTACGGTGTGCTTTTGTCTACACTGGAGAGCAATGCACGCGCAAAGAAGTTGTCTTCAAATCACACTGGAATCAGTTTAGAATCCGTGGCCTAAATTTTGGGGGCAAATTGCGTTATCTCGTACGCTTAGTAAGTGTGAGTAAACTATACCTGAAACACATTCACCTCATCTCGTTTATTGATTACCAGACTATCTACTGCACGTAAATTTACGCTACCGCGCTACATTCTCAAAAGCATGTGATAAGGTGACTTTAAAGCACTTTGGATTTTTATTGAATATCGTCAATTCATGGTGGTACCTTGACAACACGACTTCGCTGAGTTATGTGGGGTTCCCAGGTCTGCGCATCCCACCAACTTTGAGATGCACGCCGAGCTAAGTCCATTGAAGCCATGCATTTTTGTACCCCGATCCTTAGGAATGACTTTGTTTGTTTCGAGCGAAATAATTCAGCTTCAGACGCTTTTAACATTGCAAGCTGAACAGAGTGACACATTTATTCCTGGAGATGTCAGGTTGCTTCTCGACAAGGAAGGGCAAGTTAGCTTTTTGGAAGATGTCATACAGGGTGCCATAATTTGTGAGTGGAAATCCCTAGTTGTTTCGCATTACGCAGCTGAGGAAGTGCTTTATATAACATCCCGATACCGAAGTTTGTGTGACAGAGTCGCACATAAGACCTGCATATACAGCGTTATCTCGTCGCTTTGTGAACGTATTTTGCAAGCATTTCGAATGGCAGTCCCTTAAGCATTTCCAACTAATTTAACATCCCTCTTTTCCGCCATGAATAGGCTCCGTTGGTATGCTTGCATAACTCGTGAACTGCTCACTTTATAGTTAGGAGAGGATATCAACCTTAAGATGAAATCTGCTATAACATATTATGTTGCAAATATTTAACAGATGAAACTTCCTTCATCTTAGCCACGGGCTTGAGCCACGGGCGTGATTAGAGTTTATTGTCCTAGGACAACGTGAAAAAAATCGATTTTGCAGATTTTAATGAAGGGTAGTCCTTCAAGCTTATGTTGCTTTTCTGGCATTCGTTTTACTAAGTACTTGGAACAATTCGAACGGTGCACTGAATAATTCGAATGCAAAACGTTGACATGGGAACAGTCTCAGCACATTTGTCTGATTTAGGCTTTACTAAGAGTCGTAATTTACCATATTCTGCCAGGCTTGAACGACATACTAGGCGCAACATAATGGAAGATATTTCGGGATTAAAATTGATCGACAGATGACATTCCACTTTTTCTTTGGATCTAGCCACTTGAATTTGCTAAACTTTGCTTCTGATTCAGGCACATTCTAGCATATAACATAAAGGAAAGTACCTTACGCTTGTTTGATTGCCATTTTGGAACAGCGTTTGACTTCTTTCGCTGGTCGGATAACAAGCGGCACACTAGCTTTGCTGGTTGCATTGGAGGACATCACTGCTCCTAGTTTGACAGTAATCAATCCTGTGGTGCATGGCGCCTCTGTCATGTTGATGGCAACGATTCAGGCGTATGTTATTGCTTCTACAGCTGTTTTAAATTTACCAATTTGGTTTGATTACATATTCTGTCTCAATGCACCATTCGAAGCAACCCTCATACGTGGCAGATCTCAGCGTGGTTGGACTCCTAATTATTGATCATTATTCTCACGTCCTGCTGGGTGCTCTGATTCGAATTACAGTTTGATAATGTACATCCAGTTTGAAGCTCTGATTCATCTTTGTCTATTAGAGCAGACCATTCGGCAGTTGCTCTGCCCAAAATGTCTGCCACTACTTGGCACTTACGCGCCAGCATAAATATGTAAATGAAACAGGCAATAACTTTACAAGTTGCAGAGAGCACTTAAGTGAAATTTTTTCAACATTCACTGCATAGTTTTCCCGTTCTAGATTCTTAAAAGATCCTACAGAGGTAAAGCACAATTTAAATACTATGTCTAACTATCGTTGGGCAAGCAGTAGGTGCTACAGTGATCGCCAATTATGTTTGTTACCTGAACCGTCGATCGCTGCGAAGTATATCTTAGCGGTCTCGCTGGTACTGGGGCGCACACACGTTTGATGAATAGTTGGTGGACTACGCGTTCTCGTCAAAAGTGACAGGCAGCCATCAGTTTGAATGTGTCATACCTTGTCTAAACAGTACAATGTCAATAGATGGTTGCTGCAGCGTAATCCAACCTTTACTGATCGCTTCCGTAATTTAACCATTTGTTCTAGCTTTGGAACAGCCATATGAACGCAAGCACAGCTAAGGCTTTTCAAAAGCGGTTAGAAAAGCAAAGACTTTCGTCAGAAAAGAAAAATAATCTGAGTGGGACACAACATGTATGATAGTTGTTCATATGTGTGCGCAGACACAATAATTTAGCCCGAGAATAAAGCCATTTTACTCAATACTGTTGAAAAAATATAGTGTGATTCCGGTGAACTAGGATTGCCACCAGGAAACTAAACATCGAGTATTCTCAGCTGCCGTATTACAAACGATATGTAGATAATATCATTGTTTTTGGTTCCAAGAAGATTCAAATCGAACAATTAGTAGACCAACCTTATCATGTTCACGCTAACCTGAAGATAAGTTTAAATTCGAATCTAATGTGTGTCTTCCGTTTATCGACATTTTTAGGAGTTGCAGGTATAATGGGCTGAGTAAGCGATCTGTATATCTGAAGCCAATGTGGTCCGCCCAATACATACACTTTACTATATTCTCACAGATGGCACACAAGAGCGCGCTGGTAAAGACGTTATTCATTCGGGCCAAACGTATCTGCTCCAAAGACTGCCTGTCTGAGGTGTTTGAGTTGAACACTAAAACGCTTATGGAGGATGGCTACCCTAAGCGATTCATAGACACATAGCCAGGTTAGACCGTCCAAGCAATGGTGTTTACAGCCCCAAAGAAAAAGGTGTACCTCGAGCTACTATTCAAGTGTGACAGCGCAGCAAGAAGGATGCCCAAACGCATTATCACGGCCATTCAGCGTACGTATTATTTTGAGAAAGTGGTAATTATCAACGAAACCTGAATTTGACATTACCTTCAGTAAAGGATTGTGAACCTGTCGGCACCAACTCACAGTGTGTTTACCAATTCGTGTGACTGTGGCATCAGTTACATCGGCAGTACCGAACGGAATTTTGATTACGGAGTGAAGGAGCACTTAGCCGACTGTGTTCAGCGGGAATTTGCTCAATCCAACTCCGACGATACGGGCTCCCCTAAACTGCCAGCGTTCTCCATAGGTAGACACATTTTGGTGAATCGTCACCGGGTCAATCCCATATAGACTTTCGGATTTTGTTGCGTCACACTAATTTACACATTTTGCGATTTGCCGAGGCCGTCGTGATAAGTTGAATTAGACCAGACTTGTGTGTTCAAAGGCCATTAATTCCCGACCTGCGGTGGCATTGATCCTATTCCCAACAACAAAAACCACATACAGAAATTTGATTCCTTTGATTGTGTCCTATCAGACGTATAAAAGGATTTTCCTGTTATTGTATTGGTGCTGACGCGATAATACGTAGTTCTAGCATCTGTCAATATTCGTCTTTTCGTTTCGTTGTTCAAACTACTGAAGAAAATAACAATTTGAACAAACAAAATACTCGCAACCTTACGCAACACGTAAATTACCTTGTTATCCGCCCATCAGTGCTCTTTTGAGGGTCCAGTAGCGTTGTACCCGTCACACTCTTAAATGAGATTAATTCCACAAATTATATGTCCCCCGGATTCACCACCACCACTCCGCTCTCTCGAAATACCATTTATTTGCGGTCCTGTATCTGGATTCTTGTAGACAACTTAACGAATAAAAATACATTACACTTTCTGTAAATTAATTTCCGTTCATTTTTAAATAAAATGTACTTCCTGTGTAATATTCCTTATCTTCTCCTGATATAATACTAATAACAGAAACATGGTGTTCAGACACTTTTTCAGGATACCGGGTTATAACATACCGATTTTAACATGTTTCGTGAGGATCGTGTTTATTTTAGATGTGATTACTGTACATTTTACGTCAATGACATATACTTGGTTGTTCCTCTCCTACGGAAATTTCCTAATTCGGTGTGGATTACATTGTCATTAATCAAAAGACCTGTAAGCAGGTTGCAATTACAAACCCCATGGTAGGCAGTCACCGTAACCAATGACTGGATAGGCACATTTTCTTTTAGTGCCGACCTCTCCTACCCGAACAAAATACTGGCTGGAGACTTTGATATGCCCGAAATCCCATGGTCCCTTAGCAATGGAGGATAAAATCACTATAATTTAAGGTCTCCTCTTGGTCGACTGGGATGGGTACAGCTGGTAACGAGCCTACTCGGTTTGGTAACACACTCGATAAAATATTTACCATGGGATTTTCACCTGTGTCCAAATATATCAGTGACAATTTGCAGGGTAGTGATTCAAACATCGTTATTTATTCTTTCCGAATTCTCTCGAAACCGATAGCATCAGTTATCAAATACCGCTCATAATTTGCTGTGAATTGGTCGATTTTCTCGAACCTTATAAAGTCTTCAAATTCAGTCATTTTTCTTAGCACATAATGTACAAATGGTTTGTGATGTGCTCTACCACCTCACTTGGCTTTATTTTGATATTGTTGCTCCGGAACCTACTCAGAAGCTGAATATGACTGTTGTACCCGCAGGAATCTCGAAAAACGTAGCCACTAAGTTTCATAAATTAAAGCAAAACATAATGAAACAACGATATTACTCTGCTGATTTTTAACTACAGGATGATAACTTTATGCTAAGCTCAACACAAAATGCTATGCTCTGATGAGGTAATGTTACTGAAGGGCACCAACGTGATAGGCTGCATCTCAAAACTTTTGGACTGTAGGCAGAATAGAAAATTACGTTGCTTTACCTGATTGTAAACCCTGATGGAACTGACTCAACTGATCTCGCAATCATATGTTTGCTCCTCAATGACTATTTAATGTCCACTTATAGCACTACTGTGAGAGAGGATCCTCAATTCAAGCTGTTACACAGATGATGTAATACACTGCAAACTGCTAAATTCACAATTAGGGACATATGTCGCTAACACGGATTAGTTCGGCCATCATGCTTACCAGGCTCTGATGACATCCCGCTAATTCTAGTCAACTACAGAGGTACATATGTCAGTTTGTCTTTGCTTATGTATTTACGCTCCCCGCGCACTGGCAATAATCAACAATAATACCACAACACAAAAGCGGATCTATGGAAGATGTGATAAAGTCCGCCCAATGCACCAAACGTATATTATCTCCAGAATCGTGGAGAGGTGAGCCAAAGAACGCATAATACAATATTTCGGTTATATGAGTGGTCTGAGTAAACCTTAGCATGGTTTTTGAAAGGTAGGGCATGCACTACCTGTCAGTTAGATTATCGTGTTTATGTGACTAGATAAAGGGACGCCTGGATTGACTTTGTAATATTGCTTGATATTCACAAGGCTTTCGGCTTTGTCCTACAAAACTTATTATTATTGTCGCCGAAGCTTATGTCCTATGATATAACAAAGTCACTTCTAGAGTAGTTGGCTTCCTACTTCTAGGGTTGACAGAAAGTAACTAAATATGCTAACTATACATCTGAATTTAACCCAATCTCTAGTAGAGTGCTTCAAGTTGATGTGTTAGGCCCAATTTTATTCTTAATATATTTCAATGAAGTGCTTGAAGTTCTCTTGAATGGGAAGCCATTCCTCTTCGCTAATCATGTTAAAACGTTGAATTGTTCCGCCCCTGGGCAATGTAGTTCTAATTTAGCCTGTATTCAGTCTGGCTTGTAAGCATTGGAGAACTGGTTTAACTCCTGTAATTTGCACTTCGCCACTGACAAGTGTAATCTATTGTACCACGGATGTGGCCCTTCTCCGAAGATCCAAACCTTGAACCACACCCATATGCCTGTGTATGACACAGTCCGAGAATTTGGTCTAAGCTATTCTGCATCGTTTAATTTTTAGAGCGTTGTATTCTTGCAGGTTTTGTTAGAAACGTAAGCGTATACATAAGTCGAACTATCAACTTGAGGGATTTCAAGCTTTAAGCCTTTGATATGTGTTGGGCCTAAGCTTGCATACCGTGAGATAGTGCATGACAATCTGAGAAAAGTGGACATCATAGCACTAGAAACTATTCAACGGTCATTCACAAAGAGATTTTTGAACATGTCTAGCACTATGACGGATGGTGAGCGTTGCGAGTTAGTAAAACTATAGCCGATATGGCTGCGTAGACTCAGACCTAATTGGTGCCTTCTATACCGCTTATTATTTGGAATAATCTTCACTGCTTATCAACAACTCGTATGTGCTATGAAGCAAGAAACAGCCAGCGCACGTTGCGAAGACAAAACTCTTGCACTAAGCTGCGCGCAACATTTTTTTCTGTAAAATAGGCGTCAAAATGGAACAAAGTTTCATGCAGTATTAGAAACTGGCATTACATATCCAAAATCCAAACGCATGATTATTATTCACCTGACTGTTTCAAATATCTGGTAAACATTTAACCAAATGATGAATCTAGATGATTTTAATGAGAGAGGTCCTGGATACACTGAAAAGACGCCATATCCCCTATTTGTCTCATTATTCTAATTTTACCTAAGTTGAGCTGAATTCTTGCAAATGTATCCATAAACCATCTTGCTCCTATCATTTCGTCTAACGAATTCTGTTTTCAAACACCAAGCTTTCGCATCAACTTGTGATTGGCCTATCGGCAAGCGATTGTATTCATTATTATGTATATTTTTAATTCCTCCTACATATGGTTTTATGTTTCTCAAACACAGTAATCATGTTGCTTAAGTTGTTTAGAGGCGCAAGAGCTTGGCATATTATAAATCCAATGCATTTATTAATCGGTGCGTAGCGGGTTTGATACTTGGAAAATGTAGTGTGCTTGATTCATACAACCGAGTTTAAACCTGCCCAATATTGTGGCAAAGACCAAGACGGATAGTACGTTGCAGAGGTATTATTCCTTGCGGATATACTGTCATGCCACGTTCGAGAAAAGGTCAATCATTTACTGCTACTATACAGCAGATATGTAGCACAGCAAATAAGATTTGGATCCAGCAGATTCATGTAGGTTTTGGGTTGCTAACTCTGAATATGTGATACCATCCAGTGATCAGTTTAGAGTTTTTATACCTTCACCCTAATCGCAGTTTACACATGTCAACGATACTTGGAAACCTAATTTTTTGGTCATTTCAGAGCAGTTTAATTTGTGTTTCGAAATATGCATTCTTATCTTGAAGTCCAACTATGCCGTGAACAGATATATGGAAGGCTTAACACAAACTTCAATTGT
This sequence comes from Dicrocoelium dendriticum, assembly GCA_944474145.2. NCBI lineage: Eukaryota > Metazoa > Platyhelminthes > Trematoda > Plagiorchiida > Dicrocoeliidae > Dicrocoelium > Dicrocoelium dendriticum. The sequence goes on along the minus strand of OX104063.1, from coordinate 263,367,460 downwards.
ATGAGGTTTCTATGTGTACCCCTTAACTTAAAATAGTATTACTTGGAATAACCAATCCATCCTGGAAACGTTCGCTTAGCTCAAGCTCAAAAAAGAGGCACGCGTTTGGATCATGTGAGAGTAGGTGCTATGGCTGCTCGGGGAGAGAAATTGCTTCTGCTAAATCTGAAATGCGGCATAAAATTTTAGAATGCCTATAATGCAACAAAGATTGGCGAGACTAATGCCAGTTAAAAGATACATGTGTCTGAATCTTATATACAGAGAATGTAGCTATATACAATTGTGTGCTGATCCATCTTTTTTAAATAGTGCAGCGATATGGATACACCACACTGATATTTGTATATTTGCAGCATATTGCAACTGCATCATTTTTAGTCCGGGACGAAGTGCTCCATAACTAATTAGTCCAACACCAATTGCGCCTTAACTATTTTCTAAGGTGAACTGTTTCTTATTTTCACCAATTTTAACTCGAATAAAAGCGATTGAGCCAGCTGCTCTATATCCGTTGCCCCATGCTTATATCGGTGTTTTCGAATACAGCTTGCTGCGCGCAGGTCTTGTGGCCTCTGCATGGGAAAGTGACCCAGATACAATATCGGCTGCATCATTATGAGTCCCGATCAAAACCGACGATAAGTCAGAGCGTATAGCCATAATTCTATGCATACGTCGTGGTGCAACATACCCTGTTAAATAATGATGTGTCCGGAGGATACATGCTAAGCAAGCCCCTGCAAATCCCTATTTCTTCACATCGCAGCACAACTAGGCATTTTTATCGAGAACCTGATTAAAGACAGTCTTGAATACCAACGACAGACGCGACCACTTAAATGCGCTTTGAGCCATACCACATCTGCATTTGATGTAGGGTGAAATAGATGAAAGGTTGAGAGTTAATCGCAGATAAGTGATGATTTTGTTGATTCGACTCATGAGTTATTCAAAGACTCCGTAACAAGATGTTTAAGAGGCATACTTCGGGGATTTGCATGATATTGTGAAGTCGAGAAATCCCGGTAGCTCACAGCAAAAGAAGCATTCAACGTTGGCTGACACAGTTCAGCTAGTCCGTGTAAAAAATACTGCTTGGTGAATAATATCATTTGACAAAGTCAAACTGCTAGTAGCCAAAACAGCTTCAGTTTTCTTTATACTTATTTTACTTAATGGATAGAGGCGTTAAATGGTAGAATATAATAATATGCTGCTTCATCAGTTACGTACTGGGGAGTCGGATTCATGTTTGCACGTCACGGCAACACGGTTGCTGAACTAAGCACAATTAACTGTGCAAATACAAAGTTTAATGAGTTTTCTTGTTGCTGATCGCGAAGATACTGTGAAACAGCATACGACATAGGACTGTGCTTTGCAGTCACGCAAATGTATGCAATAAATATTTAACTGTACTTATGCTAAGCCATAACAGCGGGACATCAAATACTGTATGGTTAACTGGTGACAATTTATTCGGCAAATATGAGGAAATACTGTATCTTGGAGGTACTTCATCACAGTTCCTTTCATTCAGCTGGCTTCGACGGGTTTGGGTTAGCACTAGACAGATGTTTCGACTATCTGTGTCTCGTCATTGGTGTGCCTTTCTCTGTATTTCTGCCGCGTTCTGACCCGACGACTTCCGGATGTCAGCGGCATGTGCCACTAAGCCATGAGTAACCGCCGCAGAACTGCATGACTGGCAGTTGACTACGATATAGCCCGGCTCATCCTTCACTCTCACACAAGTTACGAACTCTGTAACAGGAAGCTGTTAGCACCATATGCCATGAATTTACGCATAGTGACTGTGTACCACACAAAAATTACATCTATAAAAATCTGCAATGACTTTCTGCTTCTGTGTCAGTCATATTGCAGTGTTAGCTGACCGGAGTGGAGCAAAGTAATGTGTCACCTTATATAGGCTACTGAACTTCGCATACGGGGGTTATGTTTGTAACAGACAATGTCCGTTAATTGGTGCCCATATCTAACTTGACCTTTGCTGAGCACTTACGTGCCTTTGTTACGTTGTGGTACGTATTGGTCCCTGTATCATTGTGGATTATCTACACACTTGGTAGTGTACGTTGCGTACTGAAATCATTGCATTGCCCTGCTTATCAGGAAAGAAACTGGTTTTGCCGCACTTCACAACGTTGCTTCTAGAGTAGATTTGATCATTTCATTAAGAGTGCTGACCAAGTATTTATCTACGATGTCCGCCAAGTCCACTACAATTAGCGATCAACCTGTGTAACTGAGAACTTTGTCTAAGCTATCTTACCGTCTGTTAGTGAGCGCAATCTCATGTTTGTCTTTCTGATTTAAAGTTATCGCAGATGGAACTAAGACAGATGACTGCGTGGGTACTGCGTATCTGTTAGCTTCCTGTAACTAATGAAACAGTTATAGTTTGCACGTAGATAAGCAAACAAACTCCAACACAGATAATCTGCGTTCATTTTTGTAGGAGCCCGCTTGCGGCCGAATGTGCATCACATCGTCACATCAGCTGATAAGGGTGAATGTATCCGAAATCAGAATTATCGAGTTTGTAATGCCGCAGAAAATCAATTTTCAATTCCCCCCAGCGTTGTCCCCAGTGACTTTCCTATAAATGTCCTGCATGCCACTTAGTGAACGTATTCTGGCTTAGTCCGATGTAAACTTATATGAATGTGTGCACCTATGTTCCAAATAGCACACGCTTTTAGAAAACACCCTCATGCTTTATACATGTTATGGATTTGCATCGTCTTAGAATGTTTATCGGTAATATCTGATGGCAGAGTTCAACCGAAGCAGTGCTCCAAACACACCTGCCAGATTATTCTGGGATGCAGAAAGATAGTGCAGCCGGCCGGCATACCATTTGTGACTCAAGTTATTTGAGCATATAACGTACTCATTGTTTGTTCCTTTACAGAACTTGATATTGAGCGCACCAAAGCGGCCGGTTCTATCCAAGTTTCGTAGTTATTTTCCTAATATACTTAGTTATGTTTATGACAGCTGCGGTTTCCAAAATAATTCTCTTAAATTCACCAATTAGCAGACCGCAATCTTTTTGATACTGGACTAGGATCCTATGAATTTAAACTCTCAACCATTGTAAAAAAATACATTCCAAGTAGTTTGCTTCATGACAAAGAAACTTACACTTTACCGTACATTTCGTTTATTATTCCACAAATAGTTTATCTGTAGGGTTTGAGAGCGCAAACGCTTCACTCCAGTGTTGCCGTTTGGAACTAGCTAACAGTTTACTTCCAACAATCGCTTGGCCTATGCAACCATACATGTAAAAAATAATGTCGAGATGATATGTTGCATTCTGTTTGGTGGCATTTACATTGCTTTCAATAACATAAACTGCGCGTGCGTATTCAGTTATAAGCATGTGGTTGGCATTCAACCCGCCTCATTTGCCATTGGTAAATTACTGCCAACTTGGTGTATGTCGACCGGCTTCTGATAAAGCGAAAACACTTCAGGCTATCTGCGAATGTTATTTTTGTAGATCTCCGTTGTAGATCTCCGTCTTAATGCTGCGTATGTCAACATAATTGTCAGCCTTCTTTTGTAAATAAACAACAGTTGATGCGCGATAGATCATTAGGCGCGTGCGTAATTTTGATTTTAGCCGACTGCAGAACTTTCCGGCTTGATCATTTTAACCCGGTTCTTCTGGGGCAATTAAAACAAAATGTTACCAGGACGAAGAGAATTACGGTTATATTCGAATGTACTTCTTTCCATACTGAAGTGTGACCGGTGGTAAGATGAGTTCAAAATGGTAATAATGTATACCCATTCACAGACCCACCATGCCTGACATCAATGGTTATTTGGCAATGCAAACAATGTAATTAATAAAAGTGATAACAATATTAGGATCAACATAGTATCATGGATTTGAAGTGCCATCTAGCAAGATAATTTCACTGAGTTTTACATTAAATTAATACTGACTTTACAATGGTTGTATATAACATTACTTTCTTTAATATTTTCCTCGTGAATTTCTAGTGACTTTTATCTATTTGCTTGAGACCGTTCACGTGTAACCGTTCACTTCAACAAGCGCATAGACTGGAATTATGTAACACCATTCCGTCCTTACATCCAAAAAGAAGACAAATAATAATCCTTAAAGCATTAATTAAGGAAATCGTATTGATAGCTCTGAACAATCCTTTCAGTTCGTAATACAGTTTTCATCTAAACCAAAGCTAGAAACTAAAGTAGACCCAAAGAAACGCCCATATGCTCTCGGAACTACATTCATTTTTTGAACTATAGTTATTGTATGATACATTTGTTATAGTGGAGGGTAGAGTAATTCACCGCACCCCGTTGTTTTGTGAGCTTTTCCCCACTCCCTCCTATAAACCCTGCTCTCAATTCCGGTTCCTCGCATACGTTCACTTTTAACCCACTTTTGTGATTAGCTTGAATGGACACTAAAGCTTACGGTTATTCCCTTTTACTTTGTGTATTTCTTTCGTTCGTGAAGCAAATTATCCATCCCTGGCTTTTTGAACTAATCAACCTTGACTGATCGAATGCCAGCCTATCCGCAAAGCCTGTGATATGCTTTAATTTGAATATTGTGATTAAGTTGCACAGACTGTGGATTGGTGGCCGGTTTAGCATTTATCTTGAACAATGATTGTTGCCTGTGGTTGGTGTTTTCACTACCGTAGTGGGTGAAAATATTCGTTAAGCTCCAACACAACAATATTATTCGAGCTAAGCATTTTGTATGTGAAAACAATGGAGGCGCTCCAAAAGGGGATGAATTATACTATGGTGTGGAAATGGAACAACCAAGTATTTTAAAAGAAATGAAACTAGGCATCCGTGTTATACTTTATGTAATTAATTAGTGACCGCATGAAAGCACGCATGAAACACAAACTTCTAGCTACATGCAGACATGTAAGAAACTACGAATCAGACGGTGTAGGCCTCATTTGTACAAATACTCTGTGTGGCTAAATTAGCTAGGCGCACGATTACGTCCGTAGTTTGAATAAGTAAGAAAGAATCATAAGTTTAATGGTAGGGATAGAAAGTTGGTTATTTAGCTAAGCAAATATTTCTTAAAAGCAATAAATCGTTTCGTAAGACAATTAGTTTAAGCCGTTAATTTGCATTCTATGTATGTTAGGATATATTGATTAAACCAAAGATTAATCCCTAACTTTACACTCTGCTGTCTTGCTGCTTGTTCCACGATTTCCTATTTGATATATTCATGTCCGACGGTGATGAAATACACAATTACTTCATCATTATAATTATCTTATTTTGGTTTCAAATTGTACCATCCTTTAAGCGTAATGTGATTGCATGAAATGATGTGCTTGATACCCGGTAACACGAAACCAATCAACCATTATTGAGAAAGGAAGGGTAGTTTGACCTTGGCAGGCCAAGTATAACAATACATATGTTTGTTCAAATTACACATATGACGTTAAATTTGGTGCAAGCGTTAGCATTAATTAGCTTTGGCGTTGACGTTACATAATACTGTTTAAGAGGAAAGTGTGGGTTAGAAATTAAAATTTCAAATAAGAAATCACATTTGTGTAAGGTTTTATGTAATTTACTATGGTGATTTTGAATACATAGGCTATTTTTTATTTTCAGATTAAAAATATATATGGCGCGAAAATATGTGCTGCCAATCACTTGATAATGTCTAGTTTAGCGTGTTTATCTATTTGTGTCAAGTGATAAAATCGTGAAGGTGTGTCAAATTACAGGTCTTTCAGAGAAATGTACTTGACAAAGTCCGTCTTTGTTAATTAAACTAGTCCGACGCTGATATGGTCTAGGCTAAACAGGCTGACTTTCTAGCAGTTTTTGTTGAAGACGTGAATCCGGTCGGTCGAGAATGGCACACCTCTGACACAATTGAACCTTAAAGGCAAAATAGAGATGTGAAAGCAAATAACAGTATCGTAAATTTGCCGGTCGTCCCCGAGGTATCAAGAATCAAGATAAACTCGAGTAGATTTCAACCAAGCCAAGGGTGCCTGCTGAATCTTGCTTGTGCCATGTACCAACCTCTGAATTAATATGAACGAGTGTGATATACTGGCTCACGTTTACACATTAGCCTTCATTTGTAACGGGCTCGCAGGCACGGTTGAATTACGATAAGTTGACCAATGAAATCGTGCTTATTGGCTATCTATGCGTCCGCAGGCATATACCGTTGGCTGTCCTAGGTGGAATATAAAGCTAAAGCCAGTAGTCTATGTGTGGATGACATGCAAGCTTATACAGAAGGTATGGTGAAATGATTAGTTAAGTTGCTCGACCCACCTGAAGCAAGGATAGCTGCATGCGAATGGTTAATCACGCTCATCTACGTCGTTGTTTGGATTGGTCGAACATTTCCGAAGCCACGTGTGTTGTCCTAGTTTTCCACGCATGGTTGAAATTAAATATATTTGAGTACGCTGGCTTGATTTTCAGATCATGTCCTGATATTTTGTGGTCGAATCAACGTTCGCGGACATAAGAGTTTCATTGGAGCTTCATTGGACTCAGCCAAGACTAGACAGAATATCAACAAGCAGTGAGCAAAATGTGTATGTGGTTCTGGTCCTACTGTCTCTAGCAGAAAGCGGTCACTACTTAGTACTAAACAGTAATGGTCTAAGTCTGCCATGTTCCAGTCAACTGGGACCAGCTAACAAATATTGGAAAACTGTCTTCAAGGATCTAGATTAAACCGCAAGCCACACACTAAATTCAGAACCTACGGTGTACCCTACTATTCAACCGAGCTCATGCAACCAGAAATCAGTGAAGCAAAAAGTTCATTTGAGCGAAGGGTGAAAGCCGCACACAAATTAGCAGCTATGTGGATCTCGACAGGCCGAACACCTGTTTGCGCCCACATTGTCCTATCTTGCATACATTACAACGTGTACACTGTTTAAACAGGCCATAAGCATTATCATTATGGACCAGCATTGGCTTAGCTATTCCTTAAGCTGTAACTTATTATTATTAGCTCGATTAGTAGCTTAACAGCAGAACGCACTTAACTCACGATGGTACATAGGGAAGCCAAGTGCAATTAAATAAAGAGGATGATCAGCATTTCTCGTCCAGATGCCACTCAGCAATGCGCAAAACGCTTTGGAATCTATCTTGCCCAACAAGTTTCTCATATATTGCGGTAAACACATTTGTCCTTAGACCACGTCCAAAGCAGCTACGTATATATCTGTCTGTTGATAAAGAGTGCATGGACGGGTCAAAAGGGGAACGCGTACAAAGTTTGAAACAGAGTTAACTGGGTAGCGCAATTATCCGTACTCACGATGCGCACAGACGATGCGCTATGAACCCTATCCTTCTAAGTCACAACAGCTATGTTCACTGACATTGCGTATGAGAATGGTATGGATACCCCTGTTACATCAACAAAAATACAGTGCCCCCATAATTTAGTCACTTTGTCCACTTGGTGTTTCATATCCGCCAAAGTAGACGTACAATGTCACCTGTCAATTGAAGCCAACAGGCCTGCTAAGATAATGACATATCGAAGCTGACTCGATTCCATGACTACATGACAAAATCCGTTTTCCTTCAGCTGTCACACTACCTCCAAAGTTCATATTATTTTTACATTCAACGACGACATTTAATTGAACAGGCGCAGTGACGGGTAACGCGTCAACCATCAAGTCTGCACATGTTCAGAATAATTTCCAGTTTCTTTTGAAAGTTGACATCACGCCACATAGTTGCACTTCCACCGCCTCCGTCAAACGCCGGTGAATTGGATAAAGAAGTGGGTTTTCCACACAGAAAATATGGTTTTGTTTTAAATGCTAAGAACCACCCAGAAATAACCGCCCTTTCGTTAAACAACCTCGAAGATGCAATACGAGACTAAGCACTCATGTGATCGTTTTCCTCAAAACAAAACCAAAGAGTAAACAAGATTGATAATAAATCGAACACTAACCGTAACTATTTAGATAAGCACTAAGATAAGAGAAAGCGGGCGAATCGATACCTTACCACATGAAGCAGCATCAACAGGTGTCTCATCAGCTGGCCAATGAACCTAAACATGTATGACATTGGCTTAACATAACTTAAACAAACAATAATACGAAGCATGCTTCACTTAAAGTAATAATTTGACTGCTAAGTCAGAATTGCCATAACATATCCACAGTGTCTTCCATCCACCCTAGTACAACTATCCAAAGCTCACTTTAAATGTCATACAGTCACTTCTGCATTCTGAATATAGTCGGATATACCTAGAAATGTCAAAATATACAAAGCTATAATTATATGCAACTTATAAGTTTTGTTAATATAAGGTCACTAAAAATTGGATATGAGGTGGTCCGTTCCGTAAGCAATTTATTACATAACATTTTACGCATAACAAGGTTGTTGGACCATTCTCTAGTTTTATTAATATATTTGCTTCATTTTTTCGATTATTTCTAATTTAAGAAACTTGTCGGTAACGTACGAGTTTCATGGTGGAAAGATTAATGCGGAAGATTTGGGTGTACAACGTGTCTATTGTCGGTTTTGAACAAGAATTACCTCAAAATATCGGATTCTAATTATCCGAATGATACCGATGTTAGGGACACTAATGTACCAGGGAACATCATCAAATGCAGACTTGTAACAATATAATTTTGCTGTACTGAATCAAGCACTACTTCCCCCGTCAACTCTGCTTCTTAAATGGTATTGGTGAATAATCGCATCAATCTACTGGAGCATGTAGTGAATGCCAATTAGGCGCGGTGATCCAAAACTGATGGATGTTTAATTAATCGCTGCCAGTTGTAGAACAGGAGGGACCACAGAAACTCAATTCGGACAGGTGTAAGTCCAAAGTTAAATATAGTATACACACGTTTATGAAGTAACGTTGGAAATTGGCAGGTCGCATTCAGCTAATGGGTGTTGTATGCCTGAAAACACCGAACTCTACTACAAGTGGAATTTGGGTAACTCGCTCTGTGGTCGGATTGAGACTCGCAATCTCTATTCAGATCTCGGTCCCCTTTGAAGTAGACTTCGGTCATCTCGATCACAAGGACCATCTCCGAATTAGTGATTTAAGTGTTGCTCCTCTCAACCATCCCAGGGTTGGGAGGTGCAACCCCGAACCACTAACTCCACTGCAAGTTGAAAAATTGTCTTATCCAATAAAGATAATGGAACACTGAAAACATTGTATAATATTGATAACAAAATCAAGACTTGGCTAGTCCCGTGGCGAATAACGTTAGTGCAATGAAGGTTCACGAATGTGGAAAACATATATTTGGACCCACCATATTATCCACATTAACACGTATAGATTATTCACTGACTGCCTTACGGCCACAATTTGTGTTGGCTTTCGCTTCACTTGCTGTGGCCACTCGCACATTATTGTGCATATGTTCATTTAGGCCAGTTATACGTGCGCAAAACAAAGCTTTCTAGCTCATGGATCTAACTTGTGTGGATTGTGCTGTTACTCCAGTTCTCAATTTCTGCACATTCTTCGTCGAATTCTGCTTGTGAAATCACATCACTCCCCAGCTATACAAAAATGATTTTTGGTCTCATTAGATAGAAGAAGCTAAGAACTCTCAACCACCCTACAACCACTATTGCAGGCGGCGGTATAACAAAGTTACCTGACATTTTTCAACCTTCACCTACTAAACATCACGTCCGAGGCATTTAGGGCACTTTGCCAAAGTCCCGCGTGCGTAGTCGTGTAATGCGAGCACATCAATGCACGCTGCACTTTCCGTATATTTGTGTGCACCTCGCTGAATACCACTATCTACGTTCGGTCACAAGAGTGAGGCACCGAGACAGCCAGTTTCTCGGCAGGATGAACTTAATGCCGGAACAATCAACCCAGCGTCCTGGGTAGGACTATCCATCACAGCTTTACATCACCTGATGAGAGCAAATAACCGAGCTGTGCTGCCTAAAGGCGCCTGTGGAACGCGTAATACGATTATCAAATTAAAGGAGTTGTTGTGGAAGTTGCCAAACCTATGTCCATGCGAAATGCGGGAAAATCACATCAAGCGGTTGCAACCTGATCAGCAGCAGGCCTGACTCATTTCGGTTCTGTGTGAAGTGTAATACTATCCCATAGTTAAAATTGTAATTTCATGGTAACAGAAGTATAAATGACTTACAGAGTTAGTTGGGAATATGTTGGGCACCAAAATAACTTCGATAAAAGCAAGCATGGCAGAAGGTGTGACACAAGTCCCTCCGCCTAACTGCACTACAAACTAACTAAACCACATGGAATGCTACTCTGATAAAGCTGCGCTTGCAACCTGCGAATAACCAACACTTCCAAGCGTTCCCCAACACCTAATATCAGCCCATATAAAATATTATTCCCAAAACCGAGTTCCTCCCAACTGACATCGCCGAAACTCAGAAAGTATAAAAAACCCCTTGGTAGATGGGCTCTTGTCGCATCAAAGTGTACTCAAAAAGTAGACATTGCTATTTCTATAACCAGAAATGGAACTTCTGTGAATTGCAACGCTATACGGATGCACAGCAAATCGCTGAGTCTGCGAATTATTGTCCCCACTCCCAAAAATGACAATCAGATACAACTACGTGTCCAATCTATAATGTGTACCAATGTTCCTGTGTCAAGATCGTATAGTTTAAGGGGAAACAGGTGGAGGACGTGAACCAATGTAGTGCCATATGTAGCATTCTAGGTATTCCGATTAAACCCTAGAACTTGACGAAAATCACCAGTCACCCGAATTCCAAGCATTATGGCGAAGGCTGGCTTCTTAGAGTTGTGCAAAGCTCAGACTATTAGGTGGAATCGGCGATGATTTCGGCTGCTGGTCTCCAGAACGAAATCAGTCTAGTCTGCGACTTTCAAGACGCTGGAGCGAACGCCAGCGAGGGAGACAGAGCACAGAAACGTTCCGGCTAAACGCCGCAGCCAAAACCGTTCTGTTAACGGCATCCCTCAGTCTTACTAGTACGATGAATGCGAAGCAAAGGCACAGGAACAGCAGCAGTGGCGCTATATGCTTAAAGACCTTTCTCCTGAATGACGATATTGCTACTTCTCTCTCGAGACTGACAAGCTCAGAATGCTACCAAGGGTGCAGCCAATGATTAATTAATGTTTTTTATAAACTAGGCAGAAGGCACTTACTACTGGAACAATGGCGTTCAATTGGAACAGAATGCTAACCGAGAACCCATTTAAAGCGGCGAGTAAAATTCGTCGTCCAGCTTAAAGGAAAGTCAAGGCAGAAAAACAAATTAGTGATTTTTCCAAAATTCAAACCGAAAGCAAGTCTGATTGAATTGATGATCTTTCTGTGCAATCCTGCAGCTACTCCCCATCCATTGTGCAAACTCTGTTGTCAGAGAAGCTCGTCACAAGACTCTACACTTAACTTCAAGCGGCTCGCTGATAATCTCGCTATAAACGGCTAGCAGCTGATCCTACAAATGTCGGCCAAACCACAAGCCACAAGTATCTTGAAACGTTGCTTAGAACCGAAAAACCTTTTGCATGTACACGAATACTCAAGGCTTCTCAGCAAATTTGGTTGCGCCAGGCAACAAACGCTTGGGATCTCATCTCCATAAACGAGATTTGGTTGCGCTCAGGGATTATGGATGTCGAGCTCGCGATTCAGGGTTTGGCCTTGTTCTAACACGATGGTCCCAGCAGGGGAGGTGGAGCTTTTCTATACTACCGTAACGATTTACACTGCAAAACCCTGGATGATCCGGATCGGCGGGTCACCGATTACCTATGGTGCCCTTTGAGTCTCAGGCACAACGTCGACTGCTTTGTGGCAGTCGTATATCGCTCCTCATCGTCTAGTGATGGATTCCCAACTAATATCATCACTGACGGAATGCTTACTCCCAGCTTGTAGACACCGTATTAGTTCTGGCGATGTCAACGTGCACGACTTGGAAACCTCGGCATCGCCCAGCAAAAGGTACAAGGCCAAACTGCAAAGCTACTTGCAATAATCCTTCTCTACCATCACATTAGCTCACCTACCAAGTACATAGCTAATAACAAACCACCGGTACTTGACCACGTCTTTACAAATGAGGAACTCATGATGGACAGGCCATCTATAGACACCCCACTAGGGTTAGGCGATCATGTCACCATGCTTTATAACTCTATGTTACGCTGAATAACCTGGGAAAAACACAGAACTAATACTTAATTAAACACATTCCAACAATCTGAACAATCTAGTGGAGGCGACCCATTAGGAGTTTCTGAATGTTGGCTCACCTGGTAATGTCTGGATACAGTTTGTTTGCCGCTTTATCAATCGAATCGTAAGTGCTCAGCAAAAAATGGTTAGATTTACCAACCGCTCGTCTTTCATCAAAAGTAGAACTCGCAAATTCATGTCAATAAAGGATGCAGCCTGTCATAATTGCAGAGCTCCTATTTGTCACGAAAGCTGGAGCGATTACGTGATCCAGCGCAAACTGTGTAACATGGTTGCCCTTGAAAATGTTTGAACTCACCAATGACACTTGGTATATAAGTTTGTTAACAAAAGGTGTTCCTATACAAGCAAGCTAATACCACATGGAAAGGGAAGCTAGCTTCCTATCAGTTAGCATGTCAGTCGGAGCGGTGCAAAGAGCTGAAAAGGCAGCCAACGCCCTACGGTTGTAGCATGTCATAACCTTCCAACAAGATGTCCATCCCTGTTACCTACCTACATCCACAACACTTATTAACATCTACTTTACCGCCACAGCTCTGTTGAAGTAACTGCTCTCGCTACGCACCTACAGCCCCCCGGTATCTACATAGTCATCTACATGTCTTGAAAGTAGCAGCAACAACGCTGGCCGGACCATTAGTTAATTTTTTCAAACGTGCTTGGATAAACAAGTTGTGCATACCATGCAGAAACATGCTTTAATCGATATAAATTGCAAAAGCCGTAATCGCTCGAAACCCGCCAAATATCTCCTGGTTGCCCTCTTCCCTGTGCTCTCAAAGGTGATGGAGGCAACCATAGCTGAGTCTTCAGTAGACCATCTAGAAAGCCACAAAATCCTAGCATCCGGGCAACACTGTTTCCGCCAGCCCCGTTCATGCACTACCAACCTAAGGAATTGAACTCAGTATTTGGACGGAAGCGGCCGATACAGGCAGAAAGACAGACTTCATTTACCTTGAAGTCCCAAAGCCTTCGGCGGAATAGACAACCGCATTCTGCTTTATAGGATTAAAGCTATGGAGTTTGTAATTCGGACCTTGGGTGGATCAGGAATCTCCTGCAGGATCGTCAACTGCAGGTCAGAGTTCGAAGTACGCTCTGTTCCGATTTATGTCATAATCGGAGTTCCATAAGGATCAGTTCTGGGATCGTATCCGTTTTTCATGTTCAGTAACGAGCATACTCCTAAGATTGCTTCGGTTTTCTTGCTGTTGTCTGATGTTGTTAATATATGTTGGACGATCGCCGACCCAGCAGATACCAATGTATTTCAGCGAGACCTGGACAGAGCGTATGAAGAGTCACCATATAATCTGCTCAAGTTCAATTCAAGGACGTGTAAGTTGGTTCATACTCACCACTAGCCGAAAACACATGCACGCTTTGATCTCTGGTCCTGCAAGCAGCCACACAGGAGCGCGAATTTAAGGTACTAATTTAGGCTGATCTAGAACGATCTAGGAAGGCGACAAAGACTGGGAACCACCCGCTTGCATGCAGCCGGTGGCAATTGGGAGGTTGGACGCCTCTGACGGTTCGCATTTGCTTAACTAATACGTGCGTCCTCATGTGAAATACGCGACCAAAGTGTGGCAATCTTGACAAAACAAGACATTACGGCCCTTCAGATTCCACAACAGGGATCCATGAAGCAACTCAATTAGTTGTTTAATCCTCCTTATCAACTTAGACTTGTGACACTAAATTATGCAGCGGCCAGTACTGGCGGATATGTGGCGGGCATATTTATGGCCTACCAGATTCTAAGGAACCCCGCTCACGTCTGCCGTTACCTACCACAAATGAGCTAAAACATGAATTTTTGGGGCCACAAATTCGAGTAAGCTGCGCAATACAACCGACCAGTATGTCGACGGAACTTTCAATCTCTTCGTGTTTGTCAGCCTTGAAATTCATTTTCATATTTAGTTGTTTCTGCCCCCACTTTACTTGTGTTAACAAAACGTCTTATGTTGTACTAACCTACATACACTGCGATATAAATTTTTGCGTGCCTCGACAGATGATATAGTGCGACGAAGTTTGCACCAGCAGAATTGAACAGTACAATTGTGGTTGGCTCTTTCTGCGTGTTTCTGTGTTAACACTGCGGTGATTACAGCAAAATAATTTACATTATATCCATTTGTATTCTATGCATCAGGTTGTGGTTCTCCTATTGTTTTCCTACGGGACTTCATCGGCATCCGCGTTTTTGCACATAATATACCATTATTTAATTGTTCAATGTGTACACCCGTTTATCCCAATTTCATGATGTTAGTGAGCGGAATGTATGTTTGCTTATTGTCATCCCTCGATAAATATAAATCAGAACATGTAAAATAAAAGGTTTGATGCATCGTCGAGTCGCTTTCTAAAAATAAGTAGCTTGGGCGCTGAAATGACAAAGTCGGATGCGCGTTCCACGTCTGACAAACTCGGAGAAAAACCCGACGGCACGCAAGACGATTTATTGGTTGGCAAGTTATAATTTACAACCCTTAAATTCTGTGTTGCATACAATCTTCAGGTAGCGGCAAGAGTGACAGGGTTTTGTTATTCTGAAAGACAGGATGAGGTCACCCCGTAAATGACGATAACTTCCGCTGTACATTCCCAGGTATTTTAGTCCCCCATGAAATTGCAGGTAGGAAAACTTCCACACATCTATTGTCACCCCTCGCTATGCCGCCATCAGTGCAACTAAGTCGTGTTTTCACCAGGGTTGCCAAGCTTGGACCGTGCACTCTAAATTGGGCCTCACATACACATCCAGCTTTTAGGAGAAGATGAAGTGAACGAACGACCTGGGCGCCCTCCGTAACAGACCAACATGTTAGTTAACGGTTTTGGACACTTTCAAGGACTAGGCCGAACAGCCGAGGTCGTATTGGATTACAATCACAAGGTTTCATTTTCGTGACGCGGTTTTCAGAATGATGTCTCCAAGCGTATATGCATACGTGGGGTTGTAAAGCACATGCACGGTTTTGTACTTGCCAGTCTTAAACGATAGTATATTGCTTTCGACTACTCAAATGTCCAAGTCTCGTTGCATGGTATCGTGATCTTCCTGACAGCCGATTTCCTTCATATATTCTTGTCATTAGCAAGTAGTCGCCATTTGGCCTTGATGACACTAGCAAGGTCGTGTAATAATAATAAGAATATCGGCCGCCGTTACATTAACCCTTGTAGAACACCACAGTCACTGATAATTTGATCAGAACATGAGCCTCGAACATGAATATGAAGACGCCGCAGAAGTAAAAAGTTCCTAATGCATCCAAGAGGAAGTTGCCAAACTCCGGATACTTTGATCTTAAGGAGTAGTTTGTGGTAATCTAATTGCTCGAAGTCTTTAGACCTTTCTAGGTAGATGACAGCCACTCTGGTTCCACTGTCGGCTATATCGATCCGACTGAGACGGGCAATCAGTATAATAGTAGTAAATGCCCGAAGTTGATGGAATCTGTGTTGCGTATTAGAGTAGTAGTAGAGTAATATAAACGCAGCTATGATCGACTTTATCAGCTTTGAGAGCATCAGGTGGTGTCTGTGGACGATAGTTGGCCAGCTCTGAATGCCAACCACTTTTGAAAATCCGGGTAATGAGGATTTGGTTCCACATGTTATGGAACTGCTGTTCGTCCAGGCATCTTTGGAAAAATCTCTTCAATCGTTCAGCCATCAACCGAGCTGCCACCCGCAGTGCTTCCGGGTAATGTTGTCAACTCCTTGGAACTGTGTGTGCAACGACCGCAGCTTCCTAAAAATAGTCACCG
This sequence comes from Dicrocoelium dendriticum, assembly GCA_944474145.2. Classification (NCBI taxonomy): domain Eukaryota; kingdom Metazoa; phylum Platyhelminthes; class Trematoda; order Plagiorchiida; family Dicrocoeliidae; genus Dicrocoelium; species Dicrocoelium dendriticum. The sequence goes on along the minus strand of OX104063.1, from coordinate 263,351,367 downwards.
AACTAAAGGTGGTGTGTCACTACTGGCGGCTGGAAGATTGGGACTGGTAAGATGCCATTAGCAAGTCGGAAAATTGGTTCATACGATATGTGTTGTGTGTTGGATGTATCCTCGACGATTTGAGTATATCCAACGGCGTATATTAGTGAGATAACACCACGTTTCACATTCTGGTGGCTGTTCAAATAGCTGTACATTAGCATTATGCTGGTAGAGAAGGTTTCTTCCAGACTGCTGATTACTTATTTGTCCTTACAGACAAGATTGCTAAAGTAAGTACGTGTGACCAATTAGTTGAGAAATTCGTTATGGCTAGCGCTCACTATACTCAATTACTACACGGCGTCTCTGTCATCACATTTTGATTCTGCTACTAACGAATAATCCCGCTTTTATGGAAATAAACTGCGGAAATGAATTTAAGAGTAAACTCTATGCAAGCATTCTCAATGGAACCGTTCTGCTCGTATCTCAGATTGGGTCATTTTTCAAAACGAATGACTAGAATAATCTGGATACTTCGTATAAGACAATAAACAGTAAATTATTGTTACTGGGTCTTTTTGAACTAAGAGGCTTGGTTTCTCAATTATGAGCCCTTCGTTCCTGAGCACTAAATCAAGCGCAGGTGGTTAATTTCAGGTTCTGCATCGAGTGGACAAACCGATATGCTTAAAGAACGGAGTGTAAGGATGAACTCTGGCATGTTTCGCTTGATTGGCTCATTGGGGGATGTCCAAACTTTCAACTAGTGAACTGCAAATTCGCCTGAGATGAGAACTTGAATGTGTCGTATATGTATCAAGATTCTCAATGAAAATGCTAGGTGGTATTCTATATCGGGCTGACATCGGGGTGCTAGATACGACGGCCAAAAGCGTGTCATTGATTCATAATTGTAGACTGCACGAAAGTTAGCCTATGATCGGCATTTCCGGAACGACCACTGGTTCGCACTGCAGGTCATTGCGGCAGCGTAACATTAACGACGCACTTGCTAGGGTGATCGTTTATTAGAAAGGATATATCGAATGAAGTAACTTTGGCATCGGTAATTTCTGAGTGCAGCATAGTTGCCGGGACAAATATGAGGTCCCAAGCATGTGAAGATGGTATTTGCCGCAGTTCGGCAACATTTTTCAGAACACCTTTTGCATTGGTTTATGTGCATAAAATTCTGTCGGTTCCTAGCAATGATTCTCGTGATGGTTGTTTTGGATAAATTATTTTGCCCACGGGTGAAAGGTCGGTAAATAATTATCTTTTGGATGGGGCACTAAAATCATCCATGGCAGATCCATGGATTCCACCATTACTACTTT
>OX104063.1:263248905-263349547 GCA_944474145.2 Dicrocoelium dendriticum | reverse complement strand
GTAGATTTGGGAAATTGACTTCATAAGCCGCTATCTAACAATTGGCTAGTTGTGTATAATCTCGCGGTTGTAAAGCCTTGTTTTCTGTAAGTTCCACTAAATTACAAAGAAGACCTTGATAGTTAGTATACAATTGCATGATCCACAGATGTATAGATTCTTCCGATAAAATCGGTTGTGCCATATAGGATATCTATTAACCCCGTCAAAAACAAGTCTGCATGCACCGTATGAATACGGGGTAACACCTATATGAATATTCCAGTAACGATTGATAGAATGTAATAACATATTTCACATCAGACGTTTTCACGCGATGCCATCTGTGACCAAATCATCTGTGCTTTGTAGTCCGCAGCAAGCTCCCCTACCCTATTGAAGTCGAGTATGTTTTACCCGAAGGATAAATATCAGGACCACATATAATTTTAGCATAAAAGGCAGCCATATCAACGTGCTTCGTAAAACAATGTTTTTAAGTTTAAATGTGCTAACCCAAAAGAAACCAGCACATGACAAAATTACGTCATCTAACCGGAAAATATGGTTACGTATATTTGAGGGTAATTATAGTTCGACTTTTCTGCGATAAATGCTATATGAATAAACTAGCACCTAAGTTATGACGATCTAAATGGAGATCGGTAGATAATGAATTTCAGAAAATAACCTATAATTACATTCCAGGCATGACCCAGTTTCTTCAAAGTAAACTATGAATACATAGAAACCCACGATCAGCACTTTATTCTCCTGCTAAAAATGAACACGATTTATGCTATTTTGTAAATCCTGATACCTGTTATTTAACTCCGTGTGGCATATTTTACACACGTCTGGCTTCCGTGGTTGAGTAAACAAGTTAAACGGTAACCCTTTATAGCGTGAGACCACCATAAATTAAAAATAAAGTTCAGCTTTTTAACAATATCTAGTTGCAATACTAAGTAAGTATCGGTTTCTTCGAGATATTAGCTTGATGTTCAGTCAGCTTAAAAACACGGACAAATTTTTGTTAAAATTCTGCAACAATAACATGCATAAAATAGCTCAAAAATATCAGGCAACAAAACATTTATTGTCGTTTACATTATTTTGCATATTGCCACTTCGGGCGACGGACAAAGATACATATTGCTTACATAAGCGTCTACGGTAAAACCTAGCTAAAGTTGAAATTATAATCAGTGTGAGGATATACTTACCAGCTGAATCAGATACTAAACGAACACTAAATTTATGAGTAGCTAATCATTCTCTAGAATGCAAAGCACTCCACTTGTCTGATTCATTGTCTGTCTTAACTTTTTTCATATTTGAAACTGTATGGACAGGGTACGAGGCAAAATCTTGCCCCAACCTGTAATTCCTCTAGAATATTCTGCTAATCTGTGCTTTAGTGTCCAGCATTTGGTTTATTTAGATAATTAAGTTAAAATAGAGTACGACCCTGCAAACATTGTAGCTCGTTGAATTTTGCAGTTAAAACTATGTGCGTCGCACGAATAAGGTTGCGCTAAATCCCGAGGTCACGTATTATTTAAGACTTTGTATACATGCATGTGATCTGCCATATAGGTATGACGATTTATTAGCAACCTTGATATGTACTTGTCTAAGTCTCTGCTGTAACTAAGGTTTTTCTTCCGCCGTTGTGAAAGCGAGTTTACCAGTTGCTATAAATTTTGTATTAGTTAAATTATATTGTTTAGTCTAGGAGAGACACCGAAGTGTGCAAGATTTACTGGATAGTTCAGGCAGATAAATTATGCCAAGCATTACATTTTTCTACAGTAGGTGCGTTTTATAAATCAAAACACCTTTGAACAATATTGACCATACGAAAATTCCAAGACAAATGGAATAATAAGAAAGTAATTCCAGCAAACATAGCCCAAAATTGAAAGTCAATATATTCTTCTTTTTAATGTTAAACCTATTATGGACACATTTTAGTTAGGTTTCATTTAACTATAAATCAGCGAACTTTTTTGTCAAAGCCGTAAATAATAACAATGAAAATATAATCACGATAACCGATAACGTATAACAATAGCTGTATCTAATAAAGTAATATTTTACCGTTTATTTAAACTATTATTATCTTTACGATACTCGTTTGTGTCATTACTCACAATGGCGTGTCAGGATGACTAACATTAATGTATCGGACCCTGTCCTTATGCGTTCTTGGAAAAGTAGAAAATGCCGACATATAGCCATGTGGTTGCAAGCTGAGTTAATCATCTTTCTTGAAACATCATTTTTATATTTAAACATAAATTACCGGTTACCAAAATAGTGCTTTTGGAAGTTTTGATGAAAAAAGCCGTGCAGAACTAGTAAGGTTGAGTGATATGAATAGACCTTTGAGGAAATCAGCCGGCCAACTTACATTTTAAATTTTCTGTTTTGTGTTGGTTTTATGAAATTATTTACAGTTGCATGCCTAACTTAAACATAATAAGCAGTTTACAATTATCCCGACAAGCACGTTAAGCGCGAGGTGCGAATCTTACATACGAAAACTTTGACAATTTATTTATAAATGGTAAAATATTTTATACCACGCAATTATTATAAATTTGTGACAAACTGTGGAACATATGTTCTTGAAAATAAAAAACAGAGGGTTCCATTATTGCAATTTTACTAACCTATGAATCTCGTAATTTGAACACGCATTTACGACGCTACATCGACCAAAATAAAAATACTGTTGAGTATATAAACATCAATTACACTTTATGAATAATAAAATCAATGGAAACGCAAGCAGTTTCGTTTAAATATTAATAAGCAGTGCATGCTTTAATGTGCTACTACTTAACAAATCTCTCTACGTGTGTAAGGCATGCAATGACAACTTTTAGGTTTGCGTTTGAAAGCGTTTTGAATAATTGAATTTTTTCAATGGCACGAACTATAGTTTTTCTCAAACTTAATAAATTTGATGAATGCACAAATATACATTTTAGATGAATACTATTATTTGGATAGAACATCAAATTGGGTTGAACTGAAGGTATCCGAATTTCCTAAAACAAAATTGATCAAAAACACAAAATGTAAGAAGAGGAGCTACATACTGTCATTTGTATTGAGGTCAAAGTTCAAAATCTGCAATGAGATTTAGGGAATAACTTAAATTACCCAGTGCGGATTAATATTACGTGGCCCTATTTGGCAACTTTTCAAAATAACTATGTTTTTTCGAAGATGGATGAGCCATGCTGCTTTATGTGATGTATGGCAACTCCATCATACGTGCGTATGCAGTCCGAAAACGTGTTTTTCTTGCATTGTAGCAGCCTCCTTGTTCCTTAAATTGTAACAAGCAACCACAATGGTGAGCGTGGTTGTCCTTAAATGTAGCTTCTAAGAACATTACCGCATGTGTAGCTCTCTTCTCATATTGCACTTCAAAATCAAGTGATTCGTTCTGGTTTATAGTCATCAGGGATATTTGGAAAAGTTCAGTTGGAATTTTGCGCATTTTGCTTAGCTGTTATCGCTATGATCACTATACATTTAAAAACTGAGGGCACTGCTTGATTTAGTGATTAAAATATGATTTTCAGGTTTTGGCGCATCCGCAGTGGGACTTGAATTGAGAACGCAACCTAAATGTTGTCCTAGGTTAAATTTGAAGTCTGCCACTGCTAATACCAGCAGTGGGATTCTCATCAAATCAGAGGGTTTCCTTGTGCCTCCCACCCATCACTACACTCGAGGAGCGAAATTCGCATCTGTAAAGGACATGTTCGCTCAATTGCAGTCGAGCAGCACCAGACGAAAACCGCTACCCGATTTCCCTCGTGCCCATGTTTAAATTCACAATTACGTTTGAAAACCTTTTGCTTTGCAACATACATCACATTTACTCCTATGAGCCCTTGGTTCTCCAGGGCAATGCTTAGTTGCATCCATTAAATTCACAAATAAGCCTAAACTAGACCGTATTGCAAATTGTATTGCTCGTGTTATTCATAATTTTAATATGGACATCAATTTAGTAAAAATGTACAAACCTTTACTTAAAGCTGCTTTGTATTTTAGTAAATGGCAATTTAGACATAGAGTTTTGGTGGAAGATAACATTAGTTTATCTAATACGTCGGTTTTCTGTCACAAAAAGTGCGCAGATTTCGAGATAAAAATATATTTGATGGAAACGAATTTTCTACATTAACACACTATCCAGAGAAAATGATTATTATGTTTTTGCTCAATTGCTGACCTGCAGAATTATAACTTCACAACAAAAGTCAAGTACCACGACTGCTTTTCATATTGAACAAATATACATTTTTATAAAAATACTAACTAAACTACGTATATCTCCCAATTCTAGTGCAGGTACTCTGAAGTTTGTAACATCCAGCATGTAAATAGTTAGAAGAATCTTAGTTTATTCAGTAAGTCCTTATGATTCAAGCGATAACATAATTCGCTCCCTATGTGACTATTACGCTTCTCCGGGTTGATGCGCTGCGGAAATTCAATTGTGTTGATGCCAATGCATAATTTTATATACATTGCTCAGCAACAAAGCCAAAACGAAGGCATATTACCCGTTTTGTGAAATGGTTGTGAACTGTTAATATTTTACAAGGCTCATTTAAAACACCAACCTTGATTACATATGTATTTTCCTTTCACTGCAGTTTTACAATTAGGATGTACTTCAATATGACGTAGCATTCCATGAAACCTAGTCAAGTATCATAATTGCTTCAAGCTTGGGAACTAGAACATATTGAACAAATATGTGAGCAGTGTTAACTAAGGTGTATCGGCGCAGGTAAACAGTGTTATATATTAGTATATTAGATGACCACATAGTTTCTGTCAGATATGGATAAACCAAGAGTATGATGGTGAAAATTTATGTCAAAAGTTTAGCCTATCAAATGTCTCGTGACATACTATGTAATATAGAGACAACTGTTGAAGTAACACGGTCGACATGCAGTTGCTACTGGCTTTCCCAGTAATCCATAAACACCTATGCATATATCTGCACTACTCCCTCATTTAGAGATTTGTCATGCGTATCAGTTTCTTTCGTTTCTGGATCGCGTTACTTGTGCTAAGGAGTATATCGTATAATACATGTTGTGGTCGCACGCACGCAAGCCCTTTGTTAGCCGATTTGCCGGAGGGCAGTTACTTCAAACTTTGTATTTTAGGTGGGGTAAAACTAATCGTAGAAAGCGCAAAAAGTTAGCAAATTCAGTATTTAGGTATACTTTAATGTTTACAGAAATGCAGTACTGCGATTTTGTATAGAAAATTAATTCACGATTATAATTAAGCTTAAGCATGCCAAAAGTGCTTATTTACCTAAATATGTTCATAAGTTTTACATCGTTTTCTGGAACCAATGCGGTTTCTGTAAAATATTGCGAATAACGAATATTCTCTCAGAGCAGTTTTCCGCACAACAATTAGATAACGTTTGAAATCACATATTTAGAAATCGAAAATTACATGTCCACTCATGCGGACATGCAACCAAATGCTGAACGAGTCGTCTTAAACGCTTGGAATATCCTGCACAGTTTTTCAATGGGGGTGAAAATAATGTATTTGCTCAACTGATATCGCCCTGCGCCGGACCCAAAAATGCGTTCGATTTTCCTATGTTCCTGTATTTAAAATCAATATTACCCTTGGGAGCCAGCTACCTTTCCAGGACTAGATGCTGGTTATTGCTTGTTTTGTTACCCAGACTCATGGATGCATCAATTCAATCGGTCTCAATTTATTGCATTATTTTATCTACTTTATTGATCGTTTGTCGTTGTGCACTGCCGGGCCGCGATTCTGATTGCCTGTCGCAATAGCACGCGGCATGTACTCGAAATCCCGAAAATCTACTTCGAATCCCTGTGTCAAGCACTACTTGCGGATTTTACTTGCAAATTTATCATGGTGAGCGCGTTCTAACAATAGGCGCCGAGTTCCACCGCTAGCTTGGCTATGTCTAATTGATGAGTCTAAACTAAGATCAAACAGTCGTTCCTGGGGTGCTGGGATGTGTGAGATCTTCAAGGAGTTGACGATTTTATTTTCTGCAGAGGCTACTTTTACACCATTTTTTGCGCTTGTTTAATTTTCGTAATTTTCTATTGGAATATGAGGATTAAACAGGTCATTTTTCTATTCTAGCTATATAACTGGAGGTTTGATAGAACAAAGTATATACAATTTTACGGATGTTATAATGCAATTGTTGCTTCACTAGAGTAGCCAACTAAACCTATCAGGAAAATTTTCCTATGCAAGCGTCGCTATTATGTAAAGGAATATTTGAACTCATCAAAAAGCTCAACATATGCATCTATTGTTTTCGATTGCAGTTGCATAGCATGATGCGTGTATTATGACAACGTGGGCTTTACTCAAAGTGTAAGTTAGCTGTTTAACGTTAAGATACGTCTTGCAATTTATGCTCTTGATGTCATTGTACACAAAGAAGACGTAGTATACTGTACAATTAATGGTCAATTATCATCGTTTTTATTAATCAAGTGTCTTGAAATCTACTGCCCGTGTCCCTATTCTTAATTATGTGTTTAATAATAGGCTTATGCTTATTTAAAAATCCCTACTGCATTTTTAGTGGGAAGCAACTCCAACAAAGACAAAAAATATGAATATTTTTTAGCTGTCATACTGTTCAAACAGAGTTTGCATCATCCTAATAATATAGGAACAGGGATAGACGTGGTTAAATATTACCATCCGACAAGACAATCGATTAAATAAATTTAATATTAATAGTTTATAATATGTGCTACCTGCTTTTGGCTAATTCTTTAAGCATACCTATTTGTGATGTGTTTCCCATGTGTAAACCTTTGTTTACAAATTGGCTCAAATTAGGAGGATAACTGTTCGACTGAGTGATGTGCATTTGAACACTTGGAATATGCTGGAAACAAGTCGAGAATTCATGGCTCCATAAAGCTTGGTGCTTTATCAATTAATTTATTCAATTCGTTTTGTCCGATAGATTAATAGAAAATTAGTTGCAGTTTTATTTCACTACATTTTGATTCTTGACGCTTATGCAGCTTTAACTCAGCGAATTTGGTACATAGTGAAAGCGACTTTTTACAGTGGGTGAGTGAGACAGGTGTGATAACTAATTTATGAGTTAACAGATGTTTATACGCAGGGAAAGTCGTTTTAATTTGTCAGCTAGAATGTCGCTATTGTCGACGGTTCACTGTCCGTCATGCTGGTGAAAACAATGAGGATGTTGCAAAAGTATATTCAATCTGACGCTCGCCAGAATATTTGGAGTAAAAGAAAGGCTTCACTACCAAATCTGATCACATTGGTCAATTTCCTGATTCCTACCCACCGAATTGCTTCCAATGTTACTTCTTTGTTCTGGATCCCCACTGTTCTTGCTCACTAATTTTTAATAAATTCTATGGGTTTTGTATTTGTGTACCTGAGATTTGCTAGACGTACTGGATGCTCAGTGTCTAGTGGCATGCTCATCACCTTTCTCCGTTCAACGCTTCTACCTTCTTTATTGTATCATTGTGATTGCGAATTCTGGAATAGCTGTGGATCAATAACCGCGTAAAAGTGCTTTGGAAGTTCTAAATATAATAGATTATACAGAGATCCGAATCTGCTCTATGCACAATGAACAATGATTCATCACTGGTTAAAAGCAAATGTTTGACATGTTGAGATGAATAAGATGGAATCAACTTATTTCTTGGTCATCTACCAAATGTCTGCCGATATAAATGATTTGGTAAAATACATCAATGTAAAATAAAAATAATCAAGTGTAAACGTTTAGAAATTCACTGGGGTGCAGTAACGTTGATATAATGCTTGCAAAAAGTAATAAATTTTAGTTATTTTGCTCCATTTGTTGCATAAATCCTGTAGTAAGGCATGCATAGTTTCATCCAAAATAATGTTTATATAATAAAATGGTGAGAGCTAACAGCAACATATAATCATTTGTTGAAATCGTCCAAAGTAGGGGAGGATACAACTGAGTCTGGGAGGGCGTCCGGCTTTGCCAAACACGAAGGAAAAAGTAATTACCTCGACAAGCTAGACGGCTATGTTTTTTCTTCACCATTTTTGGCAGTTAGCCCTGAGCTGCTTGTTGTGGTTGTTTCAGCAAATGGCGGCATACATGGTCGGGGTCGCACTGTATCTGATACTCTATATGAGGTCGCCGCGCAGACTTCGATAGCGTCCGTTGATAATTCCCAACAACTTCCGCCTTCGGTGGTCAAAGTGATAGCGCAGACCATTTATGTTATTTGTTGCTCTTCGTTGTAGTGCTTCTAACGTCCCTAGGTAGCGCTTTAAATAAAAATGCTAAGCTTGGATTTTGTGCACAACCTGCGGACGCACGCAGCAATTCTGCATCATTTGGAAGATGGATGGGTCAAATCTCCCGAATGCTCTTCGTAGCATGTCAACGTACTGGTTGCCTCTTTTTGTAAAGACCTCAGCCTGTTATTAACAGTTGTGGTCACTCTGCACGATCACACAAAGATCACGTACATAAGTGATGGTCTGCGATCCGTTTCTCCCTAACAGACAGGTGTAGTTATATCTATGGCGTAATTGTACAACACTATATTTGTCTACCTTGTATAGTAGGGCTTTTTGAACTGACCAGGTCGACACTGTGTTAAGATCGCACTGCAGCCGTTCGTGGTCGTCCGTTCCTCGGATCCTTCGCCATAACTTGATATCATCAGCCAATAATAGGAAACCGCAAGCACTTGGTCTCACCAAAATTAGTAATGAATGCGGTCCAAGCAACGAACATTGTGATACTCCATGCGACACGTGGATTACATCGGTCAATGATTCTCGGACTCTCAACGCTAGCCGTCGTTCATGTAGAATAATGCTAATCCAACTCAGTATCGGGTCACCAATGCCGTCGTTACGACGTTTCTTAAACAGAATGCGATTGTCTAAGCGATCAATCGCTTTTGCGAAGTCCAAGTAGATGACATCGACTCCTGTTCCATCATCAACAGCTTCAGTCCAGATTTTATGTGTAATTAATGGGCTAGTGTTACACGAATGCTTTTGACAAAAGCCATGTATCTCTGACTCTGTTAATATGTGGCTTTTCAAGTACTGCATCAGCGCAACTGGGATGATTAAATCCATCAATTTTATAGCACAGGAAGTAGTGTCATTAGACAAAGTTATTTGCGTTATTGCGACTCCCTCTTTTATGGATATAAGTGATTACTCTTGCTTCCATACGGATGGAATATGATTCCTTCCTAGATATGAATGATAGAAAACAGTCAGTGGTTCTGCTAGATCCCTAGCTACCGCCTACAGAGCCTTTGGTCGGATGTTGTCGACTGAAGGAGAACTGTGGATACGCAAGGATAATTACTTCTTCAACACGGTTTCCAAAGTTAAGATGATATTGTCTAAACCTGACGATGTATAATATAAACTAAAAGATTATTTGGGCTCGTTACCTGCTGAAACTTATGAAAGTAATTAAGCCATAGGATATCAGCTGCTTTTATTGCTGATCGCGGGCACCCATCAGTCTTGAATATTGCTGGAATCCCACAATTTACCTTTCGAAGCCCGGCAACGTGCCTGTAGAGGTTTGCGTTTCGTGCAGAATCGGTTTCTTAACCCCTGCTGATGCGTAGTCACGCCTTCAGCGATCAATTTCACACAGAATTCACGATGTGACAATTGTGTAGTCCAGGTTTCGGCATTCTAGCAGTCCTGGTGATCTCACCATGCCCAATCCCTCCGAGACATACATTTTCGTGTATTGCTTGTGAGAAACGACTTATGCTTGTTTTGGCGTTGGAAATACGTCTGTTCCGATGCGTTCGTTACCAGTTTTATAAACTCCCTTGTAACTGTTACCCAGGCAACATCTGGGGGAATTCGGTTAAGAATATTCAAGAGGCATCCTTAACAAGCGTAGATAACACATTAAAGCGCGTAACAATATTCAATTTACCAACGTCCTTCACAGGATACTTCGCGTACCATATATAGTCAACAAGTAGATTAACGTGAGCACTACGACCCAGTGGTGTGTTTGAAAATATAGCGTCAACCTTGAGTTCTTCGTTAGTTAGCACAAGATCCAATATCGACGGCTTGTTAGCAGTTGAAAATCTGATGAGTGAGGTTACGTGGTTGTACATAGGGTTCCTAGATATTAGCTCATTCAAGCAGGCTTGAAACTGCATACCGTCGGTTGCCGGCGTTTCTATGTCGTGCACGTTAAAGTCTTCAGCGATAAGAATGTAGGTGTAGGACTTGTTCAAAACAATGTGGAATGCGTGGTTCAGTTTGGAGTCCATTTGTGACTTTGCGTTTGGTGGACGGTAAATCACAGCTGGTAGACATGTGTCCTTGTTTCACAACCATAGGAGGCACCAAAGCGGAGCAAAGCTTGGATTTCCGGGTGATCGATAAATTCATATCGAGGTTTTGTATTATAGCAAATTATCATACCGCCACACCTTCCGGTTCTATCGGTCCGAAGCAGCGACCTACCGGATAAATTGATCTCATCATCGGTTATCTCAGCTTTTAACCATAATTCTGGATTCATGATGAGATCCCACGCGTGTGAGTTTTGAAGTTTTCTAAATTCAGCCAACTTACTTAGTAGACCTTGGGCGTTTATGTACATGCAAGAAAGGTTATTTGTTTTTAGGGGTGCGTTGATGGATGTTAACGTTGTGCTAGTTTTTAAGCTGCCCGTTAGGTGACTGGCCAATAATCGTGTTTTGGTTTATAAATAGCAGTCATGTTGCATGGCATTATTGAGCGTTCCTGAACAGACGTTTCACTAATGCTGTGCTCTGTCCTGTTGTGTGCTGTGAGCGCTGTTGTGTCGGTCTCTCCCCAGGGGTGTGAATATAAAGAATTTGCAGCGTTTGCGAGTTCTTTCGGACTGCTTCCGAGTTTTCGCCGTTCGCCTGCTGCGTTTGGAAACACTGCATTCCACAAACCGCCTCTTTCGTGCTGATTTTAATTATTCTGTATGTATCCGTTGACTTAATTTACATGGTTCTATACAACTTTCCTTCATTTTCATGAATCACCCAGTCAAGCAATGGTATTGTACCACATCAGTAATCCGAGTCCACGATAATATTTATTTGCCACTCAATGGAATTCATATTCCTTAAGAATTCGTCGTATAAGTAGCAACACGATATTAGCAGTGACCTGCTAGAATAAACTGGCACTTCCTACTTGAAATATTCTATGAAGCAGCTTGCCAATGCAGAATATAATAGTAAGCTCATGACCATACACTGCTTGAACGTACAGATTCGAATGGAAAACAAACCATGACATGTAAAACACAATGTCATTCCTTGCCTCATTTGATCAACTGCAATTTCTATATTTTGTTGTTTTAGTTTAAGCAGCGTCTTAATAACTCGTCATCTTTCTTTTAATATAGATAATTTAAATAAAGGTGACACCTTAAGTCACAATTAGTTCACTTGGCAAAATCAGGAGATATTATATATTTTTGGATACCGCGTACCTGCTATTCAATCTAAGCTACTTTCACCGCAAAATGGGTTGTAGAATTCTCGCTACATTCATTGATAGATCCAGACTCGGATAACTTGTAACTTTCCATATAGACAGCATGGATCCGTTAGGCCTTGCTGTAAAGTCATGCAGTAGGTAAATCCATAAAGGTGGCTTTCAGATCCAGGCTCCGCTGAGTTGCTTTAATAACAAGCTTAGAAAGATATCTAGAATTTAAATTAATCCATTGTTCCTGTATGTTTGGGAGGGATTTCTCGCTATTCTTGCCTAAGTATATGTGACACAAATCTCCAGTTTTAGGGCTCTAGGTACTCTGTTAATTCTCAGACAGCAAGTCAACAACACGGTAATTGTTCAAGTGCTACTCTGGCTTCCAAACCTAAAGGCTTTCACTTGAAATAGTTAAACCCGAGTTTCGCATTAAGTATTAACCCCATAAGTATATAAGCGGAACCGTTTTGAAGTCATGGTTTAGATGTACTGAAGGAAAAGTTGCTGGTATATTTGGTTGGCATATCAAGCAGAAAAGAAGCAGTTCATCACCGTGCGATAAATGGCTCTTTAAGTTTGGAACATGGATTGCTAGTGAATAACAACTTAAGTTTGGTTATTTCACAGTAGAACAACATATAGACCAATATAATAAGTTGGATAATTTGTTACACCAATGGCAGCAATTTGGTGATAAGCAACTAAGTTATTTTAGTAGAATGAAGCTACGTCGGAAAAACAGCCGATTCCAAAAATAGAAGAAAATAAGTGGCAACCACAGTTGACTCATTATTTAAAGCTTCAAATGAAAGGCAATCATGGTGATTTGGCAGTACAAATCACAAAACACCTAAATCTTAGAAAATTGGTTTCCTTTGACGTTCAATAAACTGCCAACAGTAGTTAGTTTCTTTATGATTCCTTACCAATTTGCAACGTTGGATGGCACTCGGAATATTCTGTTTGTTAGTAGGACGATTCCCACTTGAAGTAACCAAACACAGCACGCCATCTGTTTTCCATAACCTGAGCTAAATAAAAATCGTTTTAGTCAGAAAAGTCATTTTGAATATTGTTTTGTTTATTCCACTAAAAGATATGTCCACATAAATGAGCAGAAAACAAAAAACAGTATTTGGCATGGTGTAACCAGGTTCTTACTCAATGTAGCATAAATGTTATTTAATTATTGGGGAAAAGAACGCTAAAAGAATATGTGTCTAATATTTACTATAATAAGAAACGGTGATATCATGGATGGGCATTTTCCTTGGTGACATCTATAACTCAGGCATTAGGAGGAGAAATAAAACGTGGGATTGACTTAAGCACACACAAAAGATAAATAACCAAAAATAGACATTCTGTATACTGCACACAGTACTTTTTCCGACTGATATATCTTACATTTGAACTAAGTAAACTGGGCTATCCTGGCCTTAAACTTATATTACTACATAAAAGATGAATATTTTGACGGTCTTGAGTAGTCGTATAGTAATCCTGAGCTTTACTATCACATGGTTGTACCTTTTTCTCTTTACCTAGCGCAACCATTGTAACATTAATTAAATCAAATTAACTCCCCTTGTTCACTAGGTAAAATGTTACGTATTTACCACAAACTAAAAGTTGTTTGTGTTATCCAATTTATTTTAGTGTGCTTCGTGCTTCTTTTCAGATGAGCCACTCCGTTATATTTTAAAGGTTTCCACTGCTGTTATACCGTGATCCACCAAAGATTCTGCGTGCCTTCTGTTTTTTCAAGAATTACATCCATGGTGCCATTTTAACAATGTTACGACACAGTGCATGCTTTGATGAGCTACTAATAAATGTTGGTACGTGCGGCATATCCTGAGAAAGTGGGTAAAATGTATATTTACGCACCATAGCGTGGTTACGCGCTGATTAATGAATTATATTGGAATTCTTAATTTAATGAATGAAACATATGTTTGGACGCTAATACAAAGACATTTGCCAGGCTCGTAACAAACCCCTCTGAGCAGAATACCTTTTACTTTCAAAAGGATAAAACGGAAGTTATTTCTGAGAAGCAGTACACCCAAATGCATGTTCTTGACCAACTTCGCATGGTGAGCTTAAAAAGAACACCCGAATTCAGAGACCTAGGCTGCATTTGTGATACAGCGCATCTTTTTCGTACGCTTGATCTGCATAGAACATTTGACGTATTAGCGGGAGCTAAAGTGAATATTCTACACGAAATGCAAATTCTTATACAGGCCTGCCATTTGCCTGCTTGAGATGCAATTCAGTATTCTAACCTTGATCACGTCTGACGAGTGCATGTGATCGGCAATTACAGCAGCCCATATCTTACGGTTCCGTTGCTCACCAGCGCTCTATTGAGTAACAGACCCAGTGCTTAACCGTATTTCTAATGTAGTACCATAAGCCATATCCATTATAAATTTTACTACGGAAAGTATGTCCAAGGGAAGGTTATCTCACTGCATCTACAACAGTTTTCGATAACGTAATACCGACGGATTTATAATAGCGGCCAGTGATCTGGAGGAACCTCTATGTGTATTTTATATGTGCTCTATAAAAGAAAATCCTATTGCAACATTTTCCTAGCTCGATATGATTACTGATATTCCTAAGAGACCTAGTCACACTGCCCCAAATATTTAATGTCTTATGATTCTAATTTGGTGCTTACCAAGGTTATTGAGTGTGTCATCTCTGATGTACACATGCAATATCTGTAAAATCAAAATTTGACATCACTAAAGCAACATTTCTTCCAAAAAGCACTCATTTACTACGAACCTGATAATTGCACACATTACCTGAACTGAAGCATTTGATGTTGTAACAGGAGTCGACGTAAGCTAACTCGACTTCTCAGAAACATTTGATCGCGTATACCACCGAATTCTCCTATGTAAACTTTAGCTATGTAATCTTGATGACCCATTGCTGCGTTGAATTGTTATATTCCTGCATGAACGTTGGTTGGAAATAGGAGTGCGTGAATCACTTTGCGATACAATTCAGGTAAACTACTGCGTACTAAATGGCTTGATGCTCAGACCTCGTCTAATCATGGGTTTCATAAAAGATCTGGCGAATGAGAAAAGCTTCGGATATCCTATTCTTTTCGGATGATATTAATTTATTTCAAGCGATCTAATGGCCACACTATCACGAATAGCTCCATTGTGAGTTCAACACGATTTCAAACCTGTCAATTCTGAAGACACTACCTCTCAAGCTCGAAAAATGTCACGACGTTTAATTGCACCAAATGCATGTGTAGGTTATATATTTGGGTCACATGCATTGCACAAAACTTGCTAAGAACCTGACCTTGGTGTGCTCATTCAGATGGACCGCAATTGTTGAAATCAGTCAGAGGCAGCTGCAAAGGGATCCAACCAGCAAGTCGGTTTGATAGGAGATCATTGTGTGTTGTCCTTCATCACCACGCACTATTCATACGTGCGCATTCCAGTTGAATACTCCATCCACGTTTAGCAAAGCTGGTTGAAGTGCGAATAATATTACTAGAGAAACCCCAACGCAGGGCCAGGAATAACGTCAGTGATCTTCGAAATCTACTCTACATTCAAAACTTAATACACTTGGATTTTTAGTGGCCTCTACCGAAGGTTGCACAGCACACTCATATTAGTCTACCAAATATTGGTTGACCATAATCATGTATACCTTCGTTTGCTGTGACTCAGCCATAACCCTAATCTTGCATGTGCCACTATGGAATTTTGTGCACAGCATAGCCTCCTTGAATGCCGGCAATAATGCTTTCCTTTTCGGGTTTTACAACAATGGAACTTTAAGCTAAACGTCGTCGTGTCCTACCTCACCTTGGATATTTTAAATACGTTTGGATCTTGCACTTGGCCACCATTACTTCGTCGTCTAAACTTTGCAACTTTGAGATATACTAATCATCTCTTTAAATCGGATTAACCTGTTGCATAAACCTGAATTTGCGCTACTCTTGTTAACTTTCTTTGGTGTACAACAACTTTTGCTGTCCCAGGTTTGCCTCGTCGTTCAGATTTCATTCCAAATATACGAATATGTTTAGCCGCGTATTTGCCAGAGAAAAGATCAAACAGACAAAACACCTATCTTTTGGTGATTCGAGTTTCACTCATACCATCCTGCGGGACAAGTCAATCAACTGCGTTTTCACGCGGCATAGATCGTTGTCCATTATTTAAGTTTAATTCAATGGGAATCGGAGTCTACATCTTCACTGCGTATCGCAATAAATACATAAAACATGTGTTTGACAGTGTCGCACTGTTCAAATTTTATCCTTTGCTACCACATTTGTATTTCGTGATCCGGCGGATAAAAGGAACTGACCCTAACCAACACCTGAGGAATAAGAAAATGCTCCGATCCCTCCTAGTGAAAAAGCCGAATATTAATACGCCTCCGCATTTATAGCGTGCAGTTTATCCTAAGCAATTTTGGAATAACGGATTTATTTAAATAGAAGACGATTATATTTGATCAGGCAAAATGCAAATCTAATGGATCTGCATCTGAAAGCCTCCCTAATGCATTAAGACAATGGACGACATTAACGCACTGCAACATGCACATTTAGGTATAAATAGGAGATTCAAATAAAAGACAAAAATTCTTTTTTCGTTAGGTCACTGTTTTCAGTGATAATCCAGACATTTAAATGTGATGCATTGTAATTTATCAGATATGTTTTAATGAAACTGAAAGTAGTGCGTTAGAGAGACACTTGAGCTTTACTATCATCAAATTTGAGGTATACTCAGATTTATCCACTTCTAGATTTGAAATCCTTAAAACGATTTTGAATGAGAAACGACGGAGAATATCCCTTCAAGTTGATGGAATTTCCTTAGGTTGCAAGACCAGGATAAAGCAATATCGCAACAGATAAGCGTATCACAGTGAAGGCAAAGACGGAAGCTTGTAGTGTTTCCAATAGAAGGCCGTATACAGGCAACTAATAACCGAATAAACAATTATTTTCTCGATTAAACAACACACCATTGTACATGCAAGATCTATGAGTTGACAGGTTCGCAGAAACTATATAAGCTATGTACAGAAATGGCAGACAGGTTTTAGCGCAATACATTGTTTGAAATAGTGTACATATATTTAAGCTATGAATGATGCAAAAATGATGTGTTGTTCATTGGTGACCGATAAATGTGGCCCTGAATTTCAGTTAGATCTAAAGATCTTCTGTTAAGGAAATGCTGTGTAGGGCTTTGAATGGTTCCGAAAATTAATCCTTATTTTTCCTTATTCGTAGGAGTTCGATAGAATATTTTATAAACACGTTCTGCTCGAGAATATGGGATAAAACGCACCATGTGAACAAGCGGGCAAATATATTATTTCGCTGGGTCGTCACATCCGCGATGTCGCAGTTTTGCTGAACAGACATTTAAAGCTTTTTATAGGCAGAAAGCACGCCAGGCGAAATCCAACCACCTCCTTGAACATCGCCATTGATCCAAATAGTCTCTTCGCAGCAACTTATATTCTTATAATGTATGTGTGGTCATAAAACAGGAATGTAAATAAAATTGAGGTACAGACAATACTTCTGCAGTCATGAGGAGCCAAAATTTATATTTGTACAACAAAAGCCTAAGTGCGATATAGAAGCAAATGTTGGTAGCTCAGGTTGTTTAGTTGATTGGCTGATTGTTCGCTGAGCTCGGCAGGTTGACTTCAAACGTTTCGTCACCACTCGAGGTGACATCGTCAGTGCGAGTGTATTTAGCAGTGTGGCGCGTACGAGGCGTCGGTGAGTATTCAGGATTCACCAGTAACGGTTGGGCCGGCGGTATTGGTCGCATATATAGCTATATAAAGTTGGATGTAGGAATGCGAATAAGTGCAAGTTAATCAAGTTTTATTATTTGAAAATGGTAAAAGATCATTGGTAGGACGGCATTTGTAAATTGCGAATAAAACCCGATTTAATGACAAATAATAACAAGCCGGATGTTGAAAAAGATTTAGAAGCGGTAAACTACGTTTTATAAAGGGGTAACTTTTATAATATCAATATGAAATAGACTTTGTCTTGCAGGTTTCAATGAATATTATATAGCATAAAGCTGATATTTCCCTGCATAATAAAGTCGTCTACGTCAAACATCTGACTCAATAACTAGTAATATATTTGACAGGTTCGTTACGTCGCACAATGAAATAGGGGATGTCTTCAAAGGGAACTATTGTGAGCTTACAAAATATATAATATGAAACATTAGTAAACTCGGTCAACTGATTTTTAGCCAATATGTAATGTTGCGTTTTATAATTAGCATTTAGCAAGTCGCTGCTCAAAATCCATACATGGCGTGATGTTGTGTAGTTACAAACCATTTTTTTCATTGAAGCCGTACACCTAAAGATATGGTTTTGCCATTAGGTTGCCATTATGCTCTTACTTTAGCGAGTTTTTAAACGGAGACTTTTTTAAGAAGGAGGTTCTACTAAACGGCAATAGATCACCGAATGTTCTGCGTTGCAATACAATCGACACATTCACAATCATTAGTAGGTATGAAAATGGACTTCCCAATTAATAAGTTTCATTGAGTTAATAAATTATTTAAAGATTGGAATTCCTAATGTTGTACAACAACAATTAATGACAGCACAGTTCATGGCAAATTAAGGAATCGGAAAAATTATTACTTCGTATGGTCAGATAATGACAGAATGCTATATAATAATTCAGGTCAACAAAACAAGTGCACGTGAGAGAAACCTTATCGTCCTTCCGCAAAATTCACTGTAAACAACGGAATAAGACAGAAAGACTGCATGGAAAATAAGATTAACAAACCATTAGACAGGGATTAATCACTAAGTCATGTGAAATGTCAGTTGTGAATTGCAGGATACACACATGTATTTTCCACTAACCTTAGAGTAGAAACGCTGGGCCATTTGAGACAACGAACAAGTCTCACTAGAAATTCGTATTGTATGAAACAAGGAATGCTTAATGCTGTTATTCCATCGTAGATAAATAATAAAAGAATAATAATAATAATGTAATAAAAATAAAATAGTAAATAACAAAACGCTGGCGCAACTTAAGGACCCCATTACAAAAATTACAAGACAGACTCTAAGTACAAAATCAACTGCGAACATTGCTCGCACATATTTATTCTTCAAACATACGGGGAGCTAGGGACACATAATAGAGCATTAAAGTGTGTATTTTGCGACCGTCCAAAATAGGCTTGAATAGAGAGATTCTTCAGTAGCTGCACAGTAGATGGATACCGATTCTCAGAACTATCTTGCTATTGTAGATTTGGTTTGGAAAGTTTTACGAACTAAGTCGCTGATGTGATTTGCTATGTTAATCAAACTCACAAAAGTCACTTGCTATTAGAATAGAGTGCTCGAGTAGAACACGCAACTGTGGGGGGAAAAACTTAACCTGTCAATATTTTCAGGCCAAAAACATAAGCTTGGTTGAATAAAAAGATGCAGTATCATCTTCTTCACCAAAGTTCCTTAGACAAACTGATTAACATTGAAACGTAGAAAATTTTGGGATTCTGACTGACCGATTATTATGAAGTTTCCATCCATGTCTGTAAGATGTCTTTTATTGATATCTCATTTAACTATATTATACGTTACGGACGATATAAACTGTCACACCAACTACGTATTACTTCACATCTCCTGATGCTGTTTTCGTGTCAAAAATAGGAGAATTTTCTAACCAAGTTAACCAACTGATTTTTCACACATGTCCCTAAAACAAGCATTTATGTTTCGGATCCAAATAATTTTCATGATTGCAAACTAAATATACGTTTTTTGAAGGCATTATATCACCTCATGCCTTTTTTGGAACAACCATGCGCACAATATTCAAACGGTTTTCGGTGGACTGGATCTTATGTTTTACAGAAAAATGCAGTGTGCAGTATACAAAATGAAGGTAACTTATTTGACCACATTTGGCTGATGTAAGCCGTTCTCTACTTGCGTCTCTTTATGGTCAGATATTAACTGGAGGATACATGCGCAAAGAAACATTACTAGAAGGCATTTGTCAAAAGCATTTAGCTATTCACCTACGCATTAATAAGTACAGAGTTTCAGCTTTTCGGATTTTAGTTACGTGTGCATGTTCCCCGCATGCTTACTCATGGCTTACCTAGCTATACTCTAATCGCGCGCAGATGACGACTGGAAGATAAAGGAAGATTTTTACTGTATGGCTTGGCTCAGCAACATGAAGGAGCCAAGGTCAAAGCTGATCGTGGCTGGGCACTGTTTTCTCCCTCGATGGAGTGTGAACGACCAGTGACACGCGTGTCTGGAAACACTCTGGGATGTTACAAGAAATCGTGCACAAATGCTGAGTTGTTTTTTCTCACTATTCCTATGAACACCGGATTATCCTCTACCTACGTATATTATCTGTATATTTTCCAAACGTTGCGGCAATGTGCCAATTGTTTTATTGGCTGTGTGAAGAGATATATATTTGTACATTTACTTATAGATCCCAAGAACGACAATGTCATTCACAGAGATCTTTCGATGGACCTTTGAGTATATTTCTTATAATTCGGCGCACGCGCATTGCACAAACACCAAGTTGTTATAAAGATTGCATTGTACATTATGCAAATTAGTAAAATTGCATTTATTTACGCAATGTTAAACCAAGCTAGTGAACAGTTTAAAAAATTGGTAATTTTTTATTTTAATGATTTTCGTCGTGCTTTTATTCTGTCCCAGCTACTTGACCAAAAAGATTTAATTTCATTAACGGGTGTAATGAAGGGTAACTGTGTTAAAACTATCGCTAGTGTGAGCGAATAAAAAATGTATAAGTTCGCGGATTCACTAAGCAGAATACGGATACTTCAGTCATGCGTCTTACTCGTCTTCTGTATATATTACGCAGAGCTGTATGATGGAATCCACCGCTTCTGTAACTGTGGCGCGTGCATATGTTTCGGTCATACAAATATTATCAACTAATACTGGTAACTATGTCTGGTAGTTTACTCTTCCCAGGTAAATTAGAAAACCTTTTTACTGGAATTACGTAAATATTCGATAGTATCGCAGTGATACAGTCATGTTTGCTACGAAATGAATTATCTGGAATCGTTATATGTATAAAGGACTTTACACAGAATAAATATATTTAGCTTGAGGTAAGATTTTGTATTGGGATAAACGTGTCGCTGTAACTTGTTCAAAAGTCGACAGACTCGGGAGAGAGTTTGATCGAGAAAGAAATGTCGAGATTTTAATATTTTGTGGACAGTAAAGCGCACCAGAGGATAACTGGATGTATTGCTTCATTGCTGTAACTCGGAGGTGATTTAATTCCACCGGAGTTAAAATAACGGCACAATAGCTGAGGTTTTCTACATTCAGATATTACGCATAACGATTAGGATAATGGAGGGCGGGAAAATATAAATATGACAAACAAACATTGTTGAAGGGATATCACTAAAATTAACCAAATTACAAATTGCCTATCTTCGATAGTATTACTATCTAGGTCAGATTAGCTATCACAATCTTACCTCGTATCCTCTTCTCAACCGATTATTAAGATGAACCTTTAGATCAGAGCATTAAGAGCATTGCATAATTCAGTAATCCGATATTTGATGCTGAATGCTGAGCCCTTTTGCCGTGATGACCTCAATAGCTGTACCTTTTATGTAGTTTCCAAGAAAAGTTGGAGTACGCATATAGACAATATGTGCTAGAGTAGAAGGGTTTTGAAAATATGTTATCATACATTTATATTTGCAGTGCTCGTAAATGGTCAGTTAAATAGGAAACAATATAGGTAGCTAAGTGTGAATAATCTATTAAAACATTGGTGGCGCACGATAGTAAATTAACTAGATTATATGTACAAACTTGCAAAAATGTCTCTTTGCAAACATGAAATGTACCTTTCGACATATGCTTGTCATGTAAATTATTTTGGGCATAACCAGCTTTAAATTTACAGTCCAGTACGCCTGAGTTACGACGCGATTGCTTTTTAATATATGTAGATGAAAGGATTTGTCATGTCACCTATATACATGGCAAAATTGTGAGGGAAAATATTAATCATATGTGCTCTTGATATTCAACGGACCTAAGCAAAAAAGTAAACTAAGCTTGCAATACGTTTATGCAACCCATGCGTCTAAGTAGAAATATAAACTAAAGAAAGATATTTTTTCATGGGGCGACTATCTTGAGTAAAACGACGAGTAGTACTTGGTGCACATTTTGCTTTTATTCTGAACAGGTGGTAGAGCAACGGACCGGAAATTCGTGGACCGGGGTTCGACTCCCCGTCGAGGCATATTATTTTGCGTGAATTTTAATCGTGGCTTCAACTTTCTTAGAACTTTACACTACTCACAAACACCCACCATTAATATGCTTTAGCCCATTTGCTTTATGCATATGAAACAACTTTTTTTAATTGGATCTTAATTGCCTTCGAATAAAGGCCAATAAACAGAGGGGTTCTGTAGTTAGATGCAGAAAATATATTTCCAAACGAAAGACCATACTTTCCTCATCCGTTTTTGAAATTTGCATGCGCTGCTGGTTATGCGACTACGTTTTGTGCTTTCTGTGCAGCGTAACCAGAGACAAAGCTTACCAGTTTCTAAAAATATTTAAGTCTTAATTCAGTTACAGCTTTGATTAACTAAGGTACCAAATTTGTACTTTAGTTGATATGATATTATCTTAATTTTCCCATTGGAATACTTTTTTCGGGATCATATGATTCTGGGGCACATTCGACAGCTGTTATTTCTAAGGTTTTTTCGCAGTTTTAATTTAAAAACTGGAACTAATAATTAATACAATATGATAAACTCGGCGATGATTATTCAGTGTTTTAGCTTCATCATAATAGCAGTTTATCAAGAGCTGTTCGAAAACTCTTGAAAAATATTGGTAAACAAATTTTTGAGTAGATCACGAAAGACAAATATGCGAGATAAATTCTTAACTAGGCGAAAACTTTGATATTTTAGCTACCAAGTAATAAAAACAAGTAGCATTTTGTTTTTTTATGGTTTAAAACTTTACGTAAAGAAGTTCGGTTGCGCTGCTGTCTTAAATATTGAATACATGTACAATATATTGGCCGGATAGAAATTCGTTTTCATTGGACCTATTGTCTTCGGCTTAGGAGTTTTTAGTCTAAAACTGTTACCTGTTAACTTTTGACATTGATAGCAAAATCATTATTTTTTTGGAACAGCAATTGATTGAAAGTTTATTAACATTTGATAAAATATAACAAAAATAACTTGGATTAAGTTATCGCACCTAATAAGTTATTACTAAAAAGCTTCCAAATTTAGCGTTGTGGTTTCGCGGCAACTTTTACAAATGGGTAAAACTGCCTACGTTTTAGATTTTACCATCCCCTGTCGTTGAAGTCTGCCTTGGTTCTCGTCCGTCCTGGTCTATTTTGCTCATGTGCTTTATAAGCCAGTTTATTTTCCTTGTTGTTACTTTGTTGTCGCCTCATGTTATATTACGCATTACTATTCGTATGCTTTGGGCGCTCAGACACAATTTCAACACATTGTACTAAGAGATTGCCACTCGTCTCTTCGTCTCAATAATATGACCAATGCTAGATTATGGCCATCTCGCGTACTGTCCGATCACTTGGGAAGAGGTAGAAAAGGTTGAACGAGTGCAGCTGGTAGCCACCAGACTGATTCACAATTTACGTGGTGTGCCGTACAAAGACCAATGTAAGCATCTATAATTTATACTATAACGTCGTCTACTGAGGGTTGGCCTCGTTATGACTTACCGGATATTGCATCTGGATGATTACCCTATGTAGAGACCACTGCTTCATTTGCGCAAACCAAGCAGCACACGAGAACACCGGTAAAAGCTTGTCTTACCGAATGTGAAGCGGGACGCTCACCAACTCTGTTTCGAACGCAGAGTGGTGAATGTATGAAATGACTTGCCGCAGAATGTAGTTGAGGCAAAGTTGATGTCGGAATTTCATAAATTCCTGAAAACACAATTTGCCGAAATAAAATAAATGGAGGGTAACATAACATAATGGATCTTTTTCCTTGTGTGTCATTGGATACAGCTACACAGAACAAAATATACCTGCTGCTTGTGACAAGTAATCAGTAGTCAGTATTAATTATATATTGTGTACAGCGCCAAAAATTCCCGCAAATGTATAGCTTTTTAAGAAATGTGACACCGTTGTTTGTTAATCAAATAAATACATGAATTTAAGTTGATGAAACAAAATTACTGTACACTTCCTAATATCGGTATTTATATATACATACATATAATGCTTTATTTCAAGCTGTGCATTTTAATATTACTCGTTAGTGCAGTATATTGCAAGCTACATAGCACTGCCTCATCGGGAAAAGTGCCAGACGCCTATCGCACTATTATGGCTTGCCAGTGGTGCGCGATAGTTCGGTCACCGAATTGGGATGAAAACCATGAGATTTGGAAGCAGAAGCTAAGTAGCCAGCGGCATATGTCACTAAGCCATGCCGCAGGTTGACTAACCAACTTCATTTTCAAGCTAACTGGGTTATGGCTAGAATGCCAGAAATGTAAATATGCAAAGGTTAATGATCTTTGGCGTTGTTTGATCAGCACTGTATTCCATGTGTTTTTTACTGTTTATTCCGGAACAAAAATGCGATTTAATGCCAGCATTATTTGCTATCGAGCAACTTTTGAAGAATTGTCCCGTATTTTCTTAAAATAACCTGCCTGATGAAATATTGATCCTGATATATAAAATTATATATATATCATAATACAAGTAGCATGATACAGCCAAATAGCAAGCATCCTACAGTAAATTTCACGTTTGTTTAGACATATATATCGATGACATAAATAAATATAAAATCACAAACTCATATATATAATAATGTGATAAAAGTGCAATTTGACAAACTTCACAGATTATATGTTATGTCAGCTTTTCAGATACGTGACGCACTGCGTATTGCGTGCCAACGGTGAGAAGCTAGTAAATCTAGATATTGGCCGGACCACGTTGGCTTGCGGTATACAGATCGCTCAATCAGCCCATTATCCCTGTGACTCATAAGATTGTCGAGGTACGAAAGTCGCCCATTCGATTCGAATTCAAAAGTCACATTCAGGTTGGCGTGAAGATTATTAAGTTAATCTAATAGTTGTTCGATTTGCATCTTTGTGGAACCGAAAACAAGGATATCATCCACTTATCGTTTTAATACGGCAGCTGAGAAATCTGTCCACTTAGTTTCCACTCAAGCACCAGCATGAAAAATCCAGCCAGTACCGGTCCCAACGGACTACCCATAGCTACTTCGTCAATTTAGCGATACGTGTTGTGGTCGAATCGGAAAGCGACATTCTCCGTACAAAGTAACAGGGACTGTCTCAGGAGGTCTGTCGGTATTGGTAGACATAGATTCTCCTCTTCTCTCAGGCGGTAAAAGTAATCAACTGTCTCAAGCAAGGGGACATTAGTAAATAACGATTGGACGTCCACTGAACACATAACCTTGTCGGCTAGGCTGATTTGGTCTAGGTCTTGAATTACTTCCAAAGAATCCTTAATGCTGTGCAAATTGTAGTGCTGCCTTAGTGGTGAAAGGATACGAACTAACCAACGAGCCAATTTGTGCTGCGGGGAATTTACCGTGGACAAAATGGGTCTTAGTGGCATGCTCTGCTTGTGAGTCTTGGTAACCCGTATAGCTATGGTGTCGAGGAACCGCTCGGCTTCAGGTGCTTGTAGGTGTTTTCATCAATTACACGATGTAGGAGAAGCGTTTCTAGGTGTCGGGTTATACGGGCCTCTACTTCTGTCAGACATTCTGTCTTGTCGGTGTGTTGAAACTTGCTTTCATCACTTAAAACGCTTAGCATGTTTTGTACGGAATCATCCTTGTTCATGACAACTGCTTCTGAACCTTTGTCCGGTTTTAGTACAACCACTCCCTTAATTCTCAGCTCTCGTAGTGCTTTTAAATGACGGCTTGTAAGCGCACACTTTTCGTTTACCGGTATCATGAAGACTTCATAACCAATGTCGGTTAGCTTATTCCTAAACCAACTGACAGCATCAGGACTGGTTGACTGAAGTTCAGCTACTTGCTCGAAAATATCCTCAAACTGTGCTTCAAAAAACAATCGATTCAGCGTATTGGGAGTAACATTGTAATCTATCCCCAAGGCTAGTGCTTCTAGCTGCATATCATCAAGCTGTACGCTTAACACATTCAAGACGTACTTACCGAGATCACGTGTAACGATTTGGTCATTTGCTTCCATCAGGGATTTCAGTAGACCCTTTCTGCAAGTTTCTTTCGTGCGAGCGATAAGCCACTGGCAAAGGTTTGTGAAGACAATACGGCAGCATAGGGACAGGCTCTCCACAGCCGGCAACAGGCGAGTATGTGTCTCCATCAGAGTTGTTAGCTTTGCCTTGGTCGTTTTTAATTGCGCTGATGCAATGCGTCTAAGATTGCGATTGGAAGGCGCGAGCTTGTTTCTGCGTAATAGTTTCAGCATTGAAGGCGGGTAAAGGCGTAAAGAGAGACACTTGGAAACGAAGGATATTTCCACACGTTTGCATGATAGCTTGCATATTAGTTTGACAATACGATGCAGCAAACCTTTAGATTCAGGGGGAAACCTTCGATGTGAAATTGAAAACAGATAGCCAACTTCAGTAGTTTGAACAATGAAATGAGAAGACCAATATGAGCAGATGCTAGCATTTCGTATTATCTCGTCAGTACCAATATAATAACAGGGGAATACTTTTATATATCTTACAGGGCACAGTCTAACCAATCAAATCTATTGTTGTGGTCATTGTTATCAGATTACGTCTACGGCAACCGCAGGTTGACAACTAATTGCTTTTGGACACCCAAAGCTGGTCTAATTCGCTTAATCGCGACAGCCTCGGCAAATCGTAAAAGGCGTGCATTAGTCTGACGTAACAAGATCCGGAAAGCTGATAAGGGATTGACCAGGTGAAGAGTCGCCATGATGTGCCTGCCTATGGAGGTCGCTGGTGGCTTACGCAAACACGTATCATCGGACGTGGATTGGGTAACTTCACGCTGAACCCAGTTTGGTAGGTGTTTCTTCACTCGGGAATCTAAAACCCGTTCGGTCCTGCCGATGTAACTGATACCGCAGTCATACACGAATTGTTAGACACAATGGGATTTGGCGCCGACGGGTTCATATTCCTTTACTGAAGTTAACGGCAACTTTCGGGTTCTGTGGATAATTACTGCCTCCGCAGCACAGTATGTACGCTGAATGGCCGAGACAATCCGTTTGCTTATCCTTTTTCGTTGCATTGTCACCCTTGAATGGGAGCTCAATGTACACCTTATTATTAGGGGCTGTCAACACCATCTCCTTCGGCGGTCTAACTTGGATATGTTTGCCGATGAATCGCTTTAGGTAGCTATTCTCCATAAGTGTCTTAGAGAATATATCTAACCCTTCAGCCAGGCAGTTTTTGGAGCAGACACGTTAGGCCCGAGTGAAAAATATTTTTACTAGCGTACGCTTGTCTGCCATCAGTGAGAAGCTAGTAAAGTGTAGATATTGGCCGGACCACGTTGGCTTCCGGTATACAGATCGCTTAATCATCCCATTATCCCTACGACTCATAAGAATGTCGAGGTACGAAAGGCGCCCAGTGACCACAGCAATTCATTTGATTGGATTGACTGTGCCCTGTAAGATATATAACGGTTTTTCCCTGTTATTATAATGGTACTCACGAGATAATACGAAATGCTAGCCTCTGTTGATATTCGTATTCTTATTTCGTTGTTCAATCTGCTGAAGTGGACTAACTGTTTCACTTTCTCAAGCGACGAATTCCCACTGAAACTAGCCGTTTTATGCATCGAGTTGTCAAACTAATACGCAAGCTATCATGCAAACGTGTGGAAATATCCTTCGTTTCCAAGTGTCTCTCTTTACGCCTTTACCCGCCTTCAATGCTGAAACTATTACGCAGAAACAAGCTCGCGCCTTCCAATCGCAATCTTAGACGCATTGCATCAGCGCAATTAAAAACGACCAAGGCAAAGCTAACAACTCTGATGGAGACACATACTCGCCTGTTGCCGGCTGTGGAGAGCCTGTCCCTATGCTGCCGTATTGTCTTCACAAACCTTTGCCAGTGGCTTATCGCTCGCACGAAAGAAACTTGCAGAAAGGGTCTACTGAAATCCCTGATGGAAGCAAATGACCAACTCGTTACACGTGATCTCGGTAAGTACGTCTTGAATGTGTCAAGCGTACAGCTTGATGATATGCAGCTAGAAGCACTAGCCTTGGGGATAGATTACAATGTTACTCCCAATACGCTGAATCGATTGTTTTTTGAAGCACAGTTTGAGGATATTTTCGAGCAAGTAGCTGAACTTCAGTCAACCAGTCCTGATGCTGTCAGTTGGTTTAGGAATAAGCTAACCGACATTGGTTATGAAGTCTTCATGATACCGGTAAACGAAAAGTGTGCGCTTACAAGCCGTCATTTAAAAGCACTACGAGAGCTGAGAATTAAGGGAGTGGTTGTACTAAAACCGGACAAAGGTTCAGAAGCAGTTGTCATGAACAAGGATGATTCCGTACAAAGCATGCTAAGCGTTTTAAGTGATGAAAGCAAGTTTCAACATACCGACAAGACAGAATGTCTGACAGAAGTAGAGGCCCGTATAACCCGACACCTAGAAACGCTTCTCCTACATCGTGTAATTGATGAAAACACCTACAAGCACCTGAAGCCGAGCGGTTCCTCGACACCATAGCTATACGGGTTACCAAGACTCACAAGCAGGGCATGCCACTAAGACCCATTTTGTCCACGGTAAATTCCCCGCAGCACAAATTGGCTCGTTGGTTAGTTCGTATCCTTTCACCACTAAGGCAGCACTACAATTTGCACAGCATTAAGGATTCTTTGGAAGTAATCCAAGACCTAGACCAAATCAGCCTAGCCGACAAGGTTATGTGTTCAGTGGACGTCCAATCGTTATTTACTAATGTCCCCTTGCTTGAGACAGTTGATTACTTTTACCACCTGAGAGAAGAGGAGAATCTATGTCTACCAATACCGACAGAC
Source organism: Dicrocoelium dendriticum (assembly GCA_944474145.2). Classification (NCBI taxonomy): domain Eukaryota; kingdom Metazoa; phylum Platyhelminthes; class Trematoda; order Plagiorchiida; family Dicrocoeliidae; genus Dicrocoelium; species Dicrocoelium dendriticum. Next base: position 263,320,764 of record OX104063.1, on the reverse strand, counting down.
CTCCTGAGACAGTCCCTGTTACTTTGTACGGAGAATGTCGCTTTCCGATTCGACCACAACACGTATCGCTAAATTGACGAAGTAGCTATGGGTAGTCCGTTGGGACCGGTACTGGCTGGATTTTTCATGCTGGTGCTTGAGTGGAAACTAAGTGGACAGATTTCTCAGCTGCCGTATTAAAACGATAAGTGGATGATATCCTTGTTTTCGGTTCCACAAAGATGCAAATCGAACAACTAGTAGATCAACTTAATAATCTTCACGCCAACCTGAATATGACTTTTGAATTCGAATCGAATGGGCGACTTTCGTACCTCGACATTCTTATGAGTCGCAGGGATAATGGGCTGATTAAGCGGTCTGTATACCGGAAGCCAACGTGGTCCGGCCAATATCTACACTTTACTAGCTTCTCACTGATGGCAGACAAGCGTACGCTAGTAAAAATATTTTTCACTCGGGCCTAACGTGTCTGCTCCAAAAACTGCCTGGCTGAAGGGTTAGATATATTCTCTAAGACACTTATGGAGAATAGCTACCTAAAGCGATTCATCGGCAAACATATCCAAGTTAGACCGCCGAAGGAGATGGTGTTGACAGCCCCTAAGAATAAGGTGTACATTGAGCTCCCATTCAAGGGTGACAATGCAACGAAAAAGGATGAGCAAACGGATTGTCTCGGCCATTCAGCGTACATACTGTGCTGCGGAGGCGGTAATTATCCACAGAACCCGAAAGTTGCCGTTAACTTCAGTAAAGGAATATGAACCCGTCGGCGCCAAATCCCATTGTGTCTAACAATTCGTGTATGACTGCGGTATCAGTTACATCGGCAGGACCGAACGGGTTTTAGATTCCCGAGTGAAGAAACACCTACCAAACTGGGTTCAGCGTGAAGTTACCCAATCCACGTCCGATGATACGTGTTTGCGTAAGCCACCAGCGACCTCCATAGGCAGGCACATCATGGCGACTCTTCACCTGGTCAATCCCTTATCAGCTTTCCGGATCTTGTTACGTCAGACTAATGCACGCCTTTTACGATTTGCCGAGGCTGTCGCGATTAAGCGAATTAGACCAGCTTTGGGTGTCCAAAAGCAATTAGTTGTCAACCTGCGGTTGCCGTAGACGTAATCTGATAACAATGACCACAACAATAGATTTGATTGGTTAGACTGTGCCCTGTAAGATATATAAAAGTATTCCCCTGTTATTATATTGGTACTGACGAGATAATACGAAATGCTAGCATCTGCTCATATTCGTCTTCTCATTTTGTTGTTTAAACTATTGAAGTTCACTAACTATTTTGGTTTGGCTCTATCTAATACTGCGGATTTAATTTAATAGGGATAAATAGTTTTCACTTGCTAATTCTAACTGTGCACGCTGTAATATATTCCTGGACAGTAAGTTGCATAGCAGCACGTGGAAGTACTACAAATACCCTCGTACGGAGGTTATAAATAGGTTGAACACGGCCTTTGAGAATGAAAACATAAGTGCGCGAATGGAAGCCAAGTTATTATTCTGCTGCTACCAAAGAAATCGTTGCTGCTCAATAAAGATATTAATGCACGTGATGCCTTAGTTTTCTTAATCTGGGTGAGATGTCAAATATACTCTTGTGTACTGGGGAATTGTTTGACGAGCAATGCGTAATGTAGTTCCGAAATCTTATTGCATGGTTGCTCGGAATATCGTATGTAAATGGCGCAAAATAATCAGAAGTATTTCGGTTCGGTGAGTGAAATTGTCTTGTGTCCAGACCGTGGTTTTTAAGTGTTTATGAGAACGTTGGACTAAACGGATCCATTGTGGTGTAAATCCGTTTGCAGCCCAATAGGTACGCTTTATATGGGAGACGCTGTACTTAACAATATAAAGCGCGGTCTTTTGTAATGTAAGAAGAGACGCTAAAATTGCCTATCTAGTAACAAATGCAGGGGCGAATTTTTCTGCAAGCTTTCTGTAAATGGGACTGGTTTCATTTCATCGAGTGAACTAATTGGTGCCTTTACTTATGTAAGAATTACCACTAGAATACAGTTGGGGTGAATGTCGTGAAACATGCTGCCGTTTTGTGCATAATTTCCGATGTAAACTGTTGATATGCTATGCAATTCCCTATACACGTGCGGTTCTCTTTATACATGTTTGCAGATGGATAGTGTTATTCGATCGGTATGTAATTGAAACTATGCCTATCTGAAAAATAATATAAATTGCATCGGAAGGGGTACTCTTATGGGTGCATGAACTTCGCTTAAGGATTTCCTACTGAAAATCAAATTAACTGTTAACTGGTGCATCCTAAAGAAACATTGTCAGGAAACCCAACGTAAGCTGCTTAATACTAACTGCAGCAGAGAAGGTTCGTTTTGCTGAAGACGAGCCATCTGCTACAAATCAATACAGCGTAGAGTAAAACTGCAGCAATGTCGTCTCGTATTACAATACGGAAAACATCACAGTGAACTGTAAATTAAATTTTGGTGAAGTACATCAAGGAGTAGGTAAATATCTGGTTTTGCTTTAAAGACAATGGTACAAGTGGCAGTTATACCGTTCGATGAGATTTGCAATATTGTTGCAAACGTTTCGTCAACAATCGAGGTGATATCATCAGTGCTTATTTGAGTAGTCTGCAGTAGCGCAGAGTAGCGTAAACGAGCCTCCGTGAGAGCGCGCTGAGCGTGAAGTGCGTGCGATTTTATACTGCCGTGGATGGGCGTGGAGCCGAACAATCTTATTGGTTGTGACTCCTATCTGTGTTCAGCTTGGTTGACGGGCAGATAGCCTTTGATCACACCTCCTTTTATTTCGTGGCCTTTGGCTGCTTGCTCTTGCAAATGAGTTTGCCGTCTGTACTGGTAGTCTACTCACACATTCTAGCGGGTTCAGTCGAGCGAGTTGGCGGTTGTTCATCAGTAGTGCGCCGTATACTGCGTCCAGTTCGATGTGTCCATTGATTGAATGCGTTGTAGAGTACAAAGCTTCCAAAAACTCCCTTCGGTGTCTTTTGCTTCAATATATTTTGGTTTTTAAATTCACTCTATCGAAATGGTGGAATTCTTGATCTTCCTGCGTAGAAACCAATGAGTGCGGATCAAGCGTTATGAAGGCGGCATTTTGTTCGGTGATGCTGGCACAACGCTTTCTTCCAATTTTTTAGAATAGCTTTTTGCCGTCACTGCATTTTATCTGGTAGATGACATTGCATTACTCGACTTGATTGACCATTCCTTTGAGCAAATTCCCTAGGGTGGCAACTGAACTGTGAGTCACTGAGATCCTATGTGACTGCAGCAATCTTCCTTTTAGTTCGCAGACATCCTTATTGTATGAGAGTACTAACCGTTTGTTTGCCTGAGCAGGTGACTGTTGCCGCTGTTGCTGAGGCTTTCGTTTATGTAGGCTTCATGAAAAGAAATTTCACGCAGAATAGGTGAAAGTGCAGTTAAAAGAACATGGGTGTTTTCCGTGGCAAACGCATAAACATAATACATTCCTCACATATTAAAATCCTGCAATAAATCACACTGACGGTAATATCAGTTGCAAATGAGATGGCTTTTCAAGTATAATTGTAATAATTTGTTAATGACATGTAAGCTAGTTTCAAGTTTTACAAATGACTTTTTTATTTTTTAGAATCACACTTACGGTCGAACAATTTTTTCTTTTAAGATTTATATTTTCAACTAAGCAGTTGCGTTGGAAATAACGTGCATTCAAAAAGTTAAAGTACACTTGTTATTTGAGCCGTTTAAGGGTGATTTATCAAATATGTTCACAAAACGTTTGTCGCCGAAATTTTCTCGAAATATGGGAGTGCAATAAATTTGTTCGCGGACCTGTCGCGATCCAATAGTTTAACAGGATTTCCATAAAATCCATGAATCTACAACGTGCCAGTTGCTTCTTGAACGGCACCGTATTATGGCAACCGAAACATTAAGTTTTGGCCCACCATTAATGATGAAATGATAGAATTATCCAATTTTCAGTTCAGTGTAAATCGCCGTGTGCATTCAGAATGAGTTTCACATTCTACTCAGATATCAGATTCCTCAAAATCCCATACAATCAAGCAATAGTGGTCGTGAAAAGATTTTTACGAAGTGATTCAGGAGGTAATTAGGTAGAGTCCCCAGATAACGTCATAATGGAAAAGAGCTTTATTCATTCTAAACAATATTGAAAAATTTTAGTTTTAGAATTTTATGGTGGATTTCAATTTTTTTGTTAATAAAAAACCGTATACAGTCATACGACAAATTTAATACTTGCATTATCAAATGTCAAAGATTTACTAACAGTAGCCTGATTAACTGCACCGTTGTGACATTTGCATACTTAAATTAATTTAACGTAGCAGTCTAATGCTTAGTTTAGAAAACGTCAACCTATAATACTGTGTGGGATTCTAACGGTAAGGTACATAGCAATTCAGGAAGAAATTTTCAAACAACACTTGTCAAAATGCACTTTGCAACAGATGCCTATACAAGTAATTTCGAATTCATGCAATTTGTGGGTAGCATTTGGATTTCAATGAACATTAGTTGAAGTCAGCACAGTGTGGAATGCTATATATAAGATGGACGGCAATACTTAAATCGCAAAACTGCAACTTATAGTAAAGCAATCAACAGAAATGTAACAGCTTTTTATTAAGGTTCAGTTTGTTCACTAACCTGACAGTCATTAATATTTAGCGCATTAAAAAGCGAATTATATTACACAGTAACTTCAAAAGATCAAATTTGCTGGAAGCCATAAGTAATTCCAGTGATCATCAACCGCTCCCCATTCAACCATCTAGCAACTTAAAAATTGCAATAAACCCTTATATTAATCCTAAACATTAATTTTACACACAGCGTCCTGTGGTCATTTACCTGAAGAAATCATTCGTTGGTTTTCACATAAAACGTTGTCGGCACATGCATATTTAAAAAGTAAGTTTAGCACCAATACACATTTACTACCAGCTATTGTACCGGCCTGGAATAATCGGTATCATCAGGTGCGCATCATTAATATAAACTTTGTTTCCTTTTGAAAAGGTCATGCGTTGTAGGATAAATTTAATTTACAATTAAGTTTCACTATATATTACATTATTGCAATTTGTAAAAATATATATTATGTGCGTTTTCGGTATGACTACTGCATTCAATTTGTTTTAATGCAGCCTGTTGTTTTAGACACATGGCAATGTATGTTTTGCTGCACGAAACAAAAAATTGTGTAAGAATATCTAATATAGAGACGCATAGACAGCGAATCAAATATGGAACACGCCAACTATTAGTTGATAACGTGTATCTCATATCAAAGAGCATTATCGAGCTTGAACATTTGTTACAAGCATTGCCCGCCTTGAAATGTTGACTTTGAGGTAACGGACAAAAAGTACGTTCCCATGCGCCGGGTTATTTGCCTGATATATCTATCTGCTGAGATGAAATGAGATCGAAACATGATTTGGTATTCCAAGTTTTAGTCAAACGACACCAAATTTAAGTTTGTTTCAGCCATGGTCATCCCGCGAAAAGGCCTTCAATTATAAGGAGTAGGACTCGCAAATGCCTGGCGATAAGGGATGCAACATGGCGTGCCTACAAGATTAACCCCGACTCAGAGGCTTGGGGAAGTTTCCTGGCCCATCGCAACAATTGCACCGCACTTTTCCGTGAGGACAAAATAACGTATCAACAGTGCCTAGCCAAAATGATCATGGCAAACAACAAACTGCCGTATAAGCATGTCAATAAGCTTCGTAAAGTGAAGCATGGAATACCCTTACTATTAACGACAGGCAGCAGAGTACAAAGTGCCGAATAAGCAGCTAATGCCCGGCGGCTGCAATACGCCACAATTTTTGAACTTGCAACATCTACCTGTCCCATAATTTCAAGCTCATTACCGACACATTTTTCCAAATGTTATTTTCAACTCATCAATTGTGCTAAGGAAGTTACTCTCACTGCGTGAACATAGTTCTCCTGGAGCAGACAACATCCGCCCGAAGGCACTGAAGGCTGTGGCCGCCAAGCTAGCTGAACCACTGTCACAGTCCTTTCAAAGGTGCTTTGATGAACTACATGTACCCAGTATGTGAAACTGTGGCATTATAACCCCTATTTTTAAAGGCGGTAGCCCATCAGATCCTGCAAACTATCGTCCAGTGGCTCTCCTCCCTGTGCTCGCGAAGTTGATGGAAGCAGTCGTCGCTGAGGCTTTAATGGACTACCTGAAAAATGCAACATATTGGTAGCGGAACAGCATGGCTTCCGTCAACACCGGTCATGCACCACCAACCTACTTATTGCACTTATTCCTGGTGTTTATCAACGACCTAGCAAGAGTCATCTAATCAATCTTCCTGCTTTTCGCCGATGACGTCAAGATATGGCGGGCGATTAATAACAAGGCAGATCAGAATCTGCTCCAACATGATCTACATTGCATTTATGAATGGTCAAAGAGGAACAAGCTTCAATTGAACATGGCTAATTGCAAAGTGATGCATCTGCGTCACCAGCTTGTGAGCGCTTACAAGATTAGAGACCACACCTTGACGAAGGTTTCGCAGGAGCGGGACCTGAGTGTAATGGTATAGGGAGATCTCGGGTGTTCTAAACAGGCAGATAAGGCAAAAAGAGAACCAGAAATCAACACTTCGGCCTTCTTCGCAGAGCCTTCGGTCGGTTTGAACCATTAATATTTCCCCAAATGCTTAACACTTACGTGCGACCACAAGTGGAATATGCTATTCAGGCGTGGCAGCCGTGGCAGAAACAGGATCTCGTTGATCTCGAGAATCCTCAAATAAGGGCAACCAAGAGCGTCAGGGGCCTCTTCCATCTGCCCTATCAGCTTAGACTGAAATATCTAAGAATGTACAGCAGTCGATATCGGATTTGCGGGGGGATTTGATATTGCTTTACCAGATTCTAGAGAACCCAAACCACATTTGCCGTCCGCTGCTGGAATTGAGCCCCAACACTCAACTAAGAGGTCACCCTCTGAAACTGACAACTCATTATAGCCGGCTTGAATGCCGTAGACATTTCTATTCTCTCCGCGTGTGCCAGCCTTGGAACGCTCCCCCTAAGTTTATCTTCTCTGCTCCCAATCTGGCGATATTTAAACAACGTGTTGAAGATGCATCATCTCACTTACATTTCATTTTATGCCTTGTTAGCCAGGCGCTACAAAACGCAATCAAACGGTTTCTTGCCAAACGCCCAACCATTGGATTTATGGATTTTTAAGTTTAATATGCTAACATCTTCGCTATTTCACATAAGTCTATGGTGAGTCCACGACAACGCTTTTCACTTCATTATGTAATTTATGTTTGCAATAATTTCCATCCCACGGAACTTGATAAGAGAAGTTTTTTTACCCGTAATAAACCATTGTCCATTTTCCGTGAACTAATGACAAAGGTAGACTTCAGTTGGAAACGTAGTCACCAAAGAAATTGAGTTTGGATAGTACCGCATCCATCACCATACAGATTAACACACAAACTGCAAAAGTGATTAATTAACAATATTTGGCATTCCATGTGTAACAGATTTTAAATTTGTTTTATAGAACGAAAAATACACACATGTAAATATGCATGTAACCATTTTGCGATGCTAAGTCATAGACTGCAAGGTGATGACGTCCTCTCACTAGACGCTAACCACTGTCCGTGACAGTGGTAGATAGGTGGCGCTATATCCCAGCTAGTTTGCAAATTATGTAGCCCAGCCGACGTCCTCCATGGCTCAGTGTCTTAAGCTGCTGGCTAGTTGGCATCTACCTCTAGCGGTCATGGGTTCGATCCTCATTAGAGGACCGAGGGAATGTGCGCCACTGACGAGCCCCAATAGGGCGAAACGCTTCTGGCGCTTTTCTGGACTAGGCTCTGCTATGTAGCTTGTGAACTGTTGGGATGAAAGCCTTATCAAATTTACAACTAAATTCCTGCTACTTATGAACGTAAAGTTAAATTGGATATTTATCCGCAAATTCTGTATCATCTAGCTAAATCTACATCTACTTCGGGAAAAATTGTGCGCATTACGTTCATGACATATGGAATAGTTCTAAATGTATTATTGGGCCAGTTCATGCTGATAAGTTACTACTATATGGAATAGAGTTAAGCAAATTTTCTTTGGCTTACGCATGGTCATGAATAGATAATAGCCAAATGTCATTTTATTTTGAAATGTATGTCCACATATTGCATACGATTTGACGTTTTTCAACCACCTTCTATAAGAAGATATCATGTTAACATGAATCTGATATCCGCTACTAAGCATACACAAGTGGAATTTCAAGCAATTTCAAATTAATGCATGGGTGCATAAGCTGCCGAATGCGTGCAGGAAATTCACCGTCAACGAATTGATATTATTGTGTTTCCTTGGCTATTTACGGAATTAACACTCCTTACTTTTCACCCCGTTAGTGGACAAAAATTTCCTTGCTGTCAAAGCACGCAGGGATGCTAATTGCCATTTTGAAATTTGCAAAATGTTCAGGGTCAGGCAGCACCAAGCTTAAATATATGACAGCGGTGATTCGAAGCTCATGTCGGTTCCTGACGCTTAGTTTTGATCCGTTGATGTTCGGTGATCTGTTAAATTTCATAAAAGATAACCTTTGTAAAAATATTATAATACACATTAATGTTTCCCGCTTGAAGTAATATAAATTCGAAAGGATAAGCTAAACTCCTTCGTTTAATTAAATTAAAACGCTTTTCATGTTGCAATTTCCATCAAACAACCTAGTTGTATAAATGCAAAGAGAGCCACGTTGTTGTATGGTATTGTTAGGTAAGTATACGCCCATTTTGTTCAGAATGATTTTTTCACTAATTATTTCAATTAGTATCAAATGAACCACTGAAGTTTAAGATGGGACAGAGCTTGATGAATGTCGTCTTTATAAAATATCGTTAAGTCATAAAGTCCAAATGAAAATCGTAACCGTTAGCGTTGTGTGTACATCACGTGAGCAGTCTCTGATTTTATCCTATAACCAGCGCCATGCATACCAAAACAATTAATGAAAAGTTACAAAGGAGAACGCAGTTGGTTAATACAATTTAACTTATAGCTACTTCGTTTATAGAATCCACCATAAAATGAAAACATTTTGCAACTTCAGCGCACTTAAATCCGCTATTTAACTACTTGCCTGATTTTTATTTGGCATGTTTCTCTTGACGCAGTGTATAAAATATATTGGTTTGCAAATGCAAGGAAATTGCCAAAAATTAAAATATAACGTTCATATATGGACTACTCAGTCAACACTCCACCATCAGCAATTATATCATTTAACACGTTTAACAGCGTTTGTAAGTAATCGAAAATTCATCACCCGACAGCAACGATTTCCGCGTTATTTCTAATAATTGGCTGTCATCTCATAACATTAAGGATATGATATTTTATTGTGCATACGTTATCAGTCAAAAAGGCAAGCACTGTAGGGCATATTCCACCTTACAGACTTCATTACCAGTGAGCATTTCACCTGAAACCCTATAAAAAAGAAGGCGCAAAGCCACGTATGCAAGCATGTTCTCCAAACCAATAAGATACGGAGGAAGTTAGTAACAAAATTTGCAAAATTATTGTGTGATATAACGGTGCTCAGAAACTAATGACTTACACTTTATTGATAAGCAGAGGACGGTGTTGTACCCTTACCAAGTGAAAAAGTTACCATAAAAACCCACCAAATTTCTTGGAGAACTTCACGGTAGCAGATATCGTTATTTAAATTGCTCTTCTGTTAAATCGTCGTGCTCACGACACATTTATATACAGTTTTTCTAAAATGACGACAAACTACCAAAATATCTTTTCTTTGAAATCCGCGCTCCTGCTGTGGTGATTCCTTCGCTGTGCTACTGCCTTTTGCGTACGCTGTTTTTATTTCGCTTGAACTTCAATTGAACGTATGCTGTTTTTGTGTTCACATTTGCTCAACAGGTAGGCAGTTTACTGTAACCGAAAATTAACGGTGAATCCAAGGTTAGTTCGTATTTACTTGCTTTCGTTTTTCCTAAGGGACATCATTTTTTCCGTATTTTCTAGAGAGCTGCATATTTTATTGAAATGCACGTCTCAATAATATATGCAGCTGTCTAGAAAATACGGAAAAAATGATGTCCCTTAGGAAAAACGAAAGCAAGTAAAAACGAACTAACCTTGGATTCACCGTTAATTTTCGGTTACAGTAAACTGCCTACCTGTTGAGCAAATGTGAACACAATAAGAGCATACGTTCAATTGAAGTTCAAGCGAAATAAAAACAGCGTACGCAAAAGGCAGTAGCACAGCGAAGGAATCACCACAGCAGGAGCGCGGATTTCAAAAAAAGGATATTTTGGTAGTTTGTCGTCAATTTAGAAAAACTGTATATAAATGTGTCGTGAGAACAACGATTTAACAGAAGAGCAATTCAAATAACGATATCTGCTACCGTGAAGTTCTCCAAGTAATTTGGTGGGTTATTATGGTAACTTTTTCACTTGGTAAGGGTACAACACCGTCCTCTGCTTATCAATAAAGTGTAAGTCATTAGTTAATGAGCACCGTTATATCACACAATAATTTCGCAAATTTTGTTATTAACTTCCTCCGTATCTTAGTGGTTTGGAGAACATGCTTGCATACGTGGCGTTGCGCCTTCGTTTTTATAGGGTTTCAGGTGAAATGCTCACTGGTAATGAAGTCTGTAAGGTGGAATATGCCCTACAGTGCTTGCCTTCTTGACTGATAACGTATGCACAATAAAATATCATATCCTTAATGTTATGAGATGACAGCCAATTATTAGAAATAACGCGGAAATCGTTGCTGTCGGGTGATGCATTTTCGATTACTTACAAACGCTGTTAAACGTGTTGAATGATAGAATTGCTGATGGTGGAGTATTGACTGAGTAGTCCATATATGAACGTTATAGTTTAAATTTTAGTAAAATCATTGCATTTGCAAACCAATATATTTTATACACTGCGTCAAAGGAAACATGCCAAATAAAAATCAGGCAAGTAGTTAAATAGCGGATTTAAGTGCGGTTAAGTTGCAAAATGTTTTCATTTTATGGTGGATTCTATAAACGAAGTATTGTATCAAACGCAGAAGATAACGGACAAATAGCCAACGCGGTTTCTTATCTACACGTATGTTGATAGCATTTGAATGCATTAGTTCCCGTAATTTAGAAAAAGTTCGGTTAACTGGCTGAGAAAATATTCGCTTATAAACAATGGTGATAAATTTTACAAAACGAAGAAAAACAGTCGTAGAATATTAAAGCAATCGACGTATAAAATGTGGAATATGGTTCTTATGTATTTAGACTTTGCTCGTGCAAGATATCTCGCTTTCATGCAATTTGTTTAAATCAGTTGTAGCATATGTGACCAGATAGCAACGAAATTTGGGGTTACAATTTTCTACATGAACGATGAAAAAGTCACAATCTATAGACATCGAATATTCAGAGGTTATTATATCAGCAAATACGATAAAAATGAAGTAGATTTTGGAATTCCGCGGTATAAAACAAAACTTGTTTATCTTTGCTAAAGCAATTTGTATGTATATTAGCAAGTGGTTGCTGGTATTTAGATTTTATACAAATCATTATTATTTCGTTGGAAACCTTGTCCCATTTTCATCGGTCAATAGCGCTTATTCCTAAAAAGAGTTAAATAAATGATTTTAGGAAGGCAACATTTTATCTAATGTGTAAACCTGGATATTGGCATCTGGGTTCCATGTCGCATGCAACTTTGGCCAGCCACAGGACAACTGCGCCGAGAGAGGGGCCGTGAGTGGCTTGCGTTTCTCCACACATACATACACACACACACAAAACAATTAACTCCAGTTTTAACACGAAGGAATAATACCGGGAAACAGGTGGATGGAGCCAAGCTTATTCAACGGAGCCGGATCACACTCCTTCACAGACAAACACTTGTATGTACGCAGACAAATATCATGCTAGCAAAACCTAATGAAATCAACTTAAACGGATATATATATATATGGGTGTGAAAGTGGATACACATTTGTGTTATCGAACATAACTCAACTTACAGTGGTTTTACTATTAAGAATACAGCGGTCAGTCCAGCAGTGTGCTGTGCGTTGCATTTGATAATCCATCGCGCAAAAGGCGGTGGATGGACCGAGGTCCTCTCCAAACTGAGGGCATAGAACCAATCTTTGAGCCTAGCACCGCCACAATAACAGTGTACTCCGTCCCCTCCAGCAGAGACAACACTATCCTGGAACCAGTCTTAAGGAGACAGTGGGTTATAGACAGGTAATCACATTGTCAAAATGCAGCCAAATGAGGGATATCAGGCAAAATCCAATCACTTAGAAACGACCATATGCAATAAAAGAAATGGAATCACGCATATAGGTACGGTAACAAAACCCTTTAATAATTGTGCCTGTGAAACCCATTGTGTAGGAGCAAGAATGAAATGACTTTAAGACGTCAGACAATATATTTTAAGCAAATGCCACAAAAACGTAGGTGTTTTCGAAGTCAACGAAAATAGTTTCAGGGAAATGTGCGAGCGTATAGAGTATAAACCATAAAAACATTTAGATGATATGAAAAAGCATTAAGACAATCTACCAAAAGCTGCTCCAGTTCCGTCTACGTTATCTGCAGGAATCGTCACCGTTTCGGTTTTGGCCCCGATTGGTATCGCCCAGGGCTCACTAGGCCTGCCTGACTGAAGCAATCGCGAATGCATGTGCTACGGCACTATGCGCTTGATGTCGATAGAGTATAACCCATCGGCGCTTGTCGCTTCCGCAATTTCCGGTTCTTCATTATATGCCACAACAGGTGTCTCAGCAAAATATGCAGTGCTCTTCGAACCTTCCACTACGGCGAGACACTTCCGTTTCTGCAACTCTGTCGCATGAAGCAATGCGCATAATCCTTCGCAGGCACTGTTGATGGAACCACTCGAGCTATCGCACATCCTGCTGGTAGGATGTCCACCTTTTCTGCCGTATAGTCGAAGAGACAGCACCAAGAATTTGTGCACCATCAACTTGGCGTTAACGTTAAGCTGATGTTTGTTCCATACTCGTTATTCTAACATTCCGAATGCCTAAGCTACATTCGAGACGCGGATACACAACTCACTGCGTATCTGCTGGTTAGTCGACACTACGCATCCACGGTAGTAGCAGCGGGATGTGGTTTCCAATACTTTAGCACCAATCCTATTTTGCAATACATTGCAGTTTGCAGCTTTGCTGAAGGCTGAAGGATACAGATCGTTTTGCTTTTGTTGGTAGCCATTCTGAATTTAGACGAGGTGGAAGCCAGACACTCGTCCTTTGCTGGAACGCATCCACGATCTCTGCAAACCACGCCTAGTTTTTTCAGAAAACAGCAATGTACGGAGAGTCGTCTAACAGATTATGTATTAGTACCGAAACAATGAATGCTCAGAAAACCGCCATCGATACGGTGCTCCTAACGAACACCGTTCGGCCTGATGGAACCCTCCATTTTCCTTCAAATTCCCAACACGTATATAAGGCCACAAGTGGATTACACGCTACAGTAAAAAACAGTGGATGAACAACATTCTAATTAGCTTTTGTGTACCCCAAAGACAAAGGCAACAAAATATGTGAAGCAAATGCTCCGCTTGCCATACCATCTGCGAATAATCCTTTAGTAGTGTAAAACAATTTTATCATCATTTAAGGGCAACCTAATTCCGGGGTTCTAGATTTTAGAAACCCAGATAACACTTGTCGCGACCCCCAGAATCTAAGCCGCAAACAGAATCGAGGGGTGAACAGATGAAACCGCTTAGGTAATACAGTTGACCGGAATGCAGCCGAAATTATATTTTAGCAAGTTTCACCCTTGAATTCTCTTTCGATTATTTTTTCTTTGCCCACACCACCCATGTTTTACGAAAGGTTTCGACGATGCATTACGACAGCTGTGATACCTGATCTGGTTTCTGTTCACTTAATAACGACAAGAGGCAGACAAATGTCATGCTCGCAAACCCTAAGGAAATCAGTTTAAACGGATATATATGCATGTGAAAGCGGATACAAATGTATGTTAACCAAAATAACTTGACTTACCGTGGTTTTACACTTAAGAATACTGCGGTCAGTCCAGCAGTGTGAACCTACATTTTTGGACAATTTTCCTTATACAATGACATTTTACTAGGATCATCCTGCAAGACCAGTGAAGCTTCAGCTATTTTACCCGTACCAATCCATAGTTCAATTATTCATCGTTCCAATTTTCTGTCTGGACTCTCAAATTTGATAAAGGCAATTATCCCACAGTTTCATTCGTCTGTCTAGAAGGCTACAACGTCATATAACTGAGCAGCAAGATTCCGCCAACAGCGTTCATGCACGAACAACCAAAAGATTGCACGCATAGTTGCATGTAAGTGGCTGATAAAGGTAGGCGGACAAATATGATGTATCTGCATTCTCCAAAGCCTAGGAAGCACGTGACAACTGCATTATTGTTACCGTACTCAAAGCTATTAATTTTCGGTCCTCTCTTTGAGTGCATGAGAAATTTCCTGCAATATCTGCAACTGTGAATTAGAGTTCCAATTGCACAATTTGATCTGATTTATATGAAATGTGGCTTTCCACAAGATAATTACTGCGGCCGAGTCTATGTCTCGTGTATATTAACGAGCCCGCGCTTTTGATTACCACATATGTTTGTAGTTGTCTGTTGATGCTAATATTTACAGGACGCTCCATGACCAAGTGGATCACGAGGCAATTCAGCGTGATCTGAGAGTGGCGTACATTTGCTGACCCAAATTTGGATCTAGTATAAATTGTCTAAGAGTATGGTCGTCCACAATTATAATTATCCAAACATTTTATACTAGATTAGAGAATATATCCATCGAGCAGTCTTTCTGGAATGCGATATTGGGTTAATGATCCAGGCCAAAATCTACTGCTCAGATAATTTGAGGAAACATAAAGCCTGTGTTATAGCGGAGGTAATAGCACTCCACCACTCCCCGTGGTTTTGTGAGTACTATTCCACTTATCCCTATTTACCCCGTCCTCTTTTACGGTTCCCGACATAGGTTTTCTATTACTTCACCTTGCGACTAGCTTGGCTTGACACTGAATCTTCTGCTTTCAGAGAAACTGCTGTGTCGGAACCCCACGAATGCTTCCACCCACTAACGGTAGTGAGAACACGAACGACCGGGTAAAAAGCAACGTTCACTCCACACGCCCAACCGGCCACCAAACGTCTGTGTGTGCAACTCAATGACATGATTCAAATTAGGGATATACACAGACTATGCATAAAAGCTGACAATCGATCAATCAAAGTTAGTCATTCCGGGGCGAGGGATCGATACGATGTCTCACGAACGAGCGAAATGTACAGAGTAAGGAAAAAACCCATTAAGCATAAGATTCAGTGTCAACCCAAGCTAGTCACAAGGTGAAGTAATAGAAAACGTATGTGGGGAACCGTAAAAGAGGACGGGGTGAATAGGGATGAGTGGAATAAAACTCACAAAACCACGGGGAGTGGTGGAGTGCTCTTACCTCCGCTATAACACCTCTCCCTCCTTAAAAACTGAGTATACGCGGGACAACATAACTTCACACAACATTATCCGCCTGGGTCTACATTCATCCAACACCAAGGGAGTTCGGGCTCAGGCCAAGTATGTAATGTCGTTCGTTCGAGTACGTTGTCAGAACAAAAGTATTCGGGATATGTATCCCCATTAGTGCAAAACATGATACGATTCGTCGGCTTACTGAGCAAGTAGAACTTCTGAATTTCTTTCGCTTCCAAAACCTTTTGAACCTTATACAATTTTTGTTTGACTGCCGATGTGCCAAGTCCTGGCTGGGTTTCAGGAGAAATGGTCTTTCTAGTAAGCATCGTTTCTGGTCGCAGCGATAACGGAATATTTTGAGTTGCACTGTAGGGCATTTTCTCTTCTCTGGAAAGTCTGTGCGAAATACTACAGACTTCGCCTCCCTTACTTCGCCGCGAAACCGTTTTATTTGGAAGTTGGAACTTGCGCGTAATCTTGGAGTATGCTTGCGCGTGAATTTGTGCGCGCTTTGACAAGAAGGCATTTTGTGAGCGAAATTTCCCGTAGAATGCCTCTAACCTTTGTTCCAAAACGCAGACAGGGGCTTCTAGTTGGGCACGTCTGGATTCATATTTTGATCATTAATATCTGCGAGACAGAACTGGGGTTCACTTTCCGCGGGTCTGAAATTAACAATTTTTGGACCACTGTTCAAACTAAGCAGTCTGTGACATTCATCTGCAATTTCCGGTGATGTATGCCTCGGTTCCGGCCGCCATTCCACTTGGATGTTGAGCTTTTCGGACAGCAATTTATATAAATGTTGCTGTGACTTTTCAAACTGAAACTGCTGCTGCTGAAGGAGGGACTGCAACTGCTTGAATAAATAGCCATGATAATTCAACACCACCGTCGCCAGAGAAACTGCTGTGTCGGAACCCCACGAATGCTTCCACCCACTAACGGTAGTGAGAACACGAACGACCGGGTAAAAAGCAATGTTCACGCCACACGCCCAACCGGCCACCAAACGTCTGTGTGTGCAACTCAATGACATGATTCAAATTAGGGCATATACACATGCTATGCAGAAAAGCTGACAATCGATCAATCAAAGCTAGTGATTCCGGGGCGAGGGATCGATACGATGTCTCACGAACGAGCGAAATGTACAGAGTAAGGAAAAAACCCATTAAGCATAAGATTCAGTGTCAACCAAGCTAGTCACATGGTGAAGTAATAGAAAACCTATGTCGGGAACCGTAAAAGAGGACGGGGTAATTAGGGATGAGTGGAATAAAACTCACAAAACCACGGGGAGTGGTGGATTGCTCTTGCCTCCGCTATAACAGCCTGGAAAGCAACACGTTGGGTTATTGTGGAAAGAATCGCGACGCTTTAATCCCACTGTTTGTTCGCAGTTGCTTAATAATTTGCTTGAAATGCGCCATTTAAGCCTGACAACCTGACACAAAATGATCGCGCTGCATACCCGGCCCCGCAACAGATATACGTGAACCAATTCAATTGGTTTTTGCCCCCTGTCCGTATCAACATAGGCTAAATAAAATTACATTGGACTACGGTCCGTATCGTCGCATAGGTAACTAGCTAATAACGGTCTACCAGAATTCACGGAATCCCTAACACGTCTGTCGCGACCTACTGCAACTCACCCATTGCACGCCATACCGTCGGGTGAAATGTTCGGATAACGTATATTCTTGTCATTTTTGCGAGTCATGGAAAGCGCTCGCAAATAACGTAGTTAACGGGGCGGGGCACAAGGTTACTTATTATTCTATCAGCATTGACGACGCATATAATAGCTGAAGTATTTAGAGTTGGAGGAATGTGTGGAGTATAACGGTGGACTAAACTACACAATTTGAGCATATTGATTTCGACATGCCTCTATGTAACTGTGCGAAGTCCAGCGAAACGGTCTTCATTTTTTCTATTTATTTACTTTCCACCATGCTGTGGTTATCATTCTGGCTATCATACGAACTTGCAAGTATCGCTATTTGTCTGTACTATATCAGTGTTCCATTGTTCCATAGGTTTGGATCACAGGAAGAGCTAGTGATAAAATTTAATGACTCATTTTATTACACTAACTAAACAGTCGTTACATCAACAACCATATTCTAAACTGATGCGGCTCCTACGAACCAGGCAGAAGATGATAATGAGTACTGTTAATAATGCTGACAATTTGGAAACAAAAGTGTATGATATTATGGACATATGTAGTATAAGATTTACAGACAAGTGCCGCTCCTGTTCCGCCCAGTTGGCAGAGTTAAATTGGCAATTATGTCGCAGAAGATAAGGTAAGGATTTTCCTAACTTTGGCTTAAGATATTTAGTTACATACTTATCCAGTTAGGACTGTTGTGTTTACGATGTAATTAGCATAATAACCTTACATAAAAGAGTCGTGTGTGTTGTGTAGACTTTTACTCTTCCAACAGAATGAGTAGGCAGAACGCCTGTCACAAGCTGATACTAATGGATTTATAATTGAAAATAATGGATTTATGTTACACGTAAAAGCGGGATAAATGGAGCAGTGGGTTTGTTGGAAAACATGATGAAATTATTAATTGTGAAACTGTTGTTAAACAGCTCGCAGCACGATAAATTTCTCTTATGTATAATCCCTATAAGTTTATTATGAATCATGATAACGTATCTCTCTCTCGTGCTCAGTAATACCCAATATACTTCGGCTCCCTTCGTATCTGAACTTAATTTAAAAGCTTTATCCTTGTAGTTCACATGATACATGAAACTAGGAAAGGCTATATAGTTTATATTAATCGTGAGAAGCCGGATTGTTGTTATAATTTTATGGATTTTATCTCAGTACTTCACAAGCTACATAGCACAGCATAGTCCAGAAAAGCACCGGACGCGTTGAGGCCTATTAAGGCTCGATGGTGATGCGCATTCTGTCGGTCTGCTAATGGGGATCGAAACCATGGGGGTGTGGTGAGCCATACATGAATCTTATGGAATTTGAAATTGATCATATTGATCAGACTGACTAGTGCTTGTATTAATGACATTCATAATAAAAGCAGATTGCCTGTCACAGGACAAACCAATAACACATCGACAACACATATATGTAATTGCAACAGTTGGTGTTCATGGAGAATCGATTCGGGATAGACCACCATTTGTTGGGCTCCATCAACAGCTTCTGTCATACACTTGAGGAGCAAAAAGTAAAAATTTACTTGTTAATCAGTCTGACGATAAACTTATTGTAAATTGACATTTAACCGTTTAAATATTTTTCGCATTAAGTAATCCTCTCAATATTTCAATGTGGTTGTTGGGTTCCTTGTAAACGAAATCTATAATCGGAGACTATATACTTTATGCAAAAGATGTTGAATATCCGAAGATAAAATCTCTACGTTTTCGCTGTAATGTTTTATTAATGTGCGCAGAAACATCTATCACAAATAATAATATCCAGATTATAACCAAGGTCATGATTAGATTTCAGTTTGGCGAATAAGTTGTTGGCTAATCTCTGCAGATTATCGGATACGTTTACAATTTATTTTGACAAAAATAGTGATTAGAAATGGCTTCTGGTATTTCGTTCCCCATCCAATGTTTATACAAGTAATCCATTGATCCAGCTTACCAATATCATTAATTTATCATTATATTTATTTACGTTTGATCCAACGCCGTGCAGTTTAAAACAAATAAGGTTACTGAGCCTTTACGTTTATACTTGTGACAATTATTATAAGTAGGAACAAAAAGCATGCCAATACTGTATGCTGGCAACATATGTTCAATATCCTACGTGTTGCCTAATATCAATCTCGGTTCATTTAATATCTGATTCTAAAAGAGAATGCTGGAAATCTAATATGTTTATTTACGTAACTACGACGGGTGTTGCGTCCATTTCGACTGGCGTGATATCGGTGCTTGGTTAAAAATGCCTGTGCCGGATGTGTGCATTCAGCTGAACAATATGTCTAGGAATAATGGTGAGCTGCTGAGTACCATCTAAAATCTTGTGCAATATGAACTTTTTCTGGGTTCGCGATAGGACGGACTTCCAAATTCTTGAGACTTTATCTCTACCAATTTGCATGGATATGTCATTATTTTTTTGTTTTTAATGCAACTGTCTTATCAACTTTTGTGTTAAGAATTTCGATGTAAAATGTTGCTTAAAAGCGGATAACTCGCCGTATAACTTGCTGATTTTTACAAGGCTGCTGAGTGTAGCTCTTGATTATAAAACATTGTGTTTAAAATGAACAGAGTTTTGTGACACATTTCCTCGTCTTAGAGAATTGCTAATTACACTTAAATAATAGGCGAAGCAGCTACAGAAATGCCACTTAAGACATTCTTTAAATTGGAAAACTCGGATGGATAATTTAACTGCTACGTTCCAACGGGCTCAACTTGGACTAATATCATTTGGGTATTCGATGTAATTAATCACTCCTAGTTGAGTTAATTTTACAGTGTATAAAAAATTAATAATTTGCGTTCACAAGCTAAATCAGTTATTGATAGCAAATTTGAGTAGAAAATAAATTTTAGATGTAAATTATGGTTTGATGCAAATTTGTAGCATCCGGCAAATATGGGCAAAGTAACTACTGAACAACTCTTCCGTTTCCCGAGAAATAAGTGGATTATTTATGTCACAACCGATCAATAGTTACTGAGGAACATCTAACTTTAACAAATATGTGGTAATCATTAATCAAAGTCGAATAAGGATAAATTGTAATTATTTTATGTATGTCATGCCTGGGATTTATTTGGATTGGTATATATGAGAATCCTCATCCAAAATAGCAGCATCATCTGCCGCTTCGGAATTTCAAGCTATTCAATCAAATGATTGTGGCAGTTAGATGCAACCTGCAAAGATCTTTTCCTGCATAGCTCCAAATGTAACTGTATCAAGCTTTTATCGGGACAAACATTAGGCAATATTTAATCAACCAGACACAATATAATTGATTGACATTTTATGGTACTCAGGAGAAACAACATGCCGAAGCCAATGCAGCGAATAACAAAGCATGTCTAACAATGACTTTTCCCTTTTAGCACATTCTTTGTCCTTCCCCAACGTCACATTTATATATTAATTTAGCGGTAAGTGACACCAAAAAACTCAAATTATGTCACGCTTCCGAAAATTGTCTGCATGTTGCTATCAGGATAAAGAGTTTCAAGTTTTCTAAAAAAGGTTGACTAACTTACATTAGGTGTATAGGAAGATTATATCTATTTAAGTGTGTTTTAACAGGTTAGCCTTTCCTACGCTGCAAATGTTCTTCCAGATAAGGCGACCGTCTATGAAAGCACGTGATTCTTCCTATGTGTTGCCAGATTATTAACAGCTTTAAGCCTCTTAGTGGCGAAGACAAATATTATTGCTTGTTTTGCAGCCAGTCACAATGTAACATATGTTTGATTTTGAATACTATGGTTGTAGGGGTTATTCCTGCATCGCTCCAAATACCAGGATATAAATAAACCTAATCTGCTTTTACATAACATAATTTTTATACGGCAATTATTTTAAATTGTTGAGTCGCTGGTCTTACACTTATATAGTCTTGAGAATACATTCGCACGTATGCAATAGGGTACGGAAAAGCAATAAAAACTGCCAGTTCGCTTTCAGTGATAGATTATGAAAACGACCTAACTTATGGATTCCATCAACATCTGACACAGAAACGAACATGCCGCTTAAATAAAACCTCTCATCATCACGTATTTAGCGTTTTGTTTATCGGGTTTGGAGACTTTACCAGATACGTCAGACATTTAAAAGGACCAACATAAATAGAAGTTAATTTCGTGTTTAGCCTTGGGCAGATTACCGATCGAAAGATACTATGTTGACATCAATGCTCATCAGAATAACTACTGTCATGCACATAATTTTTCCGATATCAACCAAGGAGGCGTGGAGAAATCTGCATTTTTAGGTTTAATTTGTGACTTACCTAAAATGATGCTTAAACTAAGGAAATATAATTTACCATAGGCATGAAACATGGAGATGCATGGTAGTGCTTTATTTGTTTAACTACCAAATTGGGATGAAGAATGGTGATGATTTGCAGTCTGCTTTCATACACTTGACCACTTTAGTAACCACGTGCTTTTGTTTGTAGCCGTATATACAAACAAGAAAAATATGGTAAGATTGAAGACTGCTAGAAATTTTGGCTGAAAACTGCTTCTTTTCTCTTTGGTGACGTGTAGGTTCAGCCCTGTCATCAGGGTATACAAAAAAGTATTCATGATTTAGTTTCACTCAACCATACCTGAAAAAATCATGGACAATAAAACAAAAACGTGTAGCCCGAAGAAACTGTCAAGTTCAAAGCTGGTAGCTGATGTGATATCATATATTCAAAGTGATATTTCAAATACTAAAATGCGCATACAACGGATAGGAATGTCGTTAAGTTGAAATACGTAAAATCAAATTACATTGGAAATAGTTACTTTACAATTAGCAGCCTTGGTAATTGACATTACTTAATAAATACCGACCACCCTCTGCATGAAACGGCTCCCATGTCACAGAGTTATTCTTATATGTATTAGCCAACACAACGACGCTGGGGGGCGGGAGATGTAAGATGGTCACATCGAGGCCCTGCTTTCCCGTGATAGTGGCACAGGCCTAAAACTAAACCAAGGTCGCGATCGAGTTTGAGTATCGTGATAAAAGTTAAACGACGCGTGCTGCAAATCACTAAAATCAACTTTATACCGCTGGTTGAGCACCGTTCGCGGAGGTCATTGGCTAAGTGATATTGGTGATAACCACCGATCGCTATGCGCCGAATTCCCCATCCAGCTAAGCAATCTCTACTTGATAAGCCTAAACAAAGAAGAAACCGTCGGTCGTCGTTGGGACGGATGGGAGAGAGCAACACGGTATCCATCCACTTCGGTGACGCTCATATTGACAGCGCTACCAGAGGCTGAATAAAATTCAGCCGTGACCTCGATCGGGATTTCGCATCCCAATCCAAGACGCACAGGGGGTTTTTTCGAACAAGAAATTCGACTTACAACTGCTGTATCAAAGACTGTTTGATGAGAGTAATGGCCTAGTGCTCTTGGATGTAGCCGCCAAGCAACATGCTCTGAGTTCCACTCCCAGCTCGGTTAAATCTACCTGATGAGTCTAATCCAAGAAGAAACCGAGGATATTGGTGTGCAGATATAGGAGAGAGCCACATCCAAACCCTCTCATTCGGTGGCGGTCCCTGTGGTCGATTTAGAACAGACTGAATTCAAATTCAACCGAGCCCACGGTCGAGATTGTGTGTTGCATTCCAAGACACACGGCGCTTGATTCCTAATCTGAATATTATCTTCTAACCGATGTATCAATCACTGCTCACAAAGTGGAATGGCTTTGTTATCATGCGATTGTCGTGAAGCATTTTGGGTAAGATCTCATTAACTGTTCAGCTATAATCTTTTATTTTATCTGCAGTGTTTTCGGGGGAAATTTTTGTCCACTCGGGGGAACTTTGGGTACTCAAAAACCGCAGCTTCATAAGATAGTCTTCCAAATAAATTTGACGTGTTTAAATATAGGCATATTCGCGAATCGTACAGATATCACATTGATGCTGGTCGCACGTCCGAAAATGGGCTCATAATCAACGGTTGTACGTTGGCTGCCTCCTCGGCGGTTTCAGCATTTGCATCTGCTGATTTTAGTGGAGAACACTACGTTTCATTTCTATATGCTGTTTACATACATGTACATTAGCATTGTGTTGCCGGAAAACCTTTCCTCTAGACTGCTGGTTACTAAATAGTCCCCAGCGTCACTTCCTCTTATTTGCTTTTGAGATCCCTAAATGAATGATTATGCGCTTGAAGTATGTGAGGGCTTGTTGAATGATGCATAATTAATCAGAGCACTACAGTTGCCAGTGAAAACCCACGAAGCACTCACAATGAAACAGTCGTCCGAAACTCCAAGCTGGCATCTTCTATATGTTCTTCCAGTGTGTCGCAGTGGGTGATAGCTTGAAACAAGTTACTAGATTTTCTGGATACTCCGCATAACAAACATAAAGCTGTTAACTATGCTTACGTGGTCCTTCCGCTCCAGAATGCTCTCCAGCCTTGGTTCTTCAATAATGAGCTCTTTGTTCGTATGCACTAAAGCAAGCGAATATCATTTATTTCCGGCTCTGAATCGAGTTGGCGTATTGACAAGACAAAAGAGCGGAATGCTTGAATATACTATTGCCCTTCTGCTTTAATTGCTTGTTGGGGATTCCGGAGCTTCGAAAAAGTAAATATAGCATTCGCTTGGGAGTAAAACTTGACTGTATCGTCTTGTGAGAACCCCGCCCCAAGATAATTCTGATCAGATGTTCATCTCTAGGCTGGACATTGGGGGACGATATACAACGGCCAAAAGCGGGTCTTTGCGCCTTAATCGTAGACTGCCCCAGAGTTAGTCTATGATCAGGGTTTCCGTGTCGGCCACCGGTAAGCACTGCAGGTGGTTGTTGTATTTTAATATTCCCCCCGCCTTCGCTAGGTTGATCGTATGCGAAAGAAACATATCAATTATCGTGACTTTAGCAACAGTAAGTTCTGATTGCAACCATGTTTCCTGAAAGAGTATGAAGACCTAGGTATGTGACACATGTTGTAGCCGCAGTTCGGCAATTTTGTTCAGGAGACCTTGTGCATAGGTGTAGATGCAGGTAAATAATTGAGGTATATTCAAATGCTCATATTAATGTTTCTAGGTGGGAAGAAAATGAGCAAAATATGCATAATTTGTTTAGTTCATTAAAAGTCATCAACACGTTATTAGGTTCTGTCCAACGGTTGTTACGAAGTAGAATATGGCCCGAGTATGTCAAAAGGTGAGTTGATGGGATTGCCTAATTTTCATACATTGTAAAGCAAATGAGCCGTTTATTGATAATGTACGTATCGTTGTTGTTGTTTGGTCTAGGGCTATTTGTGATATGAAATCCATTGAAACACCTGCATCATTTTAATTTTGCAAGATTAGAGTGATTTATTTGGGGCTTTTCGACCTAAAATAAGTGGGTGTTGAATTCAGTTTTTTCAGGGAATATGTTGTATCTAACTCTCTGGCGTTCTATGTATCTGTTTGTGCAATTAATATAAGTTTATTCCTGTATTTCAACCCCAATTGCCTGTACACGAAAATGACTACGTCCGTAAGCCGATCAATATAGGAAACTGTTCAGATATATGTATGTGTGTTTTTCATGTTTCGCAAGAAATGTGAATGGAATGTCTTGTTACCGTTAAGCGGACAAGCGTCAGTGCAGCGTAAACCGAACGTTTGGGGCCAGAAGAACTGGCCAAATAAAAGTGGCAAGTATTTTCATTTGCTTGATTTTATTGCAACTATGTGTGTCTAATTTGAAAATTAAATTTAGGAGGAGAGCGGTTTATCATGAGTTTATGTCGCGAATATATTTAACGGGTAAGGTTTGCACGCTCAAACCAATTCGACGCACACTGCAGGTGTGCTTTACATCTAATAACGTTAGACGCAATTCAAATATATAACACTGCATTATTAGGAAGTCTACAAGCCAATGATTTGTAGTTCTTTCCTAATTACATATTCTCCAACGCACAGTTGTACCAACCGCTAATTGATTATTACCAAGGTTCGTAGAAAAACGTGTGAAGGTCCGTATGAATATCGTTTTGTCAAAATGATTCATTTGTCTTTGAATTTTATCAGAAATACGATGGGATTTTCACAACTGATTTTCAAACTGAAAGTGCGGCTCATCCGGGCTAGCCAGATAGCCAATGGGAGACGAGCGAAATCGATTTATTTCCTGGATATGGATTGACCGATATTCTGGTAAGCTAATCATCGTTTGTTTCACTGAGTCGAAGGAACATCCTCATTGTCTCAGACTGGTCGTCATCTATGAAAGTGAAAGACTGAATTATATCAGTGTTGTCAATGGCGAACTCGTCACAACATTGGTTAGCTCGTTGGCTGATGGAAGTTCTTGCACCGTTAAAGCGGTGCGTTATCTCACACGGTCTGAAAGACTTCCGAAATTACAGACGCTCTAGATGAGTTTAACCTAACCGATAAAGTCAGAGCCACTTTGGATGTACAATCGCTTCTCACCAATGTTCCGCTACATAGAACACATGATTACTTGTGTGGAATGGAAGTGTGCTCCGAATTAACTCTTCCAAAGCCAGTCAAATTATTAAATGACAGTTTGTTACTATGCACTGCGAACATCGGCTTTCAATTCTAAAACATTCCCTATCGCCAGATAGAAGGGGTGGCGATCGGTAGTCCGTTTGGCCCAGTAATAGCAGATTTTTTATGTCGGTGATTAAAAGGAAGTTGAGTGTAGAAACATCGCCTTTTTTCTATTACGATATATGGATGATGTTCAGTGTTTAGCTCATCAGAGGAGCACATCGCGCGTCTAACCGATTGCCTGAATTATGTGCTTACCAATCCAAAGTAATCAGGGAAAAAGATGGAAGGAGCTGCCTCCTATATCTGGACGTGTTTATTCGCCGAATGGGTTAATCAAAAGATATATTAACTAAAGGCCGACTTGTTCAGGGCTTTATCTGCACTTTACCAGCTTTCCCCAATGCGATACCAGAGGACCTTAGTACTGACGCCATTTAAACATGCAAGAAAAATATAGACTACTGACAGTTTAGATGATGAAATAAACTCGCTCAAGGCTAGGCTGTCAAAAAGTGGATATCCAAGAAGTTTTACCGAAAATAATATCTGTAAGGGTGCCCCGACAGATGGCCTCCACAATGTTATAATTCTAATCTATATCAAATCACCATTTAAGGATAATTTTGTCGCTATGAGGAAAAGGAAGCGCATAACTTTGCAATCCAGTAGACTTATTATGCTGCTGAAACTGTTCTTATAAAACGGACTAATCAAATACTCCGTACCCCAATGTGAGAAAGACAACCTATTGTCCCCATCGCACATCATAATTGCGAATTTAGTTGTAGTTGTGGTAGACACTGCATCTGCAGTAACAATAAATTAATGAACTTCGGAATAAGG
Organism: Dicrocoelium dendriticum; assembly: GCA_944474145.2. NCBI lineage: Eukaryota > Metazoa > Platyhelminthes > Trematoda > Plagiorchiida > Dicrocoeliidae > Dicrocoelium > Dicrocoelium dendriticum. Next base: position 263,293,966 of record OX104063.1, on the reverse strand, counting down.
AAAGATGTATATAAATGTTTGCAGAACCAAATCACACATTCGTCTGTCGCTCATACCCCTTGTTCACGTAAGCCAACTGTTTCATCCATACGTGGACAATTACCGGCCACTTGTCATCAATTTTATCCGACCGAAATGTTTAGAATCGTGTTAAGACATACTAACGCCCGTTTCCTATGTTTCGCAGTGGCATTCGCGATCAACCGTATCAAACCGGCACTCTGTGTGCAGAAAAATGTTTCGTAAGCCTAAAGCTGCCCTGGGCGTAAGGGTGTCACGCCTGCCACATACCCTCGTCTTAATTGTTCCGTTCTCACCTTACCTGTCGTCGTATATATTTGCATGTTATTGTGTTGGCACTGAAGATACAATGCAAAATGTTGACATCCCTCAGTGTTCGTCTTCAATGGCTTTATACCAAAGTGTTTGGCTTCCAAACGTGATTTATTTTCGACGAGTTGTCTTTGCCGTATAAACGCTTGCTATTTAACAACTGAGTTCTGAGTTACTAATGCTTTCTAAATCATATATACTAGGCAATATTGAATTATTGGGCCGGTAAATATTAGGATTTAGAGAACTTTAAAAATAAGTAACGCGCTAGGTGCATTTCAATGCAGAAGCCACTAAAGAGATGGAAACTTTGTGCACAGCATTGTAACGTAATTTAGTTAAACGCAGTTGTCTGCCCTCCACAGCCAAATAGAGTCTAGTGAGAGGAAAACATATTTTTTGGGTTTAATTAAATGCAGGTTGTGGGTAACCCAGGGAATGATCATTGCTGCGAATGGGTTTGGTTGTAGAACTAATTGGCGAATTTGGCATTTCATAAGTGTCATTGAACCGTTAAAGGAATATAAAGTATTTCACATTCTTTCAAGATAAAGCCAGTTTAGTAAATTGAATGCACGGAATATCCTGGGAATACGCATGGAAATGCATGTTTTTTATATCCAAGTAGCGTGACGCTCACAAAGCGCCTAATATTTGAACATAAGTAAACGATTGTAGATAAGGAAAATAAACCCAGTTGTGCTTATCCGGGATTAATGTGAACGAAGAAGATGATCTTCCTGACAGTGAACTATCCCCATTTATATCGCTGCCGTGACAAATAACACACATAGGTAAGCAATTAAAACTCGGAAAATAAAATGCGAAGAGTGGCATATACCCAAAGCGTGTGTTCATACGCCATTTGGTGTAGGCTAATTAAGAAATGAATAAACAAAACTGCGCGTTAGGTCAGATCGGCTGCTTATTGTTCTTTATACATTTACTCTTGCAAAGCATTATGTAATGTCGCAGTTGGCTATCACCTAATCTACCGTGTGCGAGGTATTAGATGTAGCTGATTTCGGCGATCCAATAAGTTAATGCGTGTACAATTCCATTCGCATGGAAAATGTTTTTTATTGACTGCTAGTCCAACATCAACTGTCGTGCACTATTTCCAGTGACTTGCGTTGAACTTGAATGAACCTGACAGTTAATCACTCATATGTGAGCACGTGTTGCCGATGTTTCTAAGCAGCCTTTGATCACACAACCTTGTGTTCATACCCATTCGACCCAGTTACATCACTGCTAACTAGTATACTCCATCTGTCGTATATAACTTGTGTGAATCATTTTATCTGCTCATTACGGTTTTTGCACCATTCCCGTAAAAACCCAAGCGATTAATTTCCCTAACCAAAAAACAATGGTTGTGGTCTCAAATGAAAGTCAACTTCATTTTTTTCTCCAAAGAATCGGCTACCAAGGTTGTGGACCGTTCTTTAAGGTAACTAGCGTACATAATTTGCCCGTATTGTTGTCTCTGTTTGCCGTGTGAAAGATGTAGCCGCTTAAACCTGCTCCGGTTAGACGCACAGAACACGACGACCTTGAACCTGCAGATAATTCAGCGCACACGCACCTGTAGGAAATCATAGGCGCTCGTGCTTTGATCAGAATAGCAGCGATCGACACATACGATTATGGCAACCAATGTTACTACATTTAGATCTATAGTAATCTTTTTAAATTAATTGGTAGTAATTAGTAGCCTTCCTTTACGCTATATAAATGTACGAATTGGAATCCGGTGCAGCAACAGCTTTTCCAAATTTTATCGTAAATGGTTCAAGCCCACAATGAACCAGTTTAAGCTAAACATTAGCAAAACAGATTTACTGTGGTCCTTTTAAGTATGTGTCGTCATCCAACTAGTAAAATTTTACATGGACCATAGCAGATGTACGGAAGTCTGGTGTAATTTATTGAATGAATGAGAAGCACCAATAGTGATTTATTTCACGAAAGTGTGACATAGAGAAACTCCCAGTTATCCCCATCAGGCTCCCTATCAAAATTGCGAAAGAATGCTGGGTTGCGCACTATAATTGCACCATCCGTGATTTTAACCAACAATATTACCAGATGCTTAAATATGCTTGCAGAATACACCGAGTGTACGATTGGACTGAGCATGGTTACGGACAATTCCGCCCTCTAAACTGTTCTCAAAATGTATTATAACTTAACACCAGCTAACCTCGGAAATCAATTGTTGACCAAGTTGAGGAAAACATAGACCTTCGGCCACTCTCGCTAGACCCCTGTTAAAAAAGAAGAAGCTTTGCGCACACAATCTTCATTGGCTGTATCCAGACCGGCTGGTCGGTTAACGTCAACCCGAGTTGCGCGTACTATATCAGCGGTAAACCGCACAAAATTTCCAGAATTGAGGTACACTCTTCAAAAGGAGCATATGTAGATGATATGAACCAGCGGGACACTATATGTGACATTATAATTGCAGTGGAGAAGCCCGTCAATTTGACAGGTATTATATGTCATCCAAAATCACAGCACTAGGGGGAACCAATACTTCTTCGAATCGTGATTACATCTGCCAATGGAGCCGAAGCTGTTCTGTTCTCGACAGCTGCCCTCATGAATAAGTCGTGTTACATTCACCTATTCCTGGATATTTTGTGAAGCGAGAGCAGATATCCGACGCACTGTTTGGACGAAAACCAGAAGGAATCAATAGCCAGGACCATTTCTGTACACTGCGTTTTCAAGGCTAGAATTCATGATGACCGCAAGGCCATCATTCGCAAACAGGAGGAATAATGATACATTAAGAGACCATCTCCCTGGAAAGCGTTATAGCGCAATTGACCCCAAGGCTGCAGCGATCGCCAAACTACTAAGGATGTGACCGAAGTATTGTTACCGTTGTATTTAAATCTAGACAAATGTTAGAAATGTTGGTGGAGGGATTGTACGCGGGCCGCAGAATCATTCCTTTTGGAGCTCCTATTGATCAAAGCAGCTTAGCTTAGAAGAGACAGGAGAGCAAATACTTATTAGGACGATTTTTACACAGGGGTTCGGATTACCTCAAGCAACTAGCCAAGGAAACTGGCGAACACACCCATAATTTCATACAAAGATAGAAACAAAGTAGTAATGGTGGAATACATATATCTGCCATGGATGATTTTAGTGCCCCATCCAACAGATAATTATTTGCCGCCCTTCACCCGTGGGCAAAATAATTTAATGAAAACAAGCATTACGAGAATCATTGCTAGGATTTGACAACATTTTATGCACCTAAACCAATGCATAAGGTCTTCTGAAAAATGTTGCCGAACTGCGGCAAAGACAAGCTTCACATGCTTGGGACCTCATTTTGTCCTGGTAATTTGGCTGCACTCAGAAATTACCGATGCCAAGGTTACTTCATTCGGTATGTCCTTTCTAATAAACGATCACCCTAGCAAGTGCTTCGTTAATGTTACGCTGCCGCAAAGACCTGCAGTGGGAACTAGTGGTCGTTCCGGATATGCCGATCATAGACTAACTTTCCTGCAGTCTACAATAATGAATCAATGACACGCATTTGGCCGTCGTATCTCGCACCCCGATATCTGCCCGATATAGAATCCCACCAGGCATTTTCATTGAGTATCTTGATACGTATACGACACAGTCAAGTTCTCATCTCAGGCGAATTTGCAGTTCACTAGTTGAAAGTTCGGACATCCTCCATTGAGCCAATCAAGGCAAACATGCCAGAGTATATCCAAATATTCCGTTCTTTAAGCATATCAGTTTGCCCACCCGATGCAGAGCCGGAAATATACTATCTGCGCTTGCTTTAATGCTCAAGAACGAAGGGCTCATAACTGAGGAACGCAGCTTCTTGGATTAAAAAGAAAAAGCAACAATAATTTACGGTTTTTTGTCTTATACGAAGTATCCAGATTATTCTAGTAATTCGTTTCGAACAATGACCCACAGTGGAATACTAGCAGAACTGTTCCATTGACAGTGCTTTGATAGAGTTTACTCTTGAATTCATTTCCGCAGTTTATTTCCACAAAAGCGGGATTATTCGTTAGTAGCAGAAGTCGAAATTTGATGACAGAGACGCCGTGTAGTAATTGTGTATAGTGAGCCCTAGCCATAACGAATTTCTCAACTAATTGTTTACACGTACTTACTTTAGCACTCTTGTCTTTAAGGACAAATATGTAACCAGCAGTCTGGAAGAAACCATTTCTACCGACATGCTGCTAATGTACAGACATTTGAACAGCCAACAAAATGTGAAACTTGGTGTTATCTCACTAATATAAGCCGTTGCATATACTCAAATCGTCGAGGATACATCCAACACACAACACATATCGTATGAACCAACTTTCCGACGTGCTAATGGCATCTTACCAGTCCGAATCTTCCAGCCGCCAGTAGTGACACACCTCACCTTTAGTTCGGTGACTATGTTTAGGAAGCTGCGGTCGTTGGAACCACAGTTCCCAGGATTTGACAACATTACCCAGAAGCACTGCGGGTGCCAACTCCGTTGATGGCTGAACGATTGAAGATATGTTTTCAAAGATGCCTGGACGAACAGCAGTTCCATAACATGTGGAACCAAATCATCATTACCCGGATTTTCAAAAGTCGTTGGCATTCAGGCCTAGCCAACTGTCGTCCACATACACTCCACCCAATGCTCTCAAAGCTGATGAAGTCGATCATAGCTGATGTTATAATACTCTACTTTGAAAGGACAAGCATCACGGCACCACGCAACACAGATTCCATCAACTTCGGTCATGTACTACCATTACACTGATTGCCCGTTTCAGTCGGACCTATGTAGCCGACAGTGGGACCAGAGTGGCTGTCATCTACCCAGAAAGGTCTAAAGACTTCGTTCAATTCGATTACCACATACTACTCCTTAAGATCAAAGCATTCGGAGTTTGGCAACTTCCACTTGGATGTATTAAGAACTTCTTCGTTCTGCGACGTCTTTATATGTAAGTTTCGAGGCTCATATTCTGATCAAATTATCAGTGACTGTGGTGTTCTACAAGGGTTAATGTAACGGTCGCCGTTATTATTATTATTATTATTTAACGACCTTGCTAGTGTCACCAAGGCCAAATGGCGACTTCTTGCTAATGACAAGAATATATGAATGCAATCGGCTGTCAGGAAGATCACGATACGATGCAACGGGACTTGGACATTTGAGTAGTCAAAGAAATATAATATCGTTTAAAAATGACAAGTGCAAAACCGTGCATGTACCTCACAACCCCACGTATGCATATAAGCTTGGAGACATCATTCTGAAAACCGCGTCACGAGAATGAAACCTTGTGATTGCAATCCAATACGACCTCGGCTGTTCGGCCTAGTCCTTGAAAGTGTCCAAAACCGAGAACTAACATATTGGTCTGATACGGAGGGCGCTTGAGTGGTTCGTACACTTCATCTTCTCCCAAAAGCAAGATTTTTATGTGAGGCCAAATTTGGAGTGAACGATCCAGGCTTGGCAACCCTGGTGAAAACGCGACTTGGTTGCACTGAAGACGGTATAGCGACGGGTGACAATAGATGTGAGGGAGTTTTCTTACTTGCAATCGCATAGGCTACTAAATTCCCTGGAAATGTATAGCGGAATTTATCGTCGTTTACGAGGTGACCTCATCCTGTCGTCCCGAATTTGAAAAAAATGCTGTCACGCCGCTACCTAAAGCTTGTATGCAACACAGAATTTAGGGGTTGTAAATTATGGCTTGCCAACCAATGAAGTCGGCTTGCGTGCGGTCTGAATTTTTTCCGAGTTCTTCAGACGTGGAACGCGCATCCGACTGTCATTTCAGCGCCCACGCTACTTATGTTTAGAACGCGATTCGACTTTGCATCAAACCATTTACTTTACTTGATCAGATTTATATTTATTGAGTGATGACCAGAAGCAAACATACATTGCTCTCACAAACTGCATGAACTTGTGATAGACGGGTGTACACATTGAATAATTAAATGATGGTATATTAAGGGCAAAAACGCGGATGTCGATGAAGTCCCGTAGGAAAACAAAGAAACACAATCTGATGCATAGAACACAAACGGATAACATGCAAATTATTTTGCGGGACTCACAGCAGTGTTAACACAGAAACACACAGGAAGAGCCAACCACATTTTTACTGTTCAATTCTGGTGGTGCAAACTTCGTCGAAATATATCATCTGTGGAGACACGCAAACTCCATATCGCAGTGTAGGTAGGTTAATACAACATAAGATGTTTAGTAAACACAGGTAAATTGGGAGCAGAAACAGCTAAATATGAAAATGAATTTCAAAGCTGACAAACACGAAGAAATTAAAAGTTCAGTCGACACGCTGATCGATAGTATTGCAAGGCTAATTTGAATTAGTGGCCCCCAAAATATCATGATTTTGCTCATTTGTAGTAGGTAACGGCAGACGTGAGCGGGGCTTCTTAGAATCTGTTAGGCAATAAAAATGCTCGTCACGTATCCGGCGGTACCGGCCGCTGCATAAGTTAGTGTCATAAGTCTAAGTTGATAAAGATGATTAAACAACAGTTTGAGGTGCTTCATGGCTGGCTGCTGTGGAATCTGGAGTGCTGTAATGTCTTGTTAGTCAAGACTGCCCCACCTTGGTCGCATATTTCACATGAGGCCGCACTATGAGTTAAGCAAATGCGAACAGTCAGAGGGATCCAACCGCCCAACTGTCACCTGCTGCATGCAAGCGAGTTGGTTCCCAGTCTTTGTGGCCTTCCTAGATCGTTCTGAGCAGCACAGGTCAGCCTAAACTAGTACCTTAATTTCGCGCTCCTGCATGAATGCTTGCAGGACCAGAGCTCCAAGCTTGCATGTGTTTTCGGCTAGTGCAGAATGTAAAAAACATTACACTTCCTTGAATTGAAATGGAGCAGGTTACATAGTGACCCTTCATATGCTTTGTCTATGTCTCGCTGAAATACATTGTGATCTGCTGGGTCGGCGATCGTCCAACATATATTAACATCATCAGGAAACAGCAAGAAAACCGAAGCAATCTAAGGCGTAAGCTCGGTAATGAACATGAAAAACTGATACCATCCCAGAACTGATCCTTGTGGAACTCCGTGTATGACATGAATCGGAACCGACAGCGTACTTCGAACTCTGACCTGCAGTTGCCGATCCTGCAGGATATTACTGATCCACCCACGGTCCGGTGTACCAACTCCATAGCTTTAATCCTATAAAGCAGAATGCGGTTGTTTATTCCGCCCAAGGCTTTGGGGACTTCAAGGTAAATGACGTCTGTCTTTCTGCCTGTTTTGGCCGCTTCCGTCCAAATACTGTGTTAAATTCCTTAGGATGGTGGTTTATGAAAGGTGCATGGGGAAACAGTGTTGCCCGGATGCTAGGATTTTGTGGCGTTCTAGATAGTCTGCTGAGGCCTCAACGGTGATTGCCTATATCAGCTTTGAGAGCACAGGGAAGAGGACCACCGGGAGATATTTGGCGGGTTCCGAGCGATTTCAGCTTTTCAATTTATATCGATCAAACCATGTTTCTGCATGGCATGCGCAACTTGTTTATCCAAGCACGTTTGCAAAATACAATAATGGTACAGCCAGCATTGTTGTTTCTACGTTAAAGATAAGTAGACGAATATTTGGATACCGGGGGGGCTGTAGGTGCGTAGTGAAAGCAGTTTATTCAACAGAGCTCTGGCGTTAATATAGATGTTATTGAATGCTTAAGATGTACGTAAGTAACAGGGATAGACATCTTGTTGGAAGGTGATGGCATGCTGCAACAGTAGGGCGTTGGCTGCATTTTTAGCTCTTTGCACTACTCCGACTGACATGCTAACTGACAGGACAGCTAGCTTTCCTTTCCATGTGGTATTAGCTTGCTTTTATAGGAGCACATTTTGTTAACAAACTTATAGGCCAAGTGTCATTGATGAGTTCAAATGTTCTCACGGACAACTATGTTACACAGTTTGCGCTGGGTCACGTAATCACTCCAGGTTTCGTGACAAGGACGAGCTCTGCAATTATGACAAGCTGTATCCCTTATTTGCGTGCATTTGCGAGTTCTACTTTTGATGAAAGACGAGGGGTTGGTAAAACTAACCATTTTTTCCGAAGCAGTTACGATTAGATCGCTGAAGCTGCCAACAAACTGTATCCAGACATTATCAGGTGAGCCAACTTTCAGGAACTCCTAATCGGTCGCCTCAACTAGATTGTTCAGAATGTTGGAATGTGTTTAATTAAGTATTCGTTCTGTGTTTTCCTCAGGATATTCAGCGTAACATAGATTTGTAAAGCATGGTGACATGATCGCCTAACCCTAGTCGGGTGTATTTAAATGGCCTGTCCATCATGAGTTCCTCATTTGTAAAGACGTGGTCAAGTACCGGTGGTTTGTTATTAGCTCTGTACCTGGTAGGTGAGCTAACGTGATTGTAGAGAAGGATAATTGCAAGAAGCTTTGCAGTTTGGCCTTGTACGTTTCCAAGTCGTGCACGTTGAAATCGCCAGAACTAATACGGTGTCTACGAGCTGGGAGTAAGCATTCCGTCAGTGATGAGATTAGTAGGGAATCCATCATTAGACGATGAGGAGCGATATACGACTGCCACAAAGCAGTTGTCGTTGTGTCTGAGACACAAAGGGCACCATAGGGAATCGCTGGCCCGCGTATCCGGATCATCCGGGGCCTTGCAGTGTAAGTCGTTACGATACTATAGAAAAGCTCCACCTCCCCTACTGGGACCATCGTGACAGAACAAGGGCGTACCCTGAATCGCGAGCTCGACATCCATAATCCCTGAGCGCAACCAAATCTCGTTTATGGAGATGAGATCCCAAGTGTATGTTGCCTGGCGCAACCGATTTTGCTGAGAAGCCTTGAGTATTCGTGTACGTAAAGATAGTTTTTCGGTTCTAAGCAACGTTTCAAGATACTTGTGGCTTGTGATTTTGCCGACATTTGTAGGATCAGCTGCTAGCCGTTTTTTGCGAGATTATCAGCAAGCCGCTTGAAGTTTAGTGCAGAGTCCTTATGATGAGATTCTCTGACAAAAGTGTTTGCACAATAGATGGGGAGTAGCTGCAGGATTGCACAGAAAGTGCATCAATTCCATCAGACTTGCTTTCGGCGTGAATTTTGGAAAAATCACTAATTTGTTTTTCTGCTGTGGTTGTCCTTTAATTTAGACGACAAATTTTACTCGCCGCTTTAAATGGGATCTCGGTTAGCTTTCTGTTTGAATTGAACGCCAGTGGTCCAGTTGCATATGCCTTCTGCCTAGTTTATAAAAAAACATTAATTTATCTTTGGCTGCACCCTTTGTAGCATTCTGAGCTTGTCAGTCTCGAGAGAGAAGTAGCAACAGCGTCATTCAGGATAAAGGTCTTTACGAATATAGTGCCACTGCTTCTGTTCGTGTGCTTTGCTTCGCATTCATCGTACTATTAAGACTGGGGGTGCCGTGAACAGAACGGTTTTGGCTGCGGCGTTTAGCCGGAACGTTTCTATTCTCTGTCTCCCTCGCTGGCGTTCGCTCCAGCGTCTGGAAAGTCGCAGACTAGACTGATTTCGTCCTGGAGACCAGCAGCCGAAATCATCGCCGATTCCACCTAATCGTCTGAGCTTAGCACAACTCGAAAAAGCCTGCCTTCGCCATAATGCTTTGAATTCCGGTGGCTGGTGATCCTCGTCAAGTTCTAAGTATTAATCGGAATACCGAGAAGGTTACATATGGAACTACATTGGTTCAGGTCATCCACCAGTTTCCCCTTAAACTATGCGATCTTCACACAGGATCATTGGCACACATTATAGATTGGACACGGAGTTTTTTCTGAGTGTATATTTGGGCGTGTGGACAATAATTCGCAGACTCAGCAATTTGCTGTGCATCCAAATAGCGTTTCAATTCACAGTAGTATTATTTGTGGTTATAGAAATAGCGATGTCTAATTTTTGAGTGCACTTTGATGCGACAACAGCCTATCTACCAAGGGGTTTGTATACTTTCTGAGTTTCGGAGATGTCAATTGGTAGGAACTCGGTTTCGGAAAAATGTTTTATATGGGTTGAGAGTTAGGTGTTGGGGCCGCTTGGAAGAGTTGGTTATTCGCAGGTTGCAAGCGCAGCTTTATTAGTGTAGCATTCCATGTGGTTGAGTTAGTTTGCAGTGCAGTTAAGCGGAGGGACTTGGGTCACACATTCTGCTATGCTTGCTTTTATCGAAGTTATGTTGGTGCCCAGCATATTCCCAACTACCTCTGTAAGTCTTTTATACTTTTGTGACAATGCAATTACAATTTTAACTAGGGGGTAGTATTACACTTCGCACAGAACCGAAATGAGTCAGGCCTGCTGCTGATCAGGTTGCAACCGCTTGATGTGATTTTCCCGCATTTCGCATGGAAATAGGTTTGGCAATTTCCACAGCAATTCCTTTAATTTGATCATCGTATTACACGTACCACAGGCACATTTAGGGAGCAAAGTTCGGTTATTTGCTCTCATCAGGGCATGTAAAGGTGTGATGGTTAGTCCTACCTAGGACCCTGGGTTGATTGTTCCGGCATTAAGTTCATCCTGCCGAGAAACTGGCTGTCTCAGTGCCTCACTCTTGTGACCGAACGCAGATAGTGGGATTCAGCGGTGCGCACACAAACATACGGAAAGCGCAGCGTGCATTGATATGGTCGCATTACACGACGACGCACGCGGGACGTTGGCAAAGTGCCTCGGAAGTGATGTTTAGTAAGTGAAGGTTGCAAAATACGTAACTTAGTTACGCCTCCGCCTGCAAATATGGTTGTAGGGTGGTCTGAGAATTCTTAGCTTCTTCTATCTAATGAGACCAAAACTCATTTTTGAATAGCTGGGGAGTGATGTGATTTCACAAGCAGAAGTCGACGAAGAATGTGCAGAAATTGAGAACTGGAGTAACAGCACAATCCACACAAGTTAGATCCATGAGCTGGAAAGCTTTGTTTAGCGCACGTTTAACTGGCTTGAACGAACATACGCACAATAATGTGAGAGTGGCCACAACAAGTGAAGCGAGAGCCAACACAAATTGTGGCCGTAAGGCAGTCAGTGAAGAATCTATACGTGTTAATGTGGATAATATGGTGGGTCCAAATATGTGTTTTCCACATTCGTGAACCTTCATTGCACTAACGTTATTCGCCACGGGACTTGTCAAGTCTTGGTTTTGTTATCAATATTATACCATTTTTTCAGTGTTCCATTATCTTTAGTTGATAAGACAATTTTTCAACTTGCAGTGGAGTTAGTGGTTCGGCGTTGCACCTCCCAACCCTGGGATGGTTGAGAGGAGCAACACCAAATCACTAATTCGGATATGGTCCTTGTGGTCGTGATGACCGAAGTCTACTTCAAAGAGGACCGAGATCTGAATAGAGATTGCGAGTCTCAATCCAACCACAGAGCGAGTACCCCAAATGCCACTTGTAGTAGAGTTCAGTGTTTTCAGGCGTACAACACCCAGTAGCTGAATGCGACCTGTCAATTTCCCACGTGACTTCATAAACGTGTGTATACTATAGTTAAGTTTGGACTTACACCTGTCCGAATTGAGTTTCTGTGGTCCCTCCTGTTCTACAACTGGCAGCGATTAATTGAACATCCATCAGTTTTGGATCACCGCGCCTAATTGGCTTTCACTACATGCTTCAGTAGATTGAGGCAGTTATTCACCAATGATATTTAAGAAGCAGATATGACGGGGGAAGTATTTCTTGATTCAGCACTGCAAACTTATATTGTTACAAGTCTGCATTTAATGATGTTCACTGGTACATTAGTGTCCCTAACATCGGCATCATTCGGACAATTAGAATCCGATATTTTGCGGTAATTTATGTTCAAAACCGACAATAGACATGTTGTACACCTAAATTTGCCGCATTGATCTTTCCACTATGAAACTCGTACGTTACCGACAAGTTTCTTAGATTAGAAATAATCGAAAAATGAAGCAAATAAATTAATAAAACTACTGAATGGTCCAATGACTTTGTTATGCGTAAAATGTTATGTAATAAATTGCTTACGGAACGGACCACCTCATATCTAATTTAGTGACATTCTATTACACAAAACTTACAAGTTGCATATATTTATAGCTTCTGCATATTTTGACATTTCTAGGTATACCCGACTATATTCTGTCTGCAGAATTGACTGTATGACATTTAAAGTGAGCTATGAATAGTTGTTTTAGGATGGATGGAAGACACTGTGGATATGTTCTGGTAATTCTGACTTAGCAGTCAACTTATTACTTTAAGTGCAGCATGCTTCGTAATATTGTTTGTTTACGTTTTGTTAAGCCAATGTCATACAAATTTAGGTTCATTGGCTAGCTGATGAGACACCTGTTAATGCTGCTTCATGTGGTAAGGTATCGATTCGCCCGATTTCTCTTATCTTAGTGCTTATCTAAATAGTTACGGTTATTGTTCGATTTATTATCAATCTTGTTTATTCTTTGGTTTTGTTTTGAGGAAAATGATCACATGAGTGCTTGGTCTCGTATTGCATCTTCGAGGTTGTTTGACGAAAGGGCGAATATTACGAGGTGGTGCTTAGCATTTAATCACAACCATTTTTTTCTGTGTGGAAACCCCACGGCTTTATCCCATTCACCATCGTTTGACGGAGGAGGTGGATGTGCAACTGCGTGGCGTGATGTCAACTTTCAAAAGAAACTGGAAATTATTCGCAATATTTGCAGACTTGATGGTTGACGCGTTACCCGTCACTGCGACTGTGCAATTAATTGTATTAGTTGGGTGTAAAAATAAAATAAACTTTGGGGGTAGTGTGACAGCTGAAGGTAAACGGCTTTTGTCGTCTAGTCATGGAATCGAGTCAGATTCGATATGTCATTATCTTAGAAGGCCTGTTGGCTTCAATTGGCAGGTGGTATTGTACGTTTACTTTGGCGGACGCGAAACACCAAGTAGACTAAGGTGACTAAATTTTGGAGCACTGTATGTTTGTTGAAGTAACAGGGGTATCCATACCACTCTCATACGCAATGTTAGTGAACAAAGCTGTTGTGTCTAAGAAGGACAGGCTTCATAGCGCATCGTCAGTGCGCATCGTGTGTACGGATAATTGCGCTACGCAGTTAACGCTGTTTAACGCTATGTACGCGTTTTCCTTTTGACCGGTTCATGCACTCTCTATCAACAGGCAGATATTTACGCAGGTGCTTTTGATGTGGTCTAAGGACAAAGGTGTTTACCGCAATGGATGAGAAAGTTGGTGGGTAACAGAGATACCAATGCGCTTTTGCTGAGCGGCATCCGGAAAAGGAATGCTGATTGTCCACCTTATTTGATAGCATTTGGCTTCCCTATGTACCCTCGTGAGTTAACCGCATTCCGCTCTTTAACTACTAATCGAGCTAATAATACCACGTTACAGCTTAAGGAATAGCTAAGTTAAAGCTTTTCCATAATTGCAGTGTTTATGGCCTGTTTTGAAAAGTGTACATGTTGTTATGTATGCAATGTAGGACAATGTGGGCGCAAACAGGTGTTCCGCCCATCGAGATCCACATAGCCACTAATTTGTTTGCGGCTTTCACTCTTCGCGCAAATGAACTTTTTGTTTCACTGCATTATGTTTGCATGAGCTCGATTGAATAGTAGGGTACAGCGTGGGTTCTGAATATTGTGTGTGGATCACTTAAGCGGGTGTATGTTGGCATTGAGGTGATTGGTAAATACAAATTCTACTTACGGTGAAGAATGCCCTACGCGCAAATGTGTTAGCGACCTGCTTGCGCGCGGTTGCTGCCGAAACCTAGTTTCAACATTGCAGGAGGATTACGCAGTTCAGGTAGAGGTGCATGCCAGGGTGATGAAATCTATGGAGATGTTTGGGAATTTATGATCAACTGAAATTGACATATATTTGTACAGTAATAGTGAGCACTGCATGGAACCTGTTCAGTTAGACAAGTCGGTGGACATAGTGGAACTGTCATGGAATTCATCAACGTTGTTCATGCAGCGTGTGACTTCAAATTAAGAAGGAGCAATACCTGTGAATGAAAAATGCAATCGTCATACTACTAAAATAATCATAAATTCCCCCTTGTCCTGCGCGTAATAGTTTCGTCGATTAAAAACTACAAACCGCTAATGTCCGGACGCCGATGATAAGGGCCATATCAGCTTAGGGAATCTTTTCTTCTGTGTGGAATAACTTTCTGGATTTTGCCTGATATAAGATGATCCGGCTGAGGATAAGACTGCTTTTGACTGGGTAATGCATACTTCCTGCGGCGGCTGGTGTCATGATTTGTGCTCCGGCTTAAAGTAAGTGGGGCCGTTTGGGAGTTTACACTGCTGTCGCCGTGGGATGGATACTAATGCTTTGGACAAAAATATAAAGACAGTAAAACAAGGACATTTCCGTTTTGTTCACTGACTGCTTCTCAGGTTCTGCAGTATGAAAAAGTTTCACCGTTTTCGATAAGCTTATCTGAACATGTTTTCATTTCTGCATGATGCGCTTCGTATGACTAAGTGCCCGGATCTACCCCTAAGGGGTATCGGACATGTCGTTTATCTTGCATACATAGATGTTTGACGTCTACCTAATATCTTTAATCGAATATTCTCGTATGCTGCTGACGTTTACATTTGTTTTACTTTGGATTGTTATTGACGATGGGCACTGGTTTATATTTTTGCTACTGACCATGAATGTCACAGTGTTCCATTTCCGGTAGTGAGTGACCTACCAACTTTTGAAGTATGTGCTCAGTGCGGTGGAGCTTTTAAATTTTACTCGAAGCAATTTGCCAATGTTTTTGTACATTTGCCAAAATTCCGCTCTGCCGTAACGTGAAAGAACTCTACAATTGTACGGTGGCAAATGCTGAGTTAAACAGCTGTTCTTTCAGTGTGCTTCGCCCTTACATGCTTCAGAAAATAATCTAATAGTTTGTTCGGCACAATCAAAAATAGTAGTTCCATGCTTGACGCATTGCGACGTCTTGTGCAGAATCGATGGAGATGTTTTCTGAAGTTGGTTGAAGCGTTTTGAGGGCATATTTATTTTGTGAAAGCCTTCAGCGCACATGTAAAGATTACAACGGCAGCAACATAGCAAAATTTAAGTCAAATTGCTGAAACTTACCAGCGTTCTTTACAGGTTATCTGTTACTGTAATAATAAAATGGATAAAGGAACAAGGGGATGCCCTGTAGCTCCCACCTTCTGTCGGTGAAGTTCAAGGAACGCTTGGCGTTTCTCTACGCTCCGCCGCAGAACTGATGACAGACTGTACAAACTATGGACGTTAGTAATGCTCATACTGTATTGTATATGTTTTCCCATTATTATTCTTATAGCTAATTTTATAGAATATAACATTACTACTGATTACGATGATAACGAATCAATTCGCTATTGATTGTTATTTCCGTGTCTTGTCAGTCGTATCAACTCCTAACTCAATAATCCGCTAAACATTGGACATTCACTGGAAATGACTACATTTCCATTCTCTCCTAAATTTACAGTTTTGCACTGACATTTCGCTGGTGTGTTTCCAAGGTATTCTAGTAGAAAAAGAGTCATTACTCGGTATATGCATGATCATTTTATAGTTATAACAAGCTCACTCAATTAGGTAATGTTTGTTTTGTTAAGAGGCTTAATTACAGTGGATGGTTCTAACCACACCGATTGCGCTGGTGGCAGAGGGATAATTCGGGAGCAAGTTATTAACACTTTTGGCCAAGCCGGATGATGATTTTCCTTCTCTACTATAAATATGATGTCATCAACCTCGACATCCGCAACGGCGTGGTTTCAACAGGTCTACTGTTGGTTGCTTTTTGTGTTTAAGTCAGAGGTATACGTGATATTGTCCGAGATTTGTGCTTTATCATTAATGGCTACAACCTAATTTAAGCCATTAAACGAATTTTTACGTTGCATATTGGACAAAAGCGAAGGTGTCGTGCTAGTCGGCAATGTGGTCTCAGTCTTTGTCCTATGGATACTCCTGCAAAGCCCTCGATAATTTTCGGTACCGTGTGCTCGCATTTTGGTAAAATCATTAATCACAGTGATATTTTATAGCAACGTCAGTATGTAAACACAGGAATAAATAAACTAAAATGCTTGTTTTGCATATTATATTAAAAGTTTGGTCAATTAACTCGATGTTTATATTTTTCCTGTGGTCTGACCACCCTGGAAGTCCAATTATCTGGAGGTTGGCGTTACATCTTATGCTAATCAAGGTCGGTGCAATTCCTTTACCGTATTATATACATAATCATCGGGATCAAAATCTGGCAAGTAATTGAAGGAAAACCTGAGTACGAATGTGTCTCTCAACCGGTCATCGACGGAAAAGAGTTCATCTCTCATGACATAGCCGCATCGTAGTCAAAGAATGTTAAGGACCAACTGTCTTCAATACTAGTGCTCTGAATCGCTTGTTCCAGCTGCATTGTTTCCACTGGCTTTAATATACCTATATATATAATTTATAATAATAATATGTATATATACTACTTTGAATAATTGGCTCGGCAGAACGACTAAATTTCCGACCAGTAAAAGCTGTCACCTTTAGTTCTTTCACAAAGAAAGGCCAGTGGGTTACGTAATAGGATCCACTAATTTAAACAACTCGCCTGATGGGTATGAAAGGTGTCCAATTATACAACCCAAAGCAATATTATTGTATTTGATATACAACCTAACAAATGCTTTTATCCGCAAATGTGCTGCTTAAAATTGTTTTTACTGTTCTAACTAATGTTTTCTTTAACTGATTTTTCAGTCTTTAGCGACAAAAACCCGTCGATTCAAAAGGACTGTCTTCCGAAGTAAACGCAAAAGCGTAATAATGTGGTTTGTCTTATTTAAATGTTCTAAAAGTGGTCGAAATGTTTTTAGATTTACTGCTAAAGCGACCTTGATTGTTAAACCTACCAGCCTACCTAAATTAAATTATGCGAAATGGAGCACCTGTATATCTTTAGAATTTTCTATATTAACCTTTTGTGTTACTTGTCTTGAAGGTTTACCATAAAACGTTTTATGTATCCATAACGCCGTATGTTGACCACATGACTACGTAGATATCTATGGTCTATTCACTGGTATATTCACTTTGTGCAAGAATTATACTCTTCTCAAGAGCCTAAACTAAACAACTGCACATAAATTTCTTAACAACGAATACATGAAACAGTTGTAGGCACACATAATTGTTTTGATGAATGACGGATTTAAGGTTATATTACAATAAGAGCGTTTGCAGTAAGAGCGGTTAATAGTAGGTGGAAAAATTTAGTTTGCATTTAGCTACGCCTCCTTGCTTAAGCTGAACTCCAACAGCGCCCTTCGACCAACGTTACGTTCAAGAGGAAATTAAAAGATTTAATTTAATCAAAACCAGCAGTCCGGATGCTGTATCAGCAGTTGCCATTAAGGAGTTCGGTGATATCTGTACAATGCTTTTAAATGATCTCCTTCGCATAGGCCACAGTACGTGTGTAATGCCAGATCTTTGTAAATGAACCAAGGTTGCTTCACTACAAATATTGCCTGTAATCAACAACATATGTTTCCCTGTACATATATGTTCCTGCCACTCTGGAAACGCTTAATTTGGCGGATTTTGCAACCAACAAGAATGATGATATCTGCCAATTTACATCCAACCTCCATCGATATTCTTAGAATGCAGCGGAATATCTTGTTCATTCCATGGTGTTTTTATCCGAGTAAAACTGTGAATCTCAATTGCTTTTACTTTTGCATTCAGCCAATTTTTTGGGATGCCTGGATGTGTAAGTGTTTTGCAATATTGGTTTCAGGAACGAAGTTCCTCAAAATGGTATTAAGCATCGTACATGCTTAAACAAGTATAATTGTAAGCAATATTATGCCTACCAGAACGAATCCTTTGTTCAACTTGGAAGGTTTTTTCCCTTCGCCATTTGCTTCTATAGGTCTTATAGGTCTTTATTTGCAAATATTGTGTGTAAGATACAATTGTGCTGGAGATGTTCTGTAGTTCAAAGCCATTATTAGTTAGGATTCTCCGTTGCATAACGTGGATATTTTTGAAGGGGTTGCTTTCTGGTACCCATTATTTTAGCCAAACAATACAAAAAGTATATATGTTCTATTTTAGTGGCGAGCAGTTGCAGTCACTCACAGACATTAGTATCTATCAGACTTTTCAAGAAGTCAGCAACATCCTAATTTACAATCAGTTTGTGGTGTCTTCCGCCCCCCATAACTGACTATTAAAGTAATATATTACGCCCTACCCTCTACTGGTTATGCCGCTCCACCACCAACGTTCTTTGAATGTCCATAGAGAACTCTTCATATTGTGTGGTCCGTAAACATACTTGTAGAAGCAACGGGTTGTCTTGGACCACTTTATTGTATTTGCTCAATTACATATATATAAACTTTATGCAATTTATTTTTTCCAATTTTCCTAATAGCCCTATTTCAGCCACTACACACTAATTTAAAAGCGCTCCTCTTATTCTATAAGGGTTTAATAACCCAATTATTTTTTATTTTTCATTGTAGCATGTCTTATTACAAGCATATCTTATACATAGCGCTTGTGTGCTGACCCAGAAGGGTTATAAACATTCCGTGCGCGTGGTTACTAGCATGATGTCTCTGCAAACGTTTCTTTGTGAGCCCACCTAGACATCGTCTATTATTACCGTCTTCCGTTATACAGTATTGATAATGTAAATTACCATAAAGTAGGCATTAAGTTTCTTAGAGCCTTTCTTGATTTAACTATGTGCTTATGATGAATTCGTTTGATCGAAATGATCACTCACAAGCGATTTATTATTTCATAAGAACAGATATAAAACAAAGAGTCCGCCATTGTTTTGGTACACAGGCAGACAAAGAGAAATAACGAAATTTTACAAAATTGGCCGTTAAACGTGCAATAATTATCTGAATTTCTGACGTCAACTAGCTAAAATGATCCTTGTATCATGCCGTTTTGGCGCACTGTCTTCGATTCGGGGAGTATAATAAAATACATAACTACATTATTAATGTTTCAGTAATTTGAAAGGTTAATCAGATAATATGACTTATTTTTTTGTAAATGAAGGACGACGTTTGTGTTAAATGCTTAACCTATCATAAGTGGATGTTTGTTTCCGTGTAGGCTTAACTTCACTAAAATGTAAACCAAAAACGCATCGCTGATAATATCTCAACAACCTCAACTGATTCGACAGAAATACCACACTTTTGAACATATGTATCGTGGTCGCTCTATCAATGTATATTTATTAAATCTTGTCCACATTCGCCATCGTGTGGTCTTAATTTGTTAGCAGCCCAAAGGCTTATAGCTAAAGGATGGCAAACACATTCTACACCTTGGCTATTCTTACCATCGGATTAGATATTTTGCATATATTTCAGGAAGGAATTTAACGATTCTAGGTCGAAGACTAGCATAACTTTAAGGATTCGAAGAGTTTCACTGCACAATACTTATTGGTTGAATCAAACATTCAGTGTTTGACTAATTAGAAATCACAAATCGCAAAAATAGGCCAGATGTATGCATGATTGATAATTTGCGGGAACTTAGTTATTTTACGGTGTATTCAGTCGACAACTTTATTACAAAAGCGCTAAGCCAATCGATATCACACCCTGTTTAATATAATTCTGTAAAAACCAACAGAATAAGATCGAAAATTCAATAAATAATATAAACTCTTTGGTAACACCCCAAGTCCTTACGTACTATTAGTAAAGGCCTGACTATATATGTCATCTGGCTGTTAAGTGTAATATCTCAGTATACGTGTGCACATTTGCTCTGAATCGCAGTACGGTAATCTTCAACGCCAAACGATATTGAAATGCTGCGAAGGTTAGGCCTTCAGGCTTGAGCTGACAGATTATTCCATTCATTTTCATCCTCCGTTCAATCACTTGTTGGGAAACACGTTTTATATCCGGCACTACAATCTTGTACATTAGTATGTTTCTTTTGCTTCGCCTTCACAAGTAAAGCAGCAGCGCATGCTGCGTAAGTCAACGATAAGTAACGTGCGGTAGGTCATGGTAAATACTGAATACAACCGAAGACAAAATAATATGTAACACACTAATTTCTTATGTCCTCCTTTGAACCGCAATTCTCATTAATCAGGCATAAACCTGGTAAGGAATTGTTGGGTAAGTCCAATATTCCTGGCTTCTCTAAGGCGGTTTAGACAATAAGCAATAAAGCCATACACTCATATTTTCTTAAGATGAAAGGAAATACGCGAGTGGCAAATTATGCCAAGCAAAACAACAGCTACATTTGAGCATCCATAAGTTTCGTAATACAGTACGTTATCCACGTAATTCAAGTGGTAGCACGAGAGAACGCGTAGGTCTGAGGATGTCTGGGATGTAGCATTTTGATAAACATAGTACAATATTTGTACTAAGCCTCCTTTTAACTGCAATAAATTATACAGAATTCATGGGTTGACTTATAAGCGTACTCCGGCGGTCTACATAAATTAGTGGATATAAATTCCCGGAGAAGGCCAGCGTTGTCTGAGGTGCTAAGCACTGGTCAAGTCTTCAACTCGTCCAAAACTAGAGTACATGGAAACCGACGATGCTGAGCTAGATTGCTGGTCTTCATTAGGCATGGAGTGAATCTCAGCACCCTGTTTTGGGACTCGTCAGTAAAAGAGGAATACTGATCAGTTACATGGCCGTCAACGAGCAACATGCAATTTTGTCCTACTGGAAGTTCCTGCATTCATTAGTGCAGAGATCATCCAACAACGCTTATACTCTGATCGTCAAACCGACGACCTCATATTCTGCTTTTTCGACAGTCTGGCTAATGTCGACATAATATAAGTCGACGGAATCCAGTGGTACATGGCCTGAAACTACTTACGCCCCTTCACACGTATGTAAGTTCGCCATAATAAGAAACAATGCTTGACAGGCGTCACTAGATAGTTTGCTTTCACATACAAACTTGACCTTTCTTAAAGATGATTTCGGCAATTTTGGCAAAAAGGTTTAAGCAAATTGGTCTCTAGATGACCAATTTACTGGGATCACCGCTACTCGGAATAGGCATTTCAGTGTGTAATTACCGTCTCTGGCAACAGACATACGGAAAGTAGTTTAGTGAAACATTCCGTGGCTTAAAGTAAGAAGATTACCAATATGTAGTAGAGAAGTAGTAGATAAAGTTGGCCAACCCTAGCAGATTTATTTTTTGTCAAGTTTGGCGACTAGTTGACGCAGCGCTTAAGTACGGCAAACCAGGTTGGGGTGTTTGATAAGCGCGTTGCACGTTGGCAGGTGACGGTAGCTTTGTCGATTGCAAACACAGAAGCGAAGTGCGACACCAAGAAGGACGCAAAATATCCTGGAGGTAATTGACTCTCCTTCATAGCCCAAAGTGTTTGTATGACTCTTGCCAGTCAAGGCGCCCCTCAAGTAAAATAAATGCTTTGGAGCAACATTAGCCACAGTTTTGAATGGCTCCGATAATTGCCGGTTTTGGCACTGTCGCAAATAGTTCGCTGTCTCTTATACGACACTAAGTTATTAAAAATCCTGCGAGAAGGGATTAATCACCCAATGTGCATTGCCGTCAAGTTACTTATGATATTTAAAATCAAACAAATGTAGCTAAAATTGCACATATTACTGACACTTCTGTATTAATAGTAAAAAGATTGTAATGTCACTCCCACACTAAGGTGATTTCAACGGTCCTCCACAAATTCAGCTTGAGGTGGATAAATATCATCCTGGCTTACGGTTAAATCCAGATCCTTGAAGACACTTTTCAAATTTTGTAATCTGATTCCAGTTGACTGGAACATGGCACACTTAGACCTTTACTGTTTATAAGTACGTAGTAACCGCTTTCTGCTAGAGACAGTTTGACCAGAACCACATACACATGTTGCCTGCAGCTTGTTGATATTTCGTCTAGTCCTGGCGGAGTCCAGTGAAGCTTTATGCCTGTCGGTTGACATGTGTACGCGATGGTTTTATTTCAACTCACATTTCCGAGAACTTTGATTCGACCACAAAATATCAGGACATTATTTGAAAATCAAGCCAGCGTACTCAAAAATAGTTAATATCAACCATGTGCGGAATACTAGGACAACACACGTGGCTTGTGTGATGTCCAACCAATACCAACAACTACGTAGATTTGTGTGATTAACCACTCACAAGCAGCTATCCTTCATTCAGGTGGGTCGAGCAACAAAACTACTCAAGTCATCGTGCCTTCTGTAGTAGCCTACGTGTCATCTACACACAGACTACTGGCTTTAGCATTAGATCCAACCTAGGAAAGCAAAAAGTATATGCCTGCGAAAACAAAGATAGCCACTAATCTCGATTCCACTGGTAAAGTTATCATAATACAACCGTGACTGCGAGACCCATTACAAATGAAGGCTCATGTGTACACGTAAGACAGTACATCGCACTCGTTCACGGCACAAGCAAGCATCAGCAGGCACCGTTTAGCTTGATTGAAATCTACTCGAGTTTTTCCTGCTTCTTGGTACCTCGGGGACGACCGGCAATTTTATGATACAGTTATTTGCTTTCACATTTCTATTTTGTCCTAACGGCTCAGTTATGTCAGAGGTACGCCATTCTGTATAGACCGGATTCACGTCTTCAACAAAAACTGCTAGAATGTCAGCTTGTTTAGGCTAGACCATATCAGCGTCGGACTAGTTCAATTAACAAAGACGGACTTTACGATTTACATTCCTCTGAAAGACCTATAATTTATAAACCTTCACGATTTATTACTTGCCACAAATATATAATCACGCAAAACTGGAAAATATTAAGTGATGAGCAGCAAATATTTTCGCGCCACATATATTTGTAATCTGAAAATAAAAAATAGCTTATGTATTCAAAATCACCTTAGTAAATTACACAAGACCTTACACAAACGTGATTTCCCATTTGAACTTTTAATTTCCAACCCACGCTTTCCTCCCAAACAGGATTATGGATAGTCAAGGCCAAAGCTAATTAATGCTAACGCTTGAATCAAATTTAACGTTATATGTGTAATTTGAACAAATATAACCAATGTTTTACTTAGCCTGCCAGATTCAAACTACCCTTCTTCTCTCAACAATGGTTGATTGGTTTCGTGTTACGTCGTATCCCCACCTCATTTCATGCAATCACATTACGCCTAAAGGATCGTACAATTTGAAGCCAAATTAAGATATATCTAATGATGAGGTAAGTGTGTATTTCATCAACGTCGGACATAAATACATCATATAGGTAATCGTAAAAATAGCAGCACGACAGCGGAGTGTCAAATTTAAGGTGTAATCTTCGGTTTTAATCAATATATGCTAACATACATAGAATGCAAAATAACGGCTAAAACTAATTGTTCTACGGAACGAATTATTGCTTTTAAGAAATATTTGATTATCTAAATAACCAACTTCCACTACAGATGCAATGGGGGGCCTAGCAAATTTAGCCAAAATGAGTATTTCTACAAATGAAGCCTACGCCGTCTGATTCGTAGTTTGTTTAACGTCTGCATATAGCTAGATGTGTGTTTCATGCTGCTTCCATGCGGCCACTAATTATTCACATAAATATAACATGGATGCCTAGTTTCATTTCTTCCAAAATATTTGGTTGTTTCATTTTCAAACCATAGTAGAATTCATCCCCCATTTGAAGCGTCTCGATTGTTTTCACATGCAAAATGCTTAACTCGAATAGCATTGTTGTGTTGGATCCCCACGAATGTTTTCACCACTACGGTATTGAAAACGCCAACTAAACGCAACCATTATTGTTCACGCTGCATGCTAAACCGGCCACCAATCCACTGTCTGTGCAACCCAATCATAATATTCAAATTAAAGCATATCACAGGTGTTGCGGATATTCTGGCATTCGATCAGTCAAGGCTGGTCAGTTCAAAAGCGTGGGCAATGGATAATTTGCTTCACGAACGAACGAAATACACAAAGTAAAGGCGAATAAGCGTAAGCTTAAGTGTCCATACAAGCTATTCACAAAAGTGAGTAAAGCGAACGTATGCGAGGAACCGGAAAAGAGGGCAAGGTGTGCATGAGTGAGTGGGGCAAAACTCACAAAACAACGGGGTGCGGTGAATTACTCTACCCTCCGCTATAACAAATGTATCATACAATAACTATAGTTCACAAAATGAATGTAGTTCCGAGACCATGTGAGCGTTTCTTTGGGTCTAATTTAGTTTCTAGCTTTGGTTTAGATGACAACTGTATTACGAACTGAAACGATTGTTCACAGTTATCGGTACGATTTCCTTATTTAATGCTCTAAGGATAATTATTTGTCTACTTTTTGGACGTAAAGACTGCATGGTGTTATGTAATTCCAGTTAATGCGCTTGTTGAAGTGAAAGGTTACACGTGAACGGTCTCAAGTAAATAGATAAAAGTCACTAGAAATTCATGAGGAAAATATTAAAGAAGGTAATATTGTATACAACCTTTGAAAAGTCAACATTAATTTAATGTAAAAACTCGGTGAAATTAGCTCGCTATATGGCACTTAAAATCCTTGATACTCTGTCGATCCTAATATTGTTATCATTTTTATTGCTTACATTGTTTGCATTGCCCAATATCCGTTGACGCCAGGCATAGTGGGACTGTGAATGGGTATACATTAATACGATTTTGAACCCATCTTACCACGGGTCACAATTCACTATGGAAAGAAGAAAATTCAAATACATCCGTAATTCTTTTCGTCCTGGCAACATTTTTTTAATTGCTCCAGAGGAACTGGGTTAAATGATCAGGCCGGAAGGTTCTGCAGTCGGCTACCATCAAAATTACGCACGCACCTAATGATCAATCGCGCATCAACTGTTGTTTCTTTACAAAAGATTGCTGCCAATTCTGTTGACGTATGCAGCATTAAGACGGAGATATACAACGGAGATCTACAAAAATAACATTCGCCGAGAGCCTGAAGTGTTTTCGCTTTATCAGATGCCGGTAGACATACACCAAGTTGGCAGTAAGTTACCAATGGCAAATGAGGCGGGTGGAATGCCCACCACATGCTTATAACTGATTACGCACGCGCAGTTCATGTTATTGAAAGTAATGTAAATGCCACCAAACAGAGTGCAACATATCATCTCGACATTATTTTTACATGTATGGTTGCGTAGGCCAAGCGATTGTTGGAAGCAAACTGTTAGCTACTTCCAAACGGCAACAATGGAGTGAAGCGTTTGCGCCGTCAAACCCTACAGATAAACTATATATGGAATAATAATCAAAATGTACGGTAAAGTGTAAGTTTCATTGTTATGGAGCAAAATACTTGGAATGTATTTTTACAATAGCTGTGAGTTTACATGCTTAGGATTCCAGTCCAGTATCAAAAAGATTGCAGTCTGCTAATTGGTGAATTTAAGAGAATTGTTTTGGAAACCGCAGCTTTCAATAACAGAACTAATTACATTAGTAAATAAATACGAAAGCTTGGATAGAACCGGCAGATTTGGTGCGATCAATATCAAGTTCAGCAAAGGAAAAATATAATGAATACGTTATATGCTCAAATAATTCCTGAGTCACAAATGGTATGCCAGTCAGTTGCACTTTCATTCTGCATCTTAGAATAATCTGGCAGGTGTGCTCTGTGCACTGCTTCGGTTGAACTCTCCCATCATATATAACCGATAAACATTCTAAGACGATGATAATGCATAACATGTACAAAGCATGAGGGTGTTTTCTTGAAGCGTGTGCTATTTGGAACACAGGTGCACGCCGTAATATAAGTTTACATAGGACTAAGCCAGAATACTTCCACTAACTTGCATGCAGGAAATGTATAGGAAATTAACTGGGGACAACACAAGGTGGAATTGACACTAGATTTTCTGTGGCATTACAAACTCGCTAATTCTGATTCCGGATAAATTCACCCTTATCAGCTGATGTGACGCTGGGATGCACATTCAGCCGCACGCGGACTCCTGCAAAAAAGAACACCGATTATCTGTGTCGGAGTTTGTTTGCTTATCTACGTGCAAAATATGACTGTTTCATTAGTTATAGAACGCTAACAGATACGCAGTGCCCAGGCAGTCTTCCGGCTTAGCTCTATCTGCGATGATTTTAAATCAGAATGACAAACATGAGATTGCGCTCACTAACAGACGGTTAGATCGCTTAGACAAAGTTCTCAGCTACACAAGCTGATCGTTAATTTAGTGGACTCGACGGACATCGTAGATAAATACTTGGTCAGCACTTTTAATGAAATGATCACATCTACTCTAGAAGCAACGTTGCGATGTGCGGCAAAACCAGTTTCTTTACTTAGAAGCACGGTAATGCAATGAGTTCAGTACGCAACGTACACTACCAAGTGTGTAGATAATCGAAAAATATACAGGTACCAATAAGTACCACAACCTAACAAAGGCACGCAAGTGATCAGCAAAGGTCAGGTTCCATATGGGCACCAATTAACGGGCATTGTCTGTTACAAACATAAACCCTCGTATGCAAAGTTCAGTAGCCTACATAAGGTGACATTGCTTTGCTCCACTCCGGTCAGCTAACACTGCAATATGACTGATACAGGAGCAGCAAGTCATTGCAGATTTTTATAGATGTAATTTTTGTGTGGTACACAGTCACTACGTAAATTCATGGCATATGGTGCTAACAGCTTCCTTTTACCCAGTTCGTAACTGGGGTGAGATTGAAGGATGAGCCGGGCTATATCGTAGTCAACTGCCAGTCATGCAGTTCTGCGGCGGTTACTCATGGCTTAGTGGCACATGCTGCTGACATCCGGAAGTCGTAGGGTCAGAACGCGGAAGAAATACAGAGAAGGCACACCAATGACGAGACACAGATAGTCGAAACATCAGTCTGGTGCTTACCCAAACCCGTCGAAGCCAGCTGAACGAAAGGAATTGTGATTAAGTACCTCCAATATAAAGTATTTCCTCATATTTGCCGAATTCATTGTCACCAGTTAAACATACACTATTTGACGTCCCCCTGTTATGGCTTAGCATAAGTACAGTTACATATTTATTGCATACATTTGCGTGCCTGCAAAGCACAGTCCAAATGTATTATGCTGTTTTACAGTATCTTCGTGATCAGCAACAAGAAAACTCATTAAACTTTGTATTAAGACAGTTAATTGTGCTTAGTTCAGCAACCATGTTGCTGGGATGTGCAAACCTGAAACTGACTCCCCAGTATGTAACTGATGAAGCAGCATAATATTGTATTCTACCATTTAACGCCTCTATCCATTAAGTAAAATAAGTATAAAGAAAACTGAAGCTGTTTTGGCTACTAGCAGTTTGGCTTTGTCAAATGATATTATTCACCAAGCAGTATTTGTTGCATGGACTAGCTCAAATGTGTCAGCCAACGTTGAATGCTTCTGTTGCTGTGAGCTACAGGGATTTCTCGACTTCACTATATCGTACAAATCCCCGAAATATGCCTCCTAAGCGCCTTGTTACGGAGTCTGTGAATACCTCATGAGTCGGATCAACAAAATCATCATGTATCGGCAATTGACGCTAAAGCTTTCATCTATTTCCCCCTACAATCAATTCGAGTGTGGGGTGACTCCAAGCGCAATTAAGTAGTCGCGATTGTCTTTGGTATTCAATAATGTTTGTGAACAGGTTCTCGATACAAATGCCTAGTTGTGCTGCGATGTGAAGGAATAGGTATTTGCAGTGGCTTGCTTAGCATTTATCCTCCAGACACATCATTATTTAACGGGTATGTTGCACGAAGACTGAGGCATACGATTGTGGATATACGCTCTGCATTATCGTCGGTTTTGATCGATTGTTATAATGATGCAGCGGATATTGTATCTGGATCACTTTCTATTGCAGAGGCCACAAGACCTGCGCGCAGTAAGCTCTATTCAAAACCACCGACATAAGCATGGGGCAACGGATTTAGAGCGGCTGGCTCAATCGCTTTTATTCGAGTTACGATTGATGAAAATAATAAACAGTTCACCTTAGAAAATAGTTAAGTCGCAAGCCGTGTTGGACTAATTAGTTATGGAGCACGTCGCGCCTGAATAAAATATGATACAGTTGTAATATGCTGCAAATATACAAAAATCAGTGCTGTGTATTCATATCGCTGCCCTATCTAACAAAGATGGTTCAACACACAATTGTATAGCTCTATATTGTTTGTATATAACATTCAGACAAATGCATCCCATTACTTGCATTATTCTCGCTAATGTTTTTTTCATTATCGGAATTCTAAAGTTTTATGCCGCATTTCAGATTTAGCAAGTGAAAGATTCCCCAAATCTACCTACTCTCACATGATCCAAACGCTAGTGCTTTCATTTTCAGGATGGATTGGTTATTCCAAGTAATACTAAATTAAAATAAAGGCTACAAACAGAAACGTCATATAATTGAAGTTTGTGTTCAGCCTTCCTTATCTCTGTTTTACGGCATAGTTGGACTTCAAGATGGGCATATATATTTCTAAACACCAATTAAACTGCTCTGGATTGATTGCAAAATTAGGTTTTCACGTATCGTTGACATGTGTAAAGTTCCATTGGATTTGAGGTAGAAAAGCTGTAAACTAATCACTGGATGGCATCACAGATTCAGAGTTTACATCCCAAATCCTACATGATTCTGCTGGATGCAAATCGTATTTGCTGTGCTAAATTCCTGCTGTATACCAGCAGTAAATAATATATATTTTCTCAAACGTGACCCGCCAGTATATCCACAAGGAATAATACCTCTGCAACGTACTATCCGTCTTGGTCTTTACCACAATATTGGGTACGTTTAAACTCGGTTGTATGAATCAAGCACACTAAATTTTCTAAGTATCAATCTCGCTACGCACCGATTAATTGAATGCATTGGATTTATGATATGCCAAGCTGTTGCGCCTCTAAACCACTTAAACAGCAAGATTACTGTGTCCTGGAAACATAAAACCATATGTTCGGTATTTTACAATAAACATCGCAATGACAGTTTCAACTATTTTCGTTAACCACCCTGTCGGGTTTTATGTATACGCTTCTTGATCCGTATATTTTATTTGTGAGTTGTGCTTAGATGTCGCATTTTATACACTTGCTTTGTACGTCATAGCTGCAACCAGTACTTACTAATTAGTGCATAACCTTTAAAGATATAAGGACCATTGCAAATAGGGTGTTTGTGCAATATTTTGACTAAAATTATTGTCTTGCAAAAAACATGAAGTTAGCTAGGATATGATTCTCGGTAGTAATTATCTGAATATTATGTCAAGCGCTGTTCCAAAATGCCCTGTTCTGATTCTTCATGTATTAGCGTAAAAAATGTAATTTTCATATGTATTATTGGCGTGAAAGGAAGCAACGGTATGCAGAAGGAAAAATGTCCTAAATTATTTCTGTGCAAATATTTGTAGGATTGAGTATCGTCGGGTTTCTATGGTACCACTTCAAATGTTGTTTGTTTATTCGATGGTATCCAGGGATGATTGTGCAATATATAACTTACCTATGTGTGCTGCTCTAAGTGTGCATTTTAGCTATCACATAATAATCAGAGCTTTGTAAATGCTAAATAAATATTCCGCTTAGAAGTCTGTTCATATTTTGTAACCTTCAAACCTAGCACTGCCTCCTTTTTTATATTTATTGTTAATTCCTTTTTTATTCCTGCTCGTTAAACGGATTAAAAACATTTAAAAACTCTGGTTAGCCAATGCCCTAATCGTTGCTGTTTAGTAATTGTGAAAATTCATATAAAGTGTATGCTTTTATTCACTGACATCAGCACAGCTTACATTTGAGAGTAAACATTCACTAATAACGTTGCGTGATTACACGGACTGAATTATTACTATTGCGCACTCCCACATGTACTACGGACTGATTGGTATGATTATCGATCGGTTCTATATAAATCGCATCAGAAAGTATTTCTCGGATATGCGATGTGACTTTTGCGCTTCAGCTCAGTCGTCCTTCCAGTTGCGTCTATTATTGTCCTGTTGGTCATAGAGAACAGTTTTGCTGCGCAATTTAGTTCTGACATTGCTGAGGTCAACATTTAAATTGACGCTGAAACCCATGTTAAAATATCGCCATAGATC
Organism: Dicrocoelium dendriticum; assembly: GCA_944474145.2. Taxonomy (NCBI): domain Eukaryota; kingdom Metazoa; phylum Platyhelminthes; class Trematoda; order Plagiorchiida; family Dicrocoeliidae; genus Dicrocoelium; species Dicrocoelium dendriticum. The sequence goes on along the minus strand of OX104063.1, from coordinate 263,263,337 downwards.
GTTCCTGTATCTGACCGTCGAATTCAACTTGTCGCTTGCATGCAAGAACGATTTGGCGCTTACATGTATTTTAACGACAACATATTGAATGACGGGCTACTGATCGTATACCAACCACAAGGATAAATAAAGTCAAATAAGAGCAGCAAATGTTTCCATCGCATTAAAGACAATGTAGCTGACGCCAAATGCGCCGATATTCAGTATGGTCGTGATATTAATAATTCCTCGAAGATGAATACAAATAATTGTTCGTAACTCAACGCTATGCATGCATGAACCAAATTCGAAAGTGCAAGATTTACTTACATAATTTAAAGAGGTTTTGCATTCAACTTCTTACTAAGCAAATGGTTAAGGCGTAAATAGGTTGCTGGGTTTATATCACCAGCACTTGATGAAAAAGCCGAACAAGAGCGCGATTAGCTAAGTTTCAATCTTTGAAATACCTCAGAAACGGCGAACGATGGCGTCTACAACTAGATAGTTTGGCGTACCAAATACAAACCAGCCAGAATCATTCCAAACGCCAAACAATGCAAATCGGCTAAAAAAACAACCAGGGAGCCACCAGCTCATTGGAACATCGATCACAGTCGACTTGATTGCCGTCAAAGTTTACTTCTTGCGGGTATAAAGAAAGTGGAACGCTTTTCATTCTCATGTTACCTTCATCACAAAGACAACGCATTTTACAAAATTTGGAATAAAATATTTTCCAATTATTTACTTATAATTCCCGATTCCATTGAAAGAAAATTAACGCAAGCAGGGTTCTCAGCAGTACCCTGCGTAACATGGCGCTGTGCAGAACAGAAATTGTGTTCCTGTGAATAACTCGGTGAATCAACGTGAATCAGTATTTCTCTTTTTCCTGTCACTATAAAATCCTTTTATAATCCGTAATGCGGTGGTCCTACAAGTTTTGCCAAACAATGCATTTTTGTCCGCTTTAGATCCTTGCTTATTTTTAATTGACATTCAGCAGCTACCATCTATGCAGTGGTCAAATCAGCTTGAAAGTTCCGATCCCCTTCAACGCCCAAGTTTCCAACACGTTGAAGAACCGGTCCATCAGTAACCAAGCGACAAGTTCTTACAACAGGTAGGGCGTATTTTGTCCTCAGTCAATTTGTGCACATCTGAAGTAGCACATTTTAAACTAACATGTCGTGAATATTACAACACGTTTGTACACACAATCTGTGTAACCAAACGGAAATGGAAACTTTATCACCTGGCTGCCAGTAAACTTCGTCATGAGTCGCAGCAAAATAAACAAAGCGCTATATGTTCCATGCAACAGCAAACAAAATTTGCTGCGTTTCGAATTCGTGCTGCAAGATTATTCCAAATGGAACAACATGTGACTGCGTTGTGAAATTCCATTCCCAGTGCGCAAAATTATGTACGGCGAAAGAGAAAGAAGAAATTTGCAAATAAGTCACACATTGATTCCCAACATTGAGTTGGAGTAACACACTCGTAATTTGCAGTACTGTGCAGACGCTGCGCTTTACAAATTGACAAAAAATGTGCATTATGGTACGGAAAACACAGCAGCCGCATCGAAACCAACTGCGGTAACACTAGACTGCCGTTTCATTAACTTAGGCTGAATGTTTGAAAAGTTTAACAGACTGTTCAGGGATTAGACATCCATGTGGCAGGATGCATGATTTGCTGGCTGAAAAATTAAGCATTCATATGTTGCACTTTTTCTTAAGTAAATCGAGGTCTTCTTGAACAAACAGCATTGTGCTATTGAGTTCGTCTTGTTGCAATGTATAAAATGTCTTTATGTCACTGGCGAACAAAACTGGCCTGCCATGTTTTATGAACACCGTAATATCGTCAATATAAACTAAGAATAGCGAAGGACCAATTACTCTTTTGGAAGACAACGCTACTGATTGGACGTGGGGAGGAGTTATGGTTGCTCAGATTGACTATATGGTGAGGCCCATTTAGTTATGATGTCAACCAACCAAATAGTTGGTCACTGATTCCAAACGACTCGATTTTTCAGTAGCTGTTTGTGGGACACTGTGCCGAATGCTTTCTGTATATCCAGGAACAATATTATTAATGCATATTTCGATTTCATGGCTTCTGTGATATGATCCGTGTAGTGTAGCTGACACGTTGTAGAGGAAAGTATGCCGACGAAGCCATGCTGGGATTTGTTAAGTGGCCCTTGACGATGGATAAATCCATAATTCCAATTTTATCATTTTTTTAAGTACTCCGGCGATGATGAGTTTATGATGGATAAGTCCATAATTAGTGACTTGCTGTTTATGCCCCCGTTATGAGGAGGGGCAATATGTGTTTTCCACGCATCCGGAAAGGAGTTTGATGCTAACGACAAGGTGAACATGTTCAGCAAAGCATTTATATGTCAGGCCCACCAAGTTTACTAACGGATAGGGGAGGTGACATCTGAGTCTGATTTGAGCGATGGTTTTATAGACTTCATAGTCAGTTAGATAGTCGAAAGAGAAATCTCGCATCAATGCAATGACTATAAGGCGGATAGTCAAGATATGGGTTATTCGAGATGTAACTCACGTGTTTGTAAGCATGTAACCAGGCACTCGCGCTTCTTTTGTTTTATGCCATGCTTGATGACGAACGTTCCGAAGTAGTTCACAGAGTTAACCAAATAACGTGCTGATTACATTTCAATATAGTCAGCTTAAATGGTGGTGTCAGCTGTTGGCCAACAGTGGCAAAGTTCATTTTGCAAGTCCAAAAGTTGCAATTCACTCGATTCGCCACCTAAAGCCCATAAAGTAACAAGTGCTTGCGACGCATGCTTGACAATACTCGAGAGGGAATTAAATGCTTTTCCAGTGGATACTAAAATCCATTCAGCAACTATGCGACCGCATATATAGGGAGTAAAATTAATGGGAATTTAAATGAAGCTCCGTAGGTTATGTTAATTGAATCCCTGGACAAAATGAGCCAGCAAGCAATATGGGGCATAACCTTACAGTATGTCCTTTCCTTATTCTCCCTTCAGGATATCCTGCATGTACCTTAGATTTATCAAGCCGTCTCAACTCGGCGCCATAAACATCCTTCTGAGCGATTCCTATGATGTGAAATTCAGCCCTTTTAGGCCCAGACAATATAATTAATCTGGTATGTTGCGAAGCATCATTAGTTGCAAGTTAACTATTGTTTATTCGTGTCCTGAAGCTGGGAAGTTACGTAACCAACTTAATATATTGACCCACCAGAATTCCCTCTAGTTAGGTTATGCAAATTCGTCTCGCGTGACGAGTCTTTCTCATGAGCCGCTGAAAGAATAAATTTTATATTTTCAGGCATGCAACGCGTAAAACACTGGTCATTCGTCTTGCTGGTATAGTCGAATGTCTGATCCTCGGAACCAGTTATTTAGCCATAAATCCAAGTGGTACCACTTGAGGTAGGAGACGCTAGGTTTTGATCCGATTTAAAGTACTTCTACTGGCAAGCGGTCGACAAATCATCTATAGCACCATTGATTGGCAACACAAGTGCTGCATCTGTTGGACGTGATATTAATGTTTTGTAGCACAGTATTAATGTCCATCCAGAACCTACTTTCTACGCGCTGTAGTTGCGCCTTCTTAATTATTTTCCCTGATAAGCTGGTAGCGAGCGTACCCTCGGTTAACAGCAACAGAGGGATGGACATCTTTATTGGAGCCACTGTAGATTCGACATACAATAAGGTGCAATATGCGACATTCATACCGAGATATTCCAGTAGCATATCTGGGAAGCACCACGAAAGAAGTGCAGGTGTGGCACGTCTACAGGCTCATCGTTTCTGCAAATGCATCCAGGGATATTTAAACTACTAAGAGGTTGCAGTTCCCCTAACTAGGTGTTCAACGCTATTTCGTCTTGTATGTGACCGAATCATTTTAGTGAACGATGTTCAGAAATAAAACTTACAGTATTAGCTTAGCCTGCATAAAATTGGAGGCTTTCAACTTTAAGGGTCATTTATAGGGGATACTGCGGACAGCATTACTCTCCGTGTTTTATAGATTTTCGCAGTGAGAAATCCGAAGAAAAACATACTCCTTTCAATCACATGCCAGCTCTTGAGTCTGTCAGATTGACCAAGATAAATTATCTATTGATTTAACAAAATCAGCGACTTAATTGGGCAGCCCCAAATACGAACACTTCAGGGCCTCTGCGGACACATTTTCATAGACGGAACCCCACTCTAATCTATATTTATATAATTGGTGCCGCAAAATTTGGTGATTTGAAGCCTTTCGGCGTAAAGCTCATCACGTCGTCGAACTAAAAATTGTTACGGATAGCCTCTGACAAAATATTTCCAAATCGATATTCCTAATTATCAGCAGTTCGACATAATGCAAAATATGCACAGGTTGGTGACGACATATTTTCGATAGTACTAGTCGTTATCTGAACTTATTCTTCCTCGGAAGCGCTGTGCTCATCTGCCAATCTCTGGCAGCCTTGCTTGAATGTACATATCTTTTTATCTACTTAAACTGCTACCGCATTGCTGAAACGCATTCGAATACAGATAATATTTGCTGTGGTATCTTGGCCATTAACAGCTGGTCATTTAGGGACACAAGCAAATGCCTGGTGGCGCAGTCTAAAATGATTCCAATCTTTTACCAATTTCTATGTTTTATAACAAGATGATTTAGCGGATCCTACTTTGAAGTAGAACTAGGTGGCAACTGCTCGAAACCCACAATAAGTGCATATTTCCTCGCAAAGTTCGCCGTAAAACATTTAATGTATTTTTCTCTCAGTGATATGTTAACCGAAAATCAGTGGCAGTCGATGCCACACTGATTCAGTTGTTGATGAATGCGTTAAGCACGTTTGGAGGATATTCAAAGAACGTCTAGCAACCAAACTGCAACCTCCAAAATTGATAGAATGGACAACAAACGAAAGGAACTGAGACAGCTGTACCGGTAATAATAAAAGCCGTATTTGTTAGATTACGGTGCTGTTTTAATATCAAATAATGGGACAATTAGAACACACTACGACGAATTCCCAACAAGTGTGTAGAGCGTTACCATCAACAGCAAAACAAAGCTGTGGTCACAAAACCTAAACAGAAAATGAAGCGGCTACAGTGTCTGGCGGGAATGGATGGCAATGTCAATGGCCTAATAAAAAGGTCACATCCACTGGAAAAATCACGGGGTTCTTAGGTGATGAGAGTGCAAGCCAGACTTAAGTCGCCATTCATACCAAACCACTTTATTCCTGGAGTTAGGGTAAAACATGAGATATTAACACATCTTGAATCAGTCACTCCTAGTGAAATCTAACATAATCATCAGCAGCGACTGAGCGCAGGGCGAGTGGCGGCGGCGGCACAACGTATAAGGAAATAGTTAGATATCAGACACTGGAATACCAGGACACCGGTTACATGGATGCGACCACGAGTCGGGTGAACAAAAGCAAACTGTAATGGGCATCAAGTTATGGAAATTTAACAAGTTTCCAAGTCTAATTTTGAATTCAACTATGGAAAGGGTGGTAAATCGAGTGTACTTTTGGGTCAGGAGCAGGATGATGGCAATTGAGCAAACATGTCGGTTACACTCCCCTACGAATATTCGTCCAGGTTTTCCAAGCGTACAATAATACGCGTTCTACTATGGGTCGCATGTTTGCATACATAAAAAAATCAGTTGAAATTTCTAAATATGTGACTATAATAATTATCTTATATATGTGCAAAGAAATACATTGTGAACAAATTCGTTATAAGCAATATGGTCCAAACACGGAAGTTCTCAGCGGGAATTACAAGGTTTTGGTAAACGTTGATAAAAGTTATCAAAATGTTGTGGTGAAAGAATATTTTTGGCATGCAGTGATTAAGTATGCCCGTGAACTCTGTTTTCTTACCAAATCGCAGTATAGTATTTCTCTATACCTTATATTAAATCAAATTACTGCATTTGCTGATTTTATGCACTTGCTGTGATTAGTTTTACTTTGGGTAAATACAAAACGTTTTGGTAATTGCCCTCCGGCAAAATTGGCTATGAAACTGCTTGCGTGCTTGCTATCTCAAAAAGAAATATACCATCTTATTGTTAGCTCACGTAACACAATACCGAAAGGGAACAAACTGATACACATGTCGAATCGCTCTAAGGTAAAGCAATGCGGAAATATGCATACCTTTTTATGGATTTCTTGATGAGCCAGTAGCAACTGCATGCCAATCGTGTTTCATCTGTATTTGTCGCTGCATTACTTGCACCATTGGTCATTGAACATTTGTCAAACTATGAATTTGACATGACATTTCAGCATCATCCTATCGTTTTCACCTAACCTAAAAGATAATGTGGAGTGTTTCTCAAAAATACATACTTCATCTGTGCCGCAAGTCTTGATTAACACTATCCACATGTTGGTGCAATTTGTCCAAAATCTTATTTATTAGGCAATTGTGAAAACTAACCTAGCTGTCAGGGAATGCTGCGTCAAATTAAAATTAAATAGAAAATGTATAACCGCCATTGAATTTGAATGAATATGTAAGCAATGTGCTTGTGTTAAATGCAATATTTGTAATAATTTAGCAGTACCCTACCATTTCGCACAAACAAGCGTAATATGTATGCATTCATTTGAAAACTTGTGTCTGAGCCATTAGCATACACCGACACATCGGCATCAGCGCGATCGAATTTTCCGCAGCACATCAAACCGGACAGCCGTAAAGGTCACATCAGGAGCGAATTATCTTCTTGCGTGTAACATTAGCACTTACTGAAAAAAGGTTGGACTTTCTTGGTAGTCACATGATGGATGCTACAGAATACGGCAATATAGGAGGGTAATATACGTACGATAATTTGCTATATTGATAAACATTTTATATGTCTACTATGTATAACTATCTGAGTATTAGGCAATTGTTGTGAGGATATACATATATATAGAGAAACGCTTGAGCGGACGCATAATAAAGTTTTGCTATGCTTCTTAGGTTAATGCACATAATCTATTGTTAAGAAACAGCAATTTAGCTCGAATTCATATCACATTTGCTAAGCAAAAACAGGAATGTGTTATATGGTAAACATATAATCTTCACCCGACAACCCATCCCTAATTAGCAAACTATTGAAATACAAAGCATTTATAATATAAATATTTCTAAAATTTTACTGAAATGATATACAACTTATAAACAGGAATAACACTAACAAGTTGAAGGACAATATCTCATTGTTCTGGCCAATTATTTTATCTAATCTATCGTCTGTTGGCATCCTGGCGATCATACGTTCCTTGTTTCGTGATATTCATAGATATGCATTCTAAAGTATTGAAACACGAAACCGTTCTCGGTAACTGTTTCACATGTACTGCTTACGCCTATTCTTGCAAGTCCTACCTTTGTTTATTGCTACTTGCCTAACCCTTATGTAACACAGACCTGAACACAACCAGTGTAAATACAATGTTGTAAACGAAAGCTCCATATACAATAGAAATGCTTAGTCAATGCCAATTTGATATGACCAACAATAAGGTTACATTGCATATATTACTAAACTGCTAGTTTATTTTGATTGCATCCTTGTCTATGATAGTAAATCAACAATGTATGCGGAAACGTTTGAGTGCCTTTTGAACAATGCTGAAAATAATGCACAAATCTTCCCATGCGGTGAAGCATATTCATAAGGTAGCTGCAGTAAGCAGGTAAGACCTGGGGAATAACAATGAAGCATTTGACAAGTGCATAAAATTTTCGGAAAGCAGGGTTGCATACGATTATTTTGGTTCATTTATTTGTCATATTTTAAGCACAATAACTTAAGTGTATTTTCTAGCACTAACGTTTTTATTTATATTACTTTGCGCTCCGCATGACGCTATCCATCACACATTTCAGTTATCTTTGTCTCCGTGATCAAGTAAGGTAAATGCACACAGTCTTTATTTGTGTTTTCGCTTGCGAACAGTTGTAGCACACATAGATAATTGCGTCGAATTTTGAAGATGTCCGGTCATTAGATAGGTTCTTTAAGACAAAGAGCACGTGCTATTTCAACCTAAGGTACAGCTAGGGAATTATCGAACACACCCTATTATATTGTATGGGAGATCAAAACAAGTGCGATGTGGGTATTTGTCGTAAACTCATAAATAAAATAACCTACATGTAACTAATTTTATATATATTTTAATGCCTTCACACTATCAGGTTTTGGGGAATTTAAAGGTTGTCTTTTATGCGTTGGCCAAATTTACCAATCTATAGGATGATTAAGCGAACGGAAATAATGGAAACATATAATGCTGGTCATAAGACATAGTAAAATATGTGAATTCAAATTACTTTAATCGGTCTGTGAGCATTCATGAGATAAGGGACCACATGTTTAGTTGCCTGCAACGAACTCAGTAAGTGAAACTCGCCGGACGCATTATAAGTTTCAGTATAGGAATTATAACAGTTAAAAATATGCATAGCCACAACTAATTGCAGTGCAAGATGATGCAAAATATATACATAATACCCAGTGAGCAATGTGTTTGTAATCGTTTATAAGTACCGCTTTACAACTCACATTGGTAATCTTAATGTATTTTTCGAAAAAGCACGGAACCATTATCGTTGTAGGGAGAAAAAGAGGGATATTACAATTTATACGTCATTATCCAAAAGTCCGCATGATTTTAAAGCACACATATTTAACAGGAAATAATCCAAAACTTTATTTTAACAAACTGATGAATATTTAATGCTAAATGTAAGTGGGCAAGGGCAAAGTCCAACCGTCTTTAAATATTCTTAGTATATGTTCAGAGATGACCGATTCATACAGAACACTCTGCGATGGACTTATACGACTGAATATGAAATTTCCCTGCCACTACAAGCTGGTGTACCGTTTTGCTATTTTCTGTGATTGAGTAACAGCTTACGGATGACCTGTAGTAAGGAACGTCACACATTCCCTAGGTCGTGCATAATCAAAAAAGCAGTGTGCCTGGATACATGTGGTTTCATATGCTAAGTGCCCAAATCCTCTCAACCTATTCGCATTTGGAATGCTTGCAAATTCCAATGATTAATTAGGTGCCTGATGTGGAGTCTGGTTTAATGCATTTGACCTTGCATTTCAGCCAAAGGTGTAATGGTAGCATTGTGCATTCGAAATGCGGGTAGACGAACATACTGCGCATCTAGAAAATGATATAGTTCTTCTGTCCTTACGCAAATTATAAATGCTAGACGTGTTGATTTCCAGCCATCTATACATTTTCGGATTTCTGTAACAACTTGTTTTAAGCAGAAACAGCACAATGGTATTAATGGAAGATTGCTAAATATATGCTTTCGTAGCCCGTGAGTGTAGAAACTCCAATATTTTGAAGAGTACCTTTTATGTACTTATTAATAAACACACTAAAGTTTGCCTTGACAACATATGTATCTTGAATTTTTCAATCTGACGTTGGCTAGTCGGCATTTAACTGAATTCTGTGTCAAATCACATTGTCGCCGGCCAAAGGTAGGAGGTTTAAGCGAATGCCTGTGCGACATCAAATACAATATATATAATTTTTACGGGTTAGCATAAAATGCTCCGTACTCTGCAACTATTTGCCGTTGAAAGATAAAGTTGGCCATTAAGCTTGGAATGTAGTTCCTGATCCCACTCGTCTAGATTTGAAATGGACAATTCGATGATCTAGACGGTCGCACGCTTTAAAGAATCAGGTTGTTCAAAATATTTCCCTTTAGCATCGGATGACGCGGTACAGGTGCCAATTGGGATTAGTAAATTCGCTGTGCATGATCGCTGTATACGAGAATCATGCTGCACTGTAGAAATAATGAAAGATTATTGCGCAAACGATAATTTTATCGCAATAATTACATAATTCTGTAGTATGCGCTGTTTTGCTAAGGTTCAGTGAAATCGGCTGCTGGTAAATAATGAAAAAGCTGTCAGTGCTTATTTGTTCTGTTTTTGAATGAGGGGCGAATGCGTAGGGCGAAGTATTTTGCTATTGCATTCCGTATTTTTGGACAAACTAAATAGCTTTTGATCTGCTGAAGTGATAGGTTACCCAGAAACACGTGCTATTCAGACTACATCTTATAATCTATTTATTTTGAAGTAAACGTTATTTATAGGTATTTGGACAAAAAACTCAATGTGTATTTTGGCGACAATATACATGAAAGTTCCTCAAAAATACTTGCTAACGGATATACGATATTAAGGATTAAAATTAATCTACCTATAACCGTAACCACGGCACGGGTTGCATGACAGTCGTAACTCCGTAGTACGTACTTGTTAGCGAAGATACTAGTGCACTTTTGAAGTGTTTCTTACATTGCAGTCTGTGCGCCCAATCAAATTTTACCAGCTGTAATGAAGCAACATGAAAGCAAGTATTACTGTTTCATTGTGAATTATAATCTCTTAGTTGTTGCTCTTCGCCAAAGCTTCATCTGGGTAAATAACTTAATATCGTGCTTTATTCGCACAGGTTAAGTACCACAAAATTGGCTTAGTTTATTCTTTCTTTTTGTATAGCTCTCTTTTCCGTTATCACCGAATCTTCTAAATGGTCCGTTGTAATACGTTTTGGGTTTTTCCAGATCTGGAAATGTAAGCTTATGAATATGGCCATTGTTGAGTTAAACTGTGTACCAGTATATAACATTATAGGATTTGTCCCTCGTCATGTTCATACTTTAAACATCCTATGCAATATGCAGTTTAACTTGACATTGCCCCACTATGATATTTATATTTTAAAATAAGCTACATTGACAACGACACGTGCAAGATAGTCGACGACTTATAGTTGATTTAAATCATCGCGTCGTATATAGTAGTCGTATATAGTAGTAAACATATGCTAGCAACGAAATAACCAGAGCTTTCAAACCTACTTGTAACATTTTTTAAAAAGAAAATTTTCATATTATTTCCGGAAATCCATATATCTGTGTATAAAATTTGATATGTATTCGCTGAGGCGCGTGGGTTAATGTGTTCAGCAGAATCGCTTAGATGTTAGCAACAGGCGGGATGCTTTACACACCCAGCATTTCAGCTGCAATTAGTTTCTAATTAGAATAATGTTTCACATGTAGAACGGTCAGCAGCAAGCTGACAGTTCAACAGAATGGAACGAATTGACGTTTTCAATTTCTATATAGGTAAAAGAAAGGTGGCAGTAGATGCCGTAAGAAATCTTGTCCAAAATGTAAACTTAAACATATTTTAACTAATTAATTATGCATAAAAATGTGATCAACCCTGATTTTGCATTTAAAAATTTTTATTAAGTTTTTAAATTTATCAATTTTACATGTTTTTGCATTTTCAACACAGAAACTGATTAGGACAAATTTCAACATAGTAGCAACAGGGCAATAATTAAAGCAGCGCTTGAACAATTGAGCCATCAGTTCAGACAGATCTTTTGCTGCATTCAAAGCTGTTTTTCAACGAAAGGTATCGACAATCGGGTTGCGGTTGCTGCGCAAAAACGTCAGAGTTGATAAAGGGTTATAGCGGTAAATGGGCTGTGGATAATTTGTGGTGGTTTTTGATTAATTGCAATAAGAACGCATAACACGAAAACTCTTAAAAATGTAGTGCAGCGCACTTGGTATTCTATAGCCCTTTTTATTGGGTAATCACCAGTCCGGAATGCATTAAGTATTTTCTTTAATTGACGCATCCTTTAACTTGCTTCTACAGCAGTTCGTGATAATCTTTTAAGGTATTCGCCATTTAATGCGGTTACCCTGCTCCATCATTAAGGAGCAGTTGAGACTATTGTTTAGTTATGTTACCTAGTTGTCCCATTTATTTAGCGGTAATGGGGATCTGCACGGTTACCATACTGCTTTGCGTATTAGGATGCAATAGTTTGCTCTGAAAGGTACAAAAATTTCTTTTTTGAATCATGACAAATTTTGTCTTTTGAGTATTGGTATTCTGCGATTGCGCGTACTGACGTAATCCAGCCAAGCGAATTCCGAGATATTTTCAGCGAGGAACGACCAGGAGTTTAATAAAAGCTGCGCAAAGCATTTGAAGCGCGAGTTTGCGGAACATTCTCAGAGTCCTCAATTCGATATTCCGCATAGATGAAACGTTTATCTGAAGAGTTACAATCACTGTGATTTACCGGGCTGTCTAAAATCAATACAAATTGAATAGGTTCCTCGTTGGTGACCACAATGTCCAACACAGGTGGTCTATTATCTGTTCCATATATGGTGGGCAAAAGGACGTGATTGCAAATTGGAACGCTGTTTACGGTCTGATGCAATGCAGCTTTACATTACTTTTCGATCATTTTATGGATTCCGTTTCAGTGAACTTTAAAATAGCCGATGACAATTAGGTGAATGTGCATTAACTTTTGATTACATCTTAAGCTGTAGAAATTTTGCAGTCAATTTTGTTTAAAGGTTTGTGAAGCAATAAATTACATATATTTGTCTGGTGTGTACGCCTATTACTTGCAAGTGATACCCAGCAGAATCCGGGAACCACGATTCTTAATCCCGCTCGACCTTGCACTGAAGGTCGCTGTGCGAGTATCGTATTATCCATCCTCTATTTTTAAGCCTCTGTTCTTATATGAGTGACCCGCTAGTAACGTGACGTCAGCGTTCGACATTCCAACATGTTAGCATGCTTGGGTGACATGGTTGATAACACATGGATAAATGTTGATCTCTCGGTTCAGACAGCTTATTCAGTATAACTCTATTATTTGTATATATGCGTTAGTTCTTCGGAAGATTTAATAATAATATAAGTCTGTATAATGAAGGTGTGAGAAAAAGCGAAACAGCGCAATTCCAGCCTTTATTCAAATTTTCGTAGTTTTCATCACACATAGTCTAAAGCATGATTTGGCCAAGATACCTCCCATGCCTCAACCGGACATGCTGCAGGGTGGCGTGGACATGTGATAAAGTGAAACTCTATTGTGATCCCCGGCAGGTTTGCATTTTAACTTTAACTTAAGTTTGGTTTTGCAAGACATTTTCAGCCTTCAAGCAAAGTTCAGCAGGAAGGTATTTCAGCATTCTCCTCGAAAATTCTAACATTCCCATTATTGTTTTCATGAATAATCCATGTGTTTTAGGGTTCGTGGTCGGCATGCTATATAATTTGATGAGAGAAATAGTCTTATGAGCGTTCGCGATGACGTACTTAAAAAAACCCTTCTCCCATGAACAATGAAATATTTAACTCAAGGTTTCCAAATATTTAATTGTGAGGGAAGGCATCTATTACACGCCATGAACAACGCTTTTATTTGTATTATCGAAAATATTATTTACATCTAACTTTGCTTTTCTATTATCATATTTTTTATGGACATCAATATATATATATATATGCCACAAATTACGCGTTTTGTTACTCACTCGAAGAAAAGCAAAAGTTTTACTCATTAGTTCCTGACTCTAATATCACTCTAGTAGATCTGGGTTCGCTTTATTTAGCAGCGTTTGGGTGATCTGTAAATCGTAAGAGCTTTGTTGGTTAGACTTTAATATTTCGCAAAATGCACAGCGTGTTTCAGTGTTTTTAGTATTTGCTATGCTATGCTGCAGTGCGATGGAGTTAGACTATGATATATTAAATATAACATCAGTAAGGACGTTATTGCATTATCACATTAGATTGAAATGCAAAGTCAGGTGATAATTACTCAAGAAATTTTACCAACTCGACTTAGTCTCCTCGGTTTCTATCTTTTCGAATTACATGTATTTGCAACAGAGGATACCCCTAATGTAGAAACTCGGGTAAAAAATACCGTGATCTCTGCATGTAATTCAAAATTCCTGGGAAAATTGAAAGACGAGAAAAGCTTAAGTTGCAGAGAAAAATGCATTTTCCGCGGCTCAAGCTTATAATGATAAAAATGTCCTTGCATGATACTTGATAAATGACACGTTTCTTATGGTGCTTGAACTTTCTTCTCATGAGTACCTATTTACTATCCGATTCACGGTCTGTTTTCGCCTGAAATGAATCCAAAGTTGGTGGAATTGACGACAACAAATACCCGGTAGATCATGGTTCGAGTGAAGCAATGCAGATAACATTGCATTTCTTAGAGCCCTTTCAGGGATTCCGGCGCATATCCTTCTAAATTTTAGGATTACTAACCATCATTTTATCTTCAAAGTGTAATGCAACCGGCCGCCATTTTGGATTAGGTTGAATACATTTAAAATAGGATTAATGCAATAATACGATTGAGTGCAAAACCGGAAGTCGTTTGAGAGCTGTTTGGAGCTATGACCTCTTATTTAGAAAGATATGCATACCTTGGGTTGTAGTAATTTATAAATGGAAGCTTGCATAACCCTACGT
>OX104063.1:263113989-263248805 GCA_944474145.2 Dicrocoelium dendriticum | reverse complement strand
TTACAAATGAGGAACTCATTATGGACAGGCCATTTAAATACACCCGATTAGGGTTAGGCGATCATGTCACCATGCTTTACAAATCTATGTTACGCTGAATATCCTGAGGAAAACACAAAACGAATACATAATTAAGCACATTCCAACATTCTGAACAATCTAGTTGAGGCGACCGATTAGGAGTTTCTTAAAGTTGGCTCACCTGATAATGTCTGGATACAGTTTGTTGGCAGCTTCAGCAATCTAATCATAACTGCTTCGGAAAAAATGGTTAGTTTTACTAACCCCTCGTCTTTCATCAAAAGTAGAACTCGCAAATGCACGCATATAAGGGATACAGCTTGTCATAATTGCAGAGCTGGTCCTTGTCACGAAACCTGGAGTGATTACGTGACCCAGCGCAACCTGTGTAACATAGTTGTAAGTGAGAACATTTGAACTCACCAATGACACTTGGCCTATAAGTTTGTTAACAAAATGTGCTCCTATAAAAGCAAGCTAATACCACATGGAAAGGAAAGCTAGCTGTCCTGTCAGTTAGCATGTCAGTCGGAGTGGTGCAAAGAGCTAAAAAGACAGCCAACGCCCTACGGTTGCAGCATGTCATCACCTTCCAACAAGATGTCTATCCATGTTACCTACGTACATCCAAAGAACCCAACTGCATCTATTTTACCGCCACAGCTCTGTTGAAGAAACTGCTTTCACTACGCACCTACAGCCCCCCGGTATCCAAATATTCATCTACTTGTCTTGAACGTAGCAGCAACAACGCTGGCTGGACCATTATTTTATTTTTTCAAACTTGCTTGGATAAACAAGTTGCGCATGCCATGCAGAAACATGGTTTAATCGATATAAATTGAAAAGCCATAATCGCTCGGAACCCGCCAAATATCTCCTGGTAGCCCTCTTCCCTGTGCTCTCAAAGGTGATGAAGGCAATCACCGCTGAGGCTTCAGCAGACTATCTAGAACGTCACAAAATCCTAGCATCCGGGCAACACTGTTTCCGCCAGCATCTTTCATGCTCTACCATCCTAAGGAATTGAACGCCGTATTTGGACGGAAGCGGCCGATACAGGCAGAAAGACAGACTTCATTTACCTTGAAGTCCCCAAAGCCTTCGGCGGACTAGAAAATCGCATTCTGCTTAATAGGATTAAAGCTATGGCGTTGATACTCCGGACCGCGGTTGGATCAGGAATTTCCTGCAGGATCGGCAACTGCAGGTCAGAGTTCGAAGTACGCTGTCTGTTCCGATTTATGTCATACACGGAGTTCCACAAGGATCAGTTCTGGGATCGTATCAGTTTTTCATGTTCATTAACGAGCTTACCCTTCGGTTTTCTTGCTGTTCCCTGATGATGTTAATATATGTTGGACGATCGCCGACCCAGCAGATCACAATGTATTACAGGACCTGGACAGAGCGTATGAAGAGTCACTATATTATCTGCTCCAGTTTAATTCAAGGAAGTTTAAGTTGGTTCACATTCTTCACTAGCCGAAAACACATACAAGCTTGGAGCTCTGGTCCTGCAAGCAGTCACACAGGAGCGCGAAATTAAGGTACTAGTTTAAGCTGATCTGCGCTGCTCAGAACGATCTAGGAAGGTGACAAAGACTGGGAACAACCCGCTTTCATGCAGCGGGTGACAGTTGCGCGGTTGGATCCCTCTGACCGTTCGCATTTGCTTAACTCATACGTGCGAACTCATGTGAAATACGCGACCAAGGTGTGGCAGTCTTGACAAAACAAGACATTACAGCACTCCAGATTCCAAAACAGCGAGCCATGAAGCACCTCAAAAAGAAGTTTAATCCTCCTTATCAACTTTGACTTATGACACTAACTTATGCAGCGGCCGGTACCGCCGGATACGTGACGAGCATTTCTATGGCCTACCAGATTTTAAGAAACCCCGCTCACGTCTGCCGTTACCTGCTACAAATGAGCCAAAACATGAATTTGTGGTGCCACCAATTCAAATTGACTACGCAATACAATCGACCAGCGTGTCGACGGAACTTCCAATTTCTTCGTGTTTGTCAGCCTTGAAATTTATTTCCATATTCAGTTGTTTCTGCCCCCAATTTACCTGTGTTTACAAAACGTCTTATGTTGTACTAACCTACCTACACTGCGATATGAAGTTCGCGTGGCTCGACAGATGATATAGTGCGACGAAGGTTGCACCAGCAGAATTGAACAGTACAACTGTGGTTGGCTCTTTCTGCGTGTTTCTGTGTTAACACTGCGGTGATTACAGCAAAATAATTTGCATGTTATCCATTTGTATTTTATGCATCAGGTTGGGGTTCTCCATTTGTTTTCCTACGGGACTTCATCGGCATCCGCGTTTTTGCCCGTTATATACCATTATTTAATTGTTCAATGTGTACACCCGTCTATCTTGATTTCATGCAGTTAGTGAGCGCAATGTATGTCGGCTTCTTGTCATCACTCAATAAATATAAATCACATCAAGTAAAGTAAATGGTTTGATGCATCGTCGAATCGCTTTCTAAAAGTAGGTAGCGTGGGCGCTGAAATGACAAAGTCGGATGCACATCCCACGTCTGACAAACTGGGAAATAATTCCGACGGCACGCAAGCCGATGTATTGGTTGGCAAGTTATAATTTACAACCCTAAATTCTGTGTTGCATACAAGCTTCAGGTAGCGGCAAGAGTGACAGGGTTTTCCAAATTCTGAAAGACAGGATCAGGTCACCCCGTAAACGACGATAAATTCCGCTGTACATTCCCAGGGATTTTAGTCGCCTATGAGATTGCAGGTAGGAAAACTCCCTCACATATATTGTCACCCTTCGCTTTGCCGTCTTCAGTGCAACTAAGTCGCGTTTTCACCACGGATGCCAAGCTTGGATCGTGCACTCTAAATTGGGCCTCATATATACATTCAGCTTTTGGGAGAAGATGAAGAGAACGAACCACCCGAACGCCCTCCGTAACAGACCAACATGTTAGTTATCGGTTTTGGACACTTTCAAGGACTAGACCGAACAGCCGAGGTCGTATTGGATTAAAATCAGAAGGTTTCATTCTCGTGAAGCGGTTTTCAGAATGACGTCTCCAAGCTTATATGCATACATGGGGTTGTAAAGTACATGCACGGTTTGCACTTGCCAGTTTTAAACGGTAGTATATAGCTTTCGACTACCCAAATGTCCAAGTCTGGTTGCATCATATCGTGATCTTTCTGACAGCCGATTGCCTCCATATCTTCTTGTCATTAGCAAAGAGTCGCCATTTGGCCTTGATGACACTAGCAAGGTCGTTTAATAATAATAAAAATAACGGCTGCAGTTACATTAACCCATTTAGAACACAACAGTCACTGATAATTTGATCAGACCATGAGCCTCGAACATAAACATGAAGACGCCGCAGAAGGAAGAAGTTCCTAATACATCCAAGAGGAAGTTGCCAAACTCCGCATGCTTTGATCTTAAGGAGTAGTATGTGGTAATCTAATTCATCGTAGTCTTTAGAGTTTTCTAGGTCGATGACAGTCATTCTGATCCCACTGTCGGCTATATCAGTCCGACTGAGACGGGCAATCAGTATAATGGTAGTACATGACCGAAGTTGATGGAATCTGTATTGCGTGGTGCCGTGGTGCTAATCCTTTCAAAGTAGAGTATTATAACCTAAGCTACGATCGACTTTATCAGCTTTGAGAGCATCGAGTGGAGTGTCTGTGGACGATAGTTGGCTGGCTCTGAATGCCAACCACGTTTGAAAATCCGGGTAGTGATGCTTTGGTTCCGCATGTTATGGAACTGCTGTTCGTCCAGGCATCTTTGGAAAAATATCTTCAATCATTAAGCCATCAACGGAGCTGCGACCCGCAGTGCTTCCGGGTAATGTTGTCAACTGCTGGGAACTATGTATGCAACGACCGCAGATTCCTAAAAATAGTCACCGAAATAAAGGTGAGGTGTGTCACTACTGGCGGCTGGAAGATTGGGACAGGTAAGATGAAATTAGCACGTCGGAAAGTTGGCTCATACGATGTGTTGTGCGTTGGATGTATCCTCGGCGATTTGAGTATATCCAACGGCTTATATTAGTGAGATAACACCACGTTTCACGTTCTGGTGGCTGTTCAAATATTTGTACATCAGCATTTTGTTGGTAGAAAACGTTTCTTCCAGACTGCAGGTTAATTATTTGTCTTTACAGACAAGTGTGCTAAAGTAAGTACGTGTAACCAATTAGTTGAGAAATTTGTTATGGCTAGGGTTCACTCTACACAATTACTACACGGCGTCTCTGTCATCCCTTTCGACTTCTGCTACTAACAAATTATTCCGCTTTTGTGGAAATAAACTGCGGACATTAATTTAAGAGTAAACTCCATCCAAGCACTGTCGAGAGAACAGTCGTCCGTAAGCTCGCAGATGGCATCTCCCATAAGTTCTTCTTGTATCCCATTGTGGGTCATTGTTCGAAACGAATTACTAGAATATTCAGGATACTTCGTATAAGACAAAAAGCAGTAAATTATTGTTACTTGGTCTTTCTGATCCATGGGGCTTGGTTTCTCAGTTATGAGGCCTTCGTTCCTGAGCACTAAAGAAAGCGCAGGTAGTTTATTTCCGGCTCTGCATCGGGTGGGCAAAATGAGATACATAAAGAACGGAATGTTTGAATATACTCTTGCACGTTTGCCTTGATTGGCTCATTGGGGGATGTCCGAACTTTCAAATAGTGAACTGCATATTCGCCTGAGATGAGAACATGACTGTGTCGTATATGTAGGAAAATTCTCAATGAAAATGCCAGGCGGGATTCAATATCGGGCTGATATCGGGGTGCGAGATACGACGGCAAAAACGTGCCGTTGTTTCTAAATTGTAGACTGCACGAAAGTTAGCCTATGATCGGCATTTCCGGATCGACCACTAGTTCGCAATGCAGGTCTTTGCGGTAGCGTAACTTTAACGCTGCACTTGCTAGGGTGATCGTTTATTAGAATGGACATACCGAATAAATATCTTTGGCATCGGTAATTTCTGAGTGCAGCCAAGTTACCAGGACAAATATGAGGTTCCAAGCATGTGAAGCTTGTCTTTGCCGCAGTTCAGCAACATTTTTCAGAAGACCTTGTGCATTAGTTTAGGTGCATAAAATTTTGTCTGTTCCTAGCAATGAGTCTCGGGATGCTTGTTTTGGTTAAATTATTTTGCCGACGGGTGAAAGATCGGCAAATAATTATCTGTTGGATGGAGCACTAAAATCATCCATGGCAGATCCATGGATTCCACCATTACCACTTTGTTTCTATGTTTGTATGAACTTATGGGTGTGTTTGCCAGTTTCCTTGGCTAGTTGCTTGAGGTAATCATAACCCTTGTGTAAAAATCGTCCTAATAAGTGATTGCTCTCGTGTCTCTTCTTAGCTAAGCTGCTTTGATCCGGAGCTCCAAAAGGAGTGATGCTGCGGCCCGCGTAAAATCCCTCCACCACCATTTCTGACATTTGTCTAGATTTTTATAAAACGGTAACAATACTTCGGTCACATCTTTAGTAGTTTGGCGATCGCTGCACCCTTGGTGTCGATTGCGCTATGACGCTTTCCAGGGAGATGGTCTCGCAATGTATCATCATTGATCCTGGTTGTGAATGATGGCCTTGCGGTCACCATGAATTCCAGCCTTGGAAACGCCGTGTACAAAGATGGTCCTGGCTACCGATTCCTTCTGGTTTTAGTCCAAACAGTGCGTCGGATATCTGCTCTCACTCCACAGAATGTCCAGGAATAGGCGGATGTAACACGACCCATTCATGAGGGCAGCTGTCGAGAACAGAACAGCTTCGGCTTCATTGGCAGATGTCAGCACGATTCGGAGAAGTCTTGGTTCCCCCTAGTGCTGTGAGTTTGGATGACGTATAATACCTGTCAAATTGACGGGCTTCGCCACTACACTTATAATGCCACATATAGTGTTCCGCTGGTTCATATCATCTAGATATGCACCTTTTGAGGAATTTACCTCAAATCTGGAAATTTGGTGCAGTTTACCGCTGATATAGTACGTGCAACTCGGGTTGATGTTAACCCACCAGCCGGTCTGCATACAGCCAATGGAGACTGTGTGCGCAAAGCTTCTTCTTCTTTTAACAGGGGTCCAGCGAGAGTGGCCGAAGGTCTATGTTTTCCTCAACTTTGTCAACACTTGATTTCCGAGCTTCGCTGGTGTTGCAGTTATACTGCATTTTGGAAACAGTTTAGAGGGCGGACGTGTCCGTAACCATGCTGAATCCAATCGTACTCTCGGTGTCTTTTGCAGGCACATTTGAGCAACTGATAATATTGTTGATTAAAATCACGGATGGTGCAATTACAGCGCGCAACCCAGCATTCTTTCGCAGTTTTGATACGGAGCCTGATGGGGATAACTGCGATTTTCTCCGTTACACTTTCGTTAAATAAATCACTTTGGTGCTCCTCATTCTTTCAATAATTTACACCAGACTTCCGTACTTCTGCTATAGTTCATGTACAACCTATACTAGTTGGATGACCATACATACTTAAAAGGACAACAGTGAATCTGTTTTGCTAATGTTTAGCTTAAACTGGTTCACTGTGTGCTTGAAACATTTACGATAAAATTTGGAAAAGCTGTTGCTGCACCGGATTCTAATTCGTACATTTTTATAGCGTAAAGGAAGGCTACCAATTACTACCAATTAATATAGATAGATTACTATAGATCTAAATGTAGTAACATTGGTTGCCATAATCGTATGTGTCGATCGATGCTATTCTGATCAAAGCACGAGCGCCTATGATTTCCTGCGGGTCGCGTGTGCGTTGAATTATCTGCAGGTTCAAGACCGTCGTGTTCTGTGCGTCTGGCCGGGGCAGGTTTAAGCGGCTACATCGTTCACACGGCAAACAGAGCGACAGTAATACGGGCACATTATGTACGATAGATACTTTGATGAACGGTCCAACGCCTTGGTAGCCGATTCTTCAAATAAAAGAATGAAGTTGACTTTCATTTGAGACCACAACCATTGCCTTTTGGTTTTTGGTTAGGAAAATTAATCGCTTGGGTTATTACGGGTATGTTGCAAAAACCGTAATGAGCAACTACAATTGATTCACAGAAGCTATATCCGACAGATGGAATACACTAGTTAGCAGTGATGGAGCTGGGTCGAACGGGTGTGAACACGAGATTGTGTGACCAAAGGCAGCTTAGAAACAACGACAACACGTGTTCACGGATGAGCGATTAGCCGTCAGGTTCATTCAAGTTCAACGCAAGTCACTGGGACTAGTGCACAACAGTTAATGTTGGACTAACAGTTAATAAAAAACAATTTCCATGCGAATGGAATAGTACACGCATTAATTTATTGGATCGCCTATATCAGCTACATCAATACCTCGCACACGGTAGATTAGGTGATAGCCAACTACGACCTTACCTCATTCTTTGTAAAAACAAATGTATGAAGAACAATAATCAGCCGATCTGACATAACGCATAGTTTTTAATTATTCATTTATTAATTAACCTTCACTAAATGGCGTATGAACGCACGCTTTATAGTAAATGCCTTTATTCGCATTTTTATTTTCCGAGTTATAATTGCTTACCTGTGTGTGTTATTTGTCACGGAAGCGATATAAATGGGGATAGTTCACTGTCAGGAAGATCATCTTCTTGATTCACGTTAATCCCGGATAAGCACAACTGGGTTTATTTTCCTTATCTACAATCCTTTACTTGTGTTCAAATATCAGGCGCTTTATCAGCATCTCGCCATATGGAAATAAATAAAAAAACATGCATTTCAATGCGTATTCCCAGGATACTCCATGCATTCAATTTACTAAACTGGCTTTATCTTGAACGAATATGAAATACTTTATGTTTCTTTAACGGTTCAATGACACTTAATAAATGCGCAAGTCGCCAATTGGTTCTACAACCAAACCCCTCCATTCGTTCATTCCCTGGTTTTCCCACAACCTGCATTTAATTAAACCCGAAAAAATATGTTTTGCTCTCACTAGACTGTATTTGGCTGTGAAGGGCAGACAACTGCTTTTAGTTAACTTACGTTACAATGCTGTGAACAACGTTTCCACCTCGTTAGTGGCTTCTGCATTTAAATGCATCTAGCACGTTATTTCTTTCTAAATTTATCTCACTCCTAATATCTACCGGCCCAATAATTCAATACTGCCTAGTATATATGATTTAGAAAGCATGACTCCCTCAGAACTCAGTTGTTAAACGGCAAGCGTTTATACGGCAAAGACAACTCGTCGAAAATGCATCACGTTTGGAAGCCAAACACTTTTATATAAAGCATTTGAAGACGAACACTGAGGGAAGTCAACATTTCACATTGTATCTTCAGTGCCAACACAATAACATGAAAATGTATACGACGACAGATAAGGTGAGAACGGAACGATTAAGACGAGGGTATGGGGCAGGCGTGACACCCCTACGCCCAGGGCAGCCTTAGGCTTACGAAACATTTTCTTCATACAGAGTGCCGGTTTGTACGGCTGATCGCGACTGCCACTGCGAAACGTAGGAAACGGAGTTAGTATGTCTTAACACGATTCTAAACATTTCGGCCGAATAAGACTGATGACAAGTGGCCGGTAATTGTCTACGTATGGATGAAACAGGTGGCTTACGTGAACAGGTGGCATGAGCTACAGACGAATGTGTGATTTGATTCTGCAGACATTTATATACATATTTCCTTATTCTGAAGTTCAGCGATTTATTGGTACGACCGATGTAGTGTCTAACACAACTCCAAATAAATTGGTAATTATAATGTGAGTTAGCGACAATAGGTTGTCTTTCTGTCATTGGGGTACCGAGAATTTGATTAGTTTTGTTGATAAGAACAGTTTCAGCAGCATAATAAGTCCTCTGGATTGCAAAGTTATGCGCTTCCTTGTCCTCTTAGTGACAAAATCATCATTAGATGGTGATTTGATGTAGATTTGCTTTATAACACTGTGGACACCATCTGTCGGGGCACCCTTGCCTGACTATATTTTCGGTAAAACCTCTTGGATATCCACTTTTTAACAGCCTAACCTTGAGCGAGTTTATTTCATCATCTAAACTGTTGGTAGTGTAAATTTTGCTTGCATGTTTAAATGGCGTCTTTACTAAGGTCCACTTGTACCGCATTGGGGAGAAGCTGGTAAAGTGCAGATACCGCCCTGACCAAGTCGGCCTTCAGTTAACCTCACTTTTGATGAACCCATCTGCTTTTCGGCGAATCAACACATCCAGATATGGGAGGCAGCTCCTGCATTATTTTACCCTGGTTACTGTGGATTCGTACGCACATTATTCAGGCAATCGGTTAGACGCGCGATGTGCTCCTCTGATGAGCTAAACACTAAATATCATCCACATACCGCTTATAATAGGAAAAAGGCGATATTTCTACACTCAACTTCCTTTGAATCACCGACATAAAAAATCTGCTAATACTGGGCCCAACGGACTACCGATTGCCACCCCATCTATCTGGCGATAAGGAATGTTTTAGAATTGGAAACCGACGTTCTCAGTGCATAGTAACAAACCGTCATTTAATAATTCGACTGGCTTTTAAAGAGTTAAGTCGGAGCACACCGCCATTCCACACAAGTAATCAACTGTTCCATGTAGCGGAACATTGGTGAGAAGCGATTGTACATCCAAAGTGGCTCTGACTTTATCGGATACGAAAACTCATCTAGAGCCTCTGCAGTTCGGAAGAGTCTTTCAGACGGTGTGAGATAATCTACCGCTTTAACGGTGCAAGAACTTACATCAGCCAACGAGCTAGCCAATGTTGTGCCGAGTTTGCCATTGACAACACTGATATAATTCAGTCTTTCACTTCCATAGATGACGACCAGTCTGAGGCAATGAGGATGTTCCTTCGACTCAGTGAAACAAACGATGATTAGCTTACCGGAATATCGGTCAATCCATGTCCAGGAAATAAATCGATTGCGCTCGTCTCCCATTGGCTATCTGGCTAGCCGGGATGAGCCGCCTGTTCAATCAGTTCTGAAAACTGCATCGGATTACTGATGAAATTCAAAGACAAGTGAAGTATTTTGATAAAAAGATATTAATACGGACCTTCATACGTTTTACTTCGAACCTTGGTAAGCATCAATTAGCGGTCGGTACGACTGTGCTTTGGGGCATATTTAATTAGCAAAGAACTACAAATCACTGTTCCTGGCTTGTAGACTTCCTAATAATGCAGTGTTATATAATTGAATTGCGTCTATCTTTATTAGATGTAAAACACACATGCAGTGTGCGTCGAACTGGTTTGAGCGTGCAAACCTTACCCGTTAATATATTCGCGACATAAACTCATGATGAACCGCTCTCCTCCCAAAGTTCAATTTTCAAATTGGACCCATATAGTTGCAAAAAAATCAAGCAAATGAAGCAACTTGCCACTTTTATTTTGCCAAATCTTCTAGTCCCAATCGGTCGGTTTACGCTCCACTGACGCTTGTCTTCTTAACGGTAACGAAACATTCCATTCACATTTATGGCACAGCACGAGAAGCACAGATACATATATCTGAACAGCTTCCTATATTGATCGGCTTAGGACGTAGTGTTATTCGTGTACAGGCCAATGTGGTTGAACTACAAGAATACACTTCTATTAATTACACAAACAGGTACATAAAAGCCAGAAAGTCAGCTACAATATAATCCCCGGAAAAAGTGAATCCAACACCCCACCTATTTTAGGCCAAATAGCCCCAATTAAATCACTCGCATTTTGGAAAAATAAAATGCTGCATGCGTTTGAATGGAAGTTCAACCCACAAATATCCCTGGACCTAACGGCAACGACGATACACACAAATTAATTAAAGGCTACTTTTCTTTACAATGAACAAAAATTAGGCAATCCTGTCAATTCACTTTTTTACTCACTCGGACCATATTCTACTCCGAAACAACCGCTGGACAGAACCTAATAACGTGTTGATGACGTTTAATAAACTGAACAACTTATGCATATTTTGTACATTTACTTCCAAGCTATAAACGTTAATATGAGCGATTGCATGTACCTCAATTACTTCCCTGCAAATACACAAATACACAAGGTCTCCAGAACAAGATTGCCGAACTGCGGCTAGACATGTGTCACAGCCTAGGTCTTCATAATCCTTACGGAAATCTGGTTGCAATCAGAAATTACTGTTGCTAAAGTCCCGATGATTGATATTCTCCATTCGCATACGATCAACCTAGCAAAGGCAGCGGGGGGATATTACAACACAACAACGACCTGCAGTGCTTACCGGTGGCCGACACGGAAACACTGGTCATGGACTAACTCTGGGGCAGTCTACGATTAAGACGCAACGACACGTTTTGGCCGTTGTATATCCTCTCCCAATGTCCAGCCTAGAGATGAATTCCTGATTAACATTCTCTTGAACCAGGGTTCTCACAAGACGATACAGTCAAGTTTTCTTCACAAGCGAATACTGTATTTACTATTTTGAAGCTCCGGATTCCTTAACGAGCAATTCAAGCAGATGTGCAATAGTATATTCAAGCATTCCGCACTTTCGTCTTGTCAGTAAGCCCACCCGATTCAGAGCCGGAAATAAAAGATCTGCGCTTGGTTTAGTGCTTGCGAACAAAGTGCTCATGATTGAAGAACCAAGCCTGGAGAGCCCTCTGCAGGGGAACCAGGTACGCATAGTTTACGGATTATGTTTGTTATGCGGAGTATCCAGAAAGATCTAGTGACTTGTTTCAAACAATCACCCACTACGACATCCTGGCGGAATTTGTGTGAGACGCCAGCTGGGAGTTTCGGACGACTGTTCCATAGACAGTACTTCGTGGGTTTTCACTGACAACTGCAGTGTTCTGATTAAGTATGGAAATGTCAACAAGCCCTTACGTACTGCAGGGGCACAATCATTCATTTAGAGATCTCGAAAGCGAATAACAGAAAGGGAAGCTGAGGACAAATTAGTAACCAGCAGTCTAGAGGAAGGGTTTTCCGGCAATAATATGCTAATGTACATATATCTAAACTGCCGCCTAGAATGCGAACCGTAGTGTTCTCCACTAAAATAAGCAGATGCATATGCTCAAACTGTAAGGGATGCAACAAATGTAAAACGGCTAGTTTATGAGTTCATTTTCGGACGTGCCACCAGCATCAATGTCACACCTGTACTCTTGGCCTAAATGCCCATTTTTAAACACGTCACCATTATTTTGCAGACCATGTTATGAAGCTGCGATATTTGAGCACCCATAATTCTCCCGAAGTTGTTAACATTCCCCCAAAAAGTACTGCAGATAACAGATAGGAGTAAAGCTGAACGATTAACGAGATATTTCCCAAGATGCTTCATGACAATCGCATGATCACAAGGCGATAAAAGTTTGTGAGCAGTGCTTGACACAGCGGTTAAAAAACAACATTCAGAATATGAATCAGGTGCCGTGTGTCTTGGTTTGCGATATTCAATGTCGACCGTTGGCTCAGTTGAATTTGAATTGAGTCTGTTCTAAATGGACCACAGGACCCTTACCCAGCTAGAAGTTTTGGGTGTGGCTCTATCTTGGATTGGGTCGGGAAATCCCGATCGGGGCCACGGCTGAATTTTAAGTCAGCCTCTGTTAGCGCCGTTACTATGAGCGTCACCGAAGTGCATGGATATTGTGTTCCTCTCTCCCATCCTTTCCTACCACGGCCGACGGTTTCTTATTTGTTTAGACTCATCAGGTAGAAATTGCTGAGCTGGGCGTGAAATTCGAAGCATAGCGCTCGGGAGTTATCACCATGTTCAGTTAGCCAAAGAGCTCCGCAAACAGTGCTTGACACAGCGGCAAAAAGTTGATTTTTGGATTTAAAGCACACGTCGTGTAACTTGGATCACGAATCTCAATCTCGATCGCGGCCTAGGTTTCACTTTTAGCCTGTGCAACTGTTACCGGAATGCAGGGCCTCGTTGTGGCCATCTTACTTCTCCCATCCACACAGCGCCTTTGCGTTGGCTAATATATGAGAGTAACTCTGTGACATGGAAGCCGTCTCACGCAGAGGTTATACGGTATTTATTACGTAATGTCAATTACCATGGCTGGTAAATGTAAATTAACTAATTTCAATTTAATTTGATTCCTACGTATTTTAACATAGCGACATTCCTATGCACTGTATGCGCATTATAATATTTTAAAATTCAATTTGAATATAAATTATCACATTAGCTACCAGCCTTAAACTTGACAGTTTCCTCGGGCTACGAAATTTTTGGTTATTTTCTCTCTATATTTCCATGCATGTTTGATTGAAACTAAATCATGAATCCTTATTTGTATACCTTGATAAGAGGGCTGAACAAATACGTCACAAATGTGAAAAGATGCAGTTTTCAACCGAAATTTCTAGCAGTCTGCAATGTTACAATATTTTACTTGTTTGTATATACGGCTACAAACAAAAGCACATGGTTACTGAAGTTATTAAGTGTAGGAAATACAGACTGCAACGTATCACCATTCTTCATCCCAATTTGGTAGTTAAACAAACAAAACACTACAATGCATCTTCAAGTTTCATGGGTATGTTAAATTATGTTACCATATTTTTATGTATCATTTGAAGATAAGTCATATATGAAACATGAAACTGCAGATTTCTGCCAGCTTCCTTGCTTGCTGTCGGATATACTATGTGTATGACACTAGTTATACTGATGAGCATTGAAGTAAATATAGTATCTTTCGGTCAGTAATCAGCACAAATCTTAAATAAAAAATTAAGTTTTGTTTATGTTGGTCCTTTTTATGATTCTGACATATCCAGTAAACTCTCCAAACCCGATACACAACAACGCTAAATACTTGGTGATGCGACATTTTATATAAGCGCTATGTTCGTTTCTAATTGTCTGGTGTTGATGGGATCTATATGTTAGGTCGTTCCAATAATCTAACACTAATGGCAAACTGGCAATCTTTATTGCTTTTCCGTACCCTATTGCAGAATTGAGAATGTGCTCCAAAAGTTATACAAAACTAAGTAAGATAGCGTTTTCATAAAATAAAATATTTTCCGGGTAAGAATGGTATAATGTAAAAGCGTATTAGGTCTATTTCTTACCTGATATTTGCAGCGATGCATGAATATGACCTAAAGCCATGGTATTCAACCTCCAAAAAAGGAAAGTTTCCTTACTATCCTAGACGGTCGCCTGATGAGGCCGACAATTTGCAGCATAGGAAATGTTAACCTGTTAATGCATATCCGAATAGAAATAATGTAAATTAGTCAAATTGTTTAGAAAACTTTAAATTATGTGGCCTGATGACAACTTGCAGATAATTATTCAGAAGTGTGACATATTTTGAGTTTCTTTGTGTCAGTTACCACTAAAGTAAAATATAAAGTTGATATTGGGGAAAGAAAAAGAATGTGCAAAAAGGATAAAAACCATTGTTAGTCATGTTTTGTATTCGCCACACGGGCTTAGACATGTTGACCCTCCTGAGTACCATAAAATGTCCATCAATTATAAGGTTTCTGGTGGATTAAGACATCCATACGGTTAGTCCAGTTAAAAACTTGATACCGTTGCACTTGGAGCTACGCAGCAAAAAAATATGCAGGTTTGATCTAACTCCAACAAACATTTGACTGAATAGCTTGAATTTCCGCAGTGGTGGATGATGTTGCTATTTTGGATGAGGATTCACATATCTACCGATCCAAATAAATCCCAGGCATGACATTCATAAAAGAATCAAAAGTTATCCTTATTTGGCTTTGGTTAATTGGTACGACATTTTTGTTGTAATTTGGATTTTCCTCAGTTACTATTTATCAGTTGTGACATAAATAAAACACTTATTTCTTGAGAAATGGAAGAGCTGTTCAGTAGTTATTTTGCCCATATATGCCGGGTGTCAAAAACATTAATTATAGCTAGAATATATTTTATATTCTAATTTGCTACCTCCAACTGATTTAGCTTGTAAAATCACAAATAATTAACTTTTTATTTACTGTAAAATCAATTCGACTAGAAGGGGTTAAATGCATCGAAAACCAAAGAATATTTATCCAAGTTGAGCCCGTTTGAACGTAGCAGTTAAATAATCCCTCCGAGTTTTCCAATTTAAAGTATGTCTCATGTGACATTTCTGTAGCTGCATTGTCCACGACTAAAATTAAAGTAACAATTATGTAAGACGAGTAAATAGGTCACAAATCTCTGTTCATGCTAAACAATAAAATTTTGTCATCAAGCTCTGAACTCAACAGAATTGTCAAATATCTATGCGCGAAATGATGCGTATCATAAGCAACATTTTCTCTCGAAGTTCTTACACAAAATTTGACGGTTGCATTAAAAACAATAAAACCAAGAACAGATACATGTATAATGGTAGAGATAAAGGCTTAATCTCTTGGAAGTCCGTTCTATAGTGAGCAAACCACAAGTTCATCTTGTGGCATTTCTGTAGCTGCGTTGTTTACGATTAAAATTGAATTAGCAATTTTCTAAGTCGAGTAAACATGTCACAAACTCTGATAATTTTAAACAATATTTCGTCATCAATAGCTATGCCCAACAGTTTCGTCAAAAAACCGAAGCGCGAAATTATACGCTTTATATACAACATATCCCATCGAAGTTCTTACACAAAAGTTGATAAGACAGTTGCATTAAAAACAAGAAAACAATGAACAGGAACATGTATAATGGTAGCGATAAAGGCTCAAGCGCTTGTATGGCTGTCCCATCGCGAGCACACTACAAGTGCATCTTGTCCTCCGTTTCAGATGGTACTCAGTAGCTCACCATTATTCCTAGACGTATTGTTCAACTGAATGCACATTTCCGGTACACGCATTTTTAACCACGCCCCGAGATCTCGCCAGTCGGTATGGACGCAACACTCATCGAAACTGCGCAAATTAACATATCAGATTTCCAGCATTATCATTTAGAAGCTGATATTAAATGCACCGAGATTGGTATTTAACAACACGTAGGCTATTGAGTATATGTTGGCGTCATAGAGTACTGGCACACCTTTTTGTCGATACCTATAATAATAGTCATAAATATAATCGTAAAATCTCGGTTGCTTTATTTGCTTTAAATTGCCCTTCGTTGGGTAAAACTTAAAAAATATAAAGATAAAGAAATGAGATTGGTACACTGGATCAACTGATTATTTAGTGCAAACATTGCGTGGGGGACGAACTAAGAGAAGGCAATTTTAATCATTATTTATTGTCTACAATACAATAGCAATAGTATCAGGTAGTCTGCAGAGATTAGCCAACCATTTATTCGCCAACCTGAAATCTAAGCATGGCCTTGGAGATAATCTGGATATAATGATTTGTCATAGATTTGTCTGTGCACATCAATAAAGCAATACAGAGGAAACTAGAGATTTCACTTTCGGATACTCAAGATCTTTTGAAAACGAATATAGTCTCTGCTTATATATTGGGTTTACAAGGAACGCAACAATCATCTAAGAAACTTAAGCAGCTTATTTATTAGGATAAATCTTCAAAAGTTTAAATGTCAAGTTACAATAAGTTTATAGTCGAACTGCTTAAAAGGTAACTTTACTTTGCGCTCCTCAAGTGTATGACAGAAGCTGCTAATGCAAACCAACAAAATGGTAGTTGATCCCTAATCGTATCTCCATGAACAACAACTCTTGCAATTACATATATGTGTTGTTGATGTGTTAATGGTTTGTCCTGCGATAGGTAATCTGATTTTACTATGATTACCATTGACACAAGCACTAGCCAGTCTGTTCAATATGATCAATTCTAAATTCCATAATATTCAGTTTGGCTCATCACACCCCATGAGTTCAATCCCCATTAGCAGACCTATGGAATGCGCATCAATAACGAGACACAATAGGCCTCAAAGCGCCTTGTGCGTTTCCGGATTAGTCTGTGATATGGAGGTTGTGAATTACTGGGATGAAGGCATTAAAATTATAACTAAAATCAGGCTCCTCCTGCCTAACATAATCTATATAGTCTCTCCTATTTTCAAATGATATTGAAGTAGCGTCTAGCGAGCAGACGTCGTGAACTCGTCGGCTGGCCACTGTCTGTAACAGTGGACGATTGGTCGTGCCATATTCCAGTTAGCTTGAGAATAATATAACCTATCTAACGTCTCTATGATTTAGTGGCTTAAGCTGCTGGCTAGTTGGCATCTGCTCTACCGGGCATAGCTTCCGTTCTCATTAGGGGACGGTGGGAATGCGAAACACTAAAGAGCCGCAATAGGGAGAAGCGCGTTTGGTACTTTCCTGTAAAATGCGATGCTATGTAGCTTGTGAACTACAAGGATAACGCTTTAAAATTATGTTCAACTAATAAGGGAGCCGAAGTACATTTGGTAATACTGAACAAGAGAGAGATCCGTTGTCATAATTCATAATAAACTGATGGGGGTTATCCATAGGAGACGTTTATCGTGCTGCAAGCTGTTTAACAACAGTTTCAAAATTAGTAATTTCATCATGTTTTCCAACAAACCCACTGCTCTATTAATCCCGCCGTTACGTTTAACTCAGATCTATTATCTTCAAGTATAAATCCATTAGTATCAACTTGTGACAGGCGATTTGCTTGCTCCTTCTATTTGAAGAGTTAAAGTCTACACAACCCACAAACAACTTTTTTGTGTAAAGTTATTATGTTAATTACATCGTAAACACAATAGTCCTAACTGGGTGACTATGGAATTAATGACGTTAGGCCATCGTTTGGAGAAAACTACCTTTTCTTCTGCGTCATAATTGCCAATTGAACTATGCTAACTGGGCGGTACAAGTGCGGCACTTGCCTCTAAATGTTATACTGCATCTGTCGGTCATATCATAAGATGTTTGTTTCCAGTGTTTCAGCTTTCTTAACAGTTCCGCCTGGTGCGTAAGAGACGCAACAGTCTAGTACATTGCTGTTGATGTACAAATGTTTAAATACTTGTACTTTAATGAGTCATTTGGTTTTACCTCCTGCCGTTTCTGTGGTCCAAACAAATGGATCAATGGAACAGTTAGTCTCTGCTGGAGAGGACGGAGTACACTGTTATTGTTGCGGTGCTAGGCTCGAAGTTTGGTTCTATGCCCTCAGTTGGATCGGACTACGGTCCAGCCACCGCATTTGCGAGATGGATTCTCAAAAGCAACATACAGCACATTGCTGGACTGACCGCGGTATTCTTAATTTTAATACCACTGTAAGTTTAGTTATGTTCGATAACACATATGTGTATCCGCTTTCACACGCATATACATATATATCCGTTTAAACTGATTTCCTTAGGTTTTGCGAGCATGACATTTGTCTGCGTACATACAAGTGTTTTTATGTGAAGGAGTGTGAGCCGGCTCCGCTGAATAAGCTTGGCTCCATCCACCTGCTTCGCGGTATTATTCCTTTGTGTTGACACTGGATTTGGTGTGTGTGTTTGTGTGTGGGTGTGTATGTGTGTGTGGTGCAACGCAAGCCACCCATGTCCACTCTGTAGGCGCAGGAGTCCAGTGAATTTCCCAAGTAACATGCGACACATAACTCAGATGCAACTGCCCATGTTTACATATTCGATAGGCTGTTGCCTTCCTGAAATCATTTATTCTACTCTCTTTAGGAATAAGCGCTATTGAACGTTCAAAATAAGACAATGTTTCCAGCGACATGGGAACGTTCTGTAGGAAATCTTAATGCCAGCAACCACATACTAGTATACCTAAAATTGCTCTAGCAACGATAAATTACGTTTTTGTTTTATACCACGGAAATCGAACCTATACTTCATCTTTATCGTATATGCTGGTATAATAACCTCTGCATATTCGTTGTCTTCAGATTATGAATGTTACATTTTTTACGTAGAAACTTGTAACCCCAAAATTTCGTTGCTCTCTGCTCACATACGCTGCAAAGACATAAATAAATTACATTACAGCGATATATATTGCATGAGCAAATTCTAAATACTTAACAACCATATTCCACTTTTTATATGTGGATGGCGTTAATATTCTAAAACTGTTATTTTCTTCGTCTTGTAAAATGTACCACCATTGATTATAAACGCAATTTTTCTCTGAGGGTCAATCGAAATGTCTCCTAAATTATGAGGACTAATACACTCAATCGCTGTCAATATGGTTGTAGACGAAAATCCGCATTGCCTCACTGTCCGTTAAATTCTGCGTAGGGTTGAATAACTCAGTTTATAGAATACAGACTAAAAGTAAAGGTAATCATCGACAAGATTTCGCTATTTAACAGCATTTAATCCCGCTATTAACTACCTGCCGGATTTTTATTGGCATGTTTCCTTTGAAGCAGAGTATGACATGTATAGTGATGCAAATGCAATTAAATTACAAAACTTTTTATACTGCGAGATCCATACATGGGCTAAGCGATCAACACGCCAACATCAGTGACTCTATCTGTCAACATGTTTACCATAATATTTAAGTAATCAAACATACATTACCCGACTGCAACGATTTCCCCGTTACTGCAGTAATTAGCTGTTAAACCCATAATCAAAATGATATGATATTAAATCTTGAATACATTGTCACTCACAGGGGAAAGCACTGTATAGTTGTTTCCTCCTTATAGAATTCATTAACAATTGGCATTTCATCTGAAGCGCTTGAGAAACGAAGGCGCAATGCCGCTTCTGCAAGCATGTTGTCCAAACGACTAAGATACGGAGGACGTGAGTGATAAAATTTACGATAACATTGGGTGTGATTTAGCGGCGCTCATTATCTAATGACTTACACTTTGTTGCTTAGCAGAGGACGGTGTTGCCCTATCAACAAGCGAATAAATTACAATAATAACCAAACAATTTACTAGAAGAACTTCACTGTAGCAGTTATCATTATTTAAATTGCTCTTCTGTGTAATCATTTTTCTAACGACAACATTTAATACAGTTTGTCTGAATTGAGGACAAACTGCCAGAATATATTTCTTTGAAATCCGCGCTCCCGCTGTGATTATTATTCTGCTGTGCTGCTGCTGTTTGCGTACGCTGCATTTAAGTGTGCTTGAAAGGCGCATACCTGCAGTGGAACTTCAATTGAACGTCTGCTCTTATTGTGTTGAAATGGTTTGGCAGCAAGGTAGTTTAACGTATCCGGCTGAGAATGTGATGAAATGTCGCTTATTAATTTTGCAGTTTCCGTTTATTGGGTCCGGTTTATTTAAGTAGGATCCACTTTTCGTTTTCTTGAAATAACGTCCCATATAGAGTAAACGTTTACTTGTCTCCATTGCCTCTGATGTCGTCGACGTTATTTATCCTATACATCTAGAACCGCAGAATAAGAAGCCGAAGCCAGTTTTCGAAAACACAGCACAACATCTGATGAAGCGCCTCTGTAGCAACTAGTTTCCGGTGTCCAGCTGGCTCACTGCCCTCCTTCATCCTAATTTGCGCGACATATGCGTTCGTTTGTTAGTTCGTCGAAGCTTGAACCTCAATACGGCATCAAATTTGACTATATATCTTCCGGCCAATATCAAAGCCATTCTTTCAGTATTGTCGACGATCTCACACTAGAAAAGCTCACAACAGCTGCTGACAAGGTGCATGAATGTGTCCTTAAAAATACTATGCATCAAGTAAAATAATCTGTCTTATCCAGCTCATACCGTACCGGTTTGCGAGCAGCGACAGGTTTTCTAGTTTGGAACTCGGTATGTCTGCGATTGAAATTGAGTGCGCTAATACCCGAAGAAATTCCACTCAAAGCACTTACAGCAGCAGATCAGGTTTATATCAGCGACGGTCATACTGCTGCGTTCATTGTAGTGTTGGTAAGACCGAACGTAACTGCAGTCCGGGTTGCAAATACACGAAATCAGGTTCATTGTTGCAACCGAGAATCTTCAAAGCCAGTCAATATTGACGATGGCTGCCGTTGGTCAATTCAACGGTCGCATTCTGTATGTGTTCCATACAACGACTAAGATTCAATCGCCATCAATACATGCGCATAAATTAGCGTTGTACCGAGAACTTTTCAAAAATGCGTTCAGCAACCGGCCGGATTCATGCAATAGGTGGATATTCCGAATAAAGTAATTGCATGCGGCTGAAACACCTAAACCAAATCCATTTTTGCGACAGAAGTTTCCTTTTAGCTTTACCATTGCGGAAGTTCAAAAGCCTATAATTGACAACGATTTCCTCAACAAATTTGGCCATTCGGTTTATCTTCGCCACCGAAAGATATAAGATTATATAACTTCGCTAACTGACTCTGTCTAGGTTAATAGTTAACTCCGTCGGACCTCGCCTACTCATGCTAGAGTGTAAGCATTGTTCTACACTGCTACATCAATTTCCATCTTTGTTGAGGACGAATAAGAAAACGAATGAGCCCAACAACAAGATATTTCACCATGCCTTGAATGCGGGTCTACTTGTGTTTGCAAATCCCTGAGGGCATCCTGCCGACAAACTGCAAGCGAACAAATGATAATTCGAGCCCTTTCTTCAACCTCGTATATTTAATCTTTAACAGTTTTTAGAATTGTACTTTGGATCTGGTATCTCAAAAGATTGGTGAAGGGAACGCATGTGGCTCTCAAGGACGTTACAGTCCCTGGTCGATATATTATTCTTCATCGTGCTTTTTATTGGAATTAGCGGAGTTCTTAATTTCTAAGTATTACCCGGTTCGCGCGTATCACCAGTTCCAATGACACCTGAAAACGTTACATAAACGGCCGTTAACACCTCTGATGCCTTAACGAGTTTATCTGAATGCCTTACGGTCTCCGCAACGCCGCGCAGTCTTTACAACATATTACGGAACAAGCCATTTTTGGTCTACAGATTGATTTCGTCCTTTTTACGTTTTGATAGACAGTTGCACACTGGAAGTTCTCTTGGAACATCTAAAAGTGTCCTAACGTTTCGATTACCACAACCTCACCAACAAACCTGATAACTACGTAATTGGTTTAATATGCATCGAAGTTCTTAGCCATATAATCGATAGTATGGACAACAGTCCCATTCCTGAGAAGCTCCAGGCAATCCTGTAACATCCAATACCTCAATCTTTGGAAAACCTACGTCGTTTATTAGACATGGTCAGTTACTACGGAAAGTTTTTATACAACTGTGCTGCAGTTTTCAGCCGCTGAATGATTTACTTAAAAATAGCTTCTCTTAGCTACTTGAACACATGGAGGATGCTATTCACGTGCTTAAATCTGACGCCCCGCAATCAGCTGTGTGGGCTGTTTTAAAGATAATGATCGGTAATCAAATGCAAATATTGTCTTTCCTTTCTTGGAAGATAGAGCCAGCACAGACCCCTACGCTTTATGTTCTGCTTCGGATGGCTATTCCTCGCAAGATCCATGGCACATAGATTACCTCACAAATTTATATGCCGACATTTGTTATAGTGACGTTCGAAATAATCTCGTTGCCTATGAATTAACTCGTGCTTATGTTCACCAGCTTTCGCATTCAGCTATTTATTCTCGTGGGTTTGTCAGTTGCGCAGGCGAACGATCAAGATTTGCAAAATTGGATGAAACACCTCATTCAAATTCTTGCAACTGCCTCTGTTAAACTCGGAAGCAAGGATTTACTACGATGTTTCCAACGGTAAGCCAAGACCAATTCCTACTCAGTGTTTTAAGCTCACCGTGCATCACTATTTTAATGGGCAGCTGCACCCATGCATTTTTTCCACTGTGAGATTAATCACCAAAAGTGATATTTAGTCCACTGTGTTCGTGGGGATCTGGCAATGGGCTAAGTATTTTCTCCACCGTTAGAATATCAAATATCATCGACGCAGAATCACTGCAGCCGGAAACTTCTCACGCCCTGAAGCATGCTTTCGACATATTCATCCAGATTTAATTAGACCTCTGCATCCAGCGAACGTTTCACGTTTTTGTTGTTGTGGTTAGTATTGCTGACACTTCTCTTCCGTAAAATAATTTTATCACCGCAGCCTTGTGCACAATTTGTTTGAATTGACTACAAAATACCAGCATATACTATTTTGAAATTCGCGTTTCTGTCATGCCGATTTTCCGCTGTGGTGTTGCGGTTTGCGTACGCTGCCTTCGAGTGTCGGTGGAAGGTACATACCTAAGGGAAACTTTGATTGAACGTCTCTTCCTATTGTGTTTGACGTGCACGACAGGTATATCGATCACCCTAATAGGAACTTAACTATGAATTGAGTGATTTGTTTTTTCTATGGTACATCATTCTTACTGCATTTCGTAGACCGCTATATGTAGTTGAGTTTTGTGCTAATCAAAAAGAATTGTAAGCATCGAGCTCTGCCCGACAGACGTTTAGTGAAACAGATTTTAATTAGCTAACGCAAGGAAATGAGAATATTAAACTGCTGTAGCTCACTAGCTTCGGGTTCGAGGGGTTCCGAGGTGTACCTATACTCCCGGTTTTCAAATGTTCTCATGATATATCAACCAGATGAGTAGACAAAATTAAGAAACCAATCGGTAATTTGTGTGCTTACCGAGCAACATCAAATATTCTGTTTAACAATAGATGAAATTAGAAGGGAAGTAAACCGATGCTCACAACAAGAATAAACTTCTATTAATTACACAAAAAGATACATATAAAGCCAGAGAGTCAGATACAGCAAATTCCCTGGTAAAAGTGAATCCAACACCCCATTTATCCTTATTCAAAAATCCCTAAATAAATCACTTAAATTTTGGAAATCAAAAATGATGCGGGTGTTTGAACGGATGTTCAACCCACAAATATCCCTAGACAAAACAGCAACGACGGTACACACATTTTAATAAAAGGCTCATTTTTTACAATGTATAAAAATTAAGCAATCTCATCAACTCACCTTTTGACTTACTCGTGCCATATTCTACTCCGAAACCACCGTTTGACAGAACCTAATAACGTGTTGATGACGTTTAATAAACTGAACAAATTATGTATATTTTGCTCATTTTCTTCCCAATTATAAAAATTAATATGAGCGATTGCATGTACCTTAATTACCTCCCTGTATATAGACCAATGCACAAGGTCTCCAGAATAAGATTGCCGAACTGCGGCTACGACATGTGTCACATCCTAGGTCTTCATACTCCTTACGGAAATCTGGTTGCAATCAGAAATTACGGTTTCTAAAGTCCCGATAAATGATATGTTTCTTTCGCATACGATCAACCTAGCAAATGCAATGGCGGCGTTACATTATAATAAAACAATGGCCTGCAGTGCTTACCGGTGGCCGACACGGAAACTCTGATCATAGACTAATTCTGGGGCAGTATGCGATCAAGACGCAACGACAGGCTTTTGACCGTTGTATATCGTCCCCCAATGTCCAGCCTAGAGATGAACACCTGATTAGCATTTTCTTGGGGCAGGGTTCTCACATGACGAAACAGTCAGGTTTTCATCTCAAGCGACTT
This sequence comes from Dicrocoelium dendriticum, assembly GCA_944474145.2. Classification (NCBI taxonomy): domain Eukaryota; kingdom Metazoa; phylum Platyhelminthes; class Trematoda; order Plagiorchiida; family Dicrocoeliidae; genus Dicrocoelium; species Dicrocoelium dendriticum. The sequence continues at coordinate 263,224,233 of OX104063.1, read as the reverse complement.
CTTTATTTATTATTTTGAAGCTCCGGCATCCCCAACGAGCAATTCAAGCAGACCTGTAATTTTGTATTCAAGCATTCCGCTCTTTAGTATTGTCAGTAAGCTCACCCGATTCAGAGCGGGAAATTAATGATTAGCGCTTGATTAAGTGCTTCCGAACGAAGAGCTTATGATAGAGGCTAGAGAGCCCTCTTGGGCGAAAGAACCACGTGAGTATATTTACGGATATATGTTCGTTATGCGGAGTATCCAGAAATAAGTAGTTACTTGTTTTGAACAATCCCCCACTACGGCATACTGGCGGAATTTGTGGGAGAAACCAGCCGGGAGTTTCGGACAACTGTTCCATTGACAGTGCTTTGTTGGTGTTCACTGGCAACTGTTGCGCTCTAATTAATTATGTATCCGTCAACAAGCCCTTACTTACTGCAGGGGCACAATCATTCATTTAGAGATCTCGAAAGTGAATAACAGAAAGTGACGCTGAGGACAAATTAGTAACCAGCAGTCTAGAGGAAAGGTTTTCCGCCAATTAAATACTAATGTACATATATGTAAACAGCCTCCAGAATTGAAACGTGGTGTTCTCCACTAAAATAAGCACAAGCAAAAGTTCAAACCGTCGAGGATGCAGCCAAATTACAACGGCTAGATTATGAGACTATTTTTAGACGTGCGATCAGCATCACTGTCATACCTATATTATTATACCAGATGCCAATATTTAAACACCTCACATTTATTTGTTAGACCATCTTACAACATTGCGTTGTTTGAGCACCCATAATTCTCCCGGAGTTGTTAACATTCCCCCAAAAAGAACTGCAGATAACAGATAAGAGTAAAGCTGAACGATTAAGGAGATTTTTCCCAAGATGCTTTATGACCAACGCATGATCACAAGGCCATGCAACTTTGTGAGCAGTGCTTGACACAGCGGTTAAAAGAAAACATTCAGAATATGAATCAAGCGCTGTGTGTCTTGGATTGCGACATTCGATGTTGACCGTGGGCTCAGTTGAATTTGAATTTAGTCTGATCTAAATCGACCACACGACCCTTACCGAATTAGAAGATTTGGGCTTGGCTATCTCATATTCCTACACAAAAATATCATGCTTTTATTCTTGGAGTAGACTCATCAGGTAGAGATAACGGATTTGGGAGTGGAACTCAGCGCATGTTGCTTGGCGGCTACCGCCTTGATAACTAGGCCATTAATCTCATCAAACAGTATTTGACACAGCAGTTAGAATTCGGACTTATTGTTCGCGAACACGCGTTGTGCTTCTTACATTGGGATGCGAAAGCATGATCGGGGTCATAGCTGAATTTTAAGTCAGCCTCTGTTAGAGCTGTCATTATGAACGTCACCGACATGCATGGATTTTGTGTTGCTCCCTCCCATCCTTTCCTACCACGGCCGACGGTTTCTTCTTTGTTTAGACTCATCAGGTAGAGATTGCTGTGCTAGGCGTGGAATTCGGCGCATAGCGCTCGGTGGTTATCACCATGTTCAGTTAGCCAAAGATCTTCGCAAACAGTGCTTGACACAGCGGCATAAAGTTGATTTTCGGGATTTGAAGCACGCGTCGTGTAACTTGTATCACGACACACAATCTCGATCGCGGCCTAGGTTTAGTTTTTAGCCTATTCAACAATTACCGGAATGCAGGGCCTCGTGGTGGTCATCTTAAAACCCCACCACACAGCGCAATTGCTTTTGCTAATATATATATATAAAACAGTAACTGTATCACATCGAAGCCGTTGCATGCAGAAGTAAGACGGTATTTATTACGTAATGTTAAGTACCATGGCTAGTAAATATAAATTAACTCTTTTAAATTTAATTCGCTTGGTACATATTTTAACTTAAAGCTATTCCTATGCATTGTACGTGCATTATAATATTTGAAAGTCATTTTGAATATATGTTAACACACTAGCTACCAGCCTTAAACTTGACAGTTTCCTCGGGCAGCGAAGTTTTTGTTTATTTTCACTCAAGTTGTATTCATGGTTGAGTAAAACTAAATCATGAACACTATTTTGTATTCCTTAATAAGACGGCTGAACAAATACGTCACATATGTGAAACGATGCAGTTTTTAAACAAATTTATAGCAGCCTTCAATGTTACAATGGTATTCTTATTTGTGTATACCGCTGCAATACAAAGCACGTAATTGCTGAAATAGTTAAGTTATAAAAAACACACTGCAACCTATCAACATTCTTCATCTCAAATTTGTAGTTAACCAACCGATGCTCTACTGTTATCTTTACGTTTCATGAGCATGGAAATTAGGTTACCAGGGTATAAGTCTCATTTGAAGAGGTCATATATGAAACATGAAACTGCAGATTTCTGCCATCTTCCTTGGTTGATGTCGGATATACTATGTGCATGATAGTAGTTATGCTGATGAGCATTGATGTATATATAGTATCTTTCGGTCGGTAATCAGCACAAGGCGTCAACAAGAAATGCAGTTTGGTTCATATTAGTCCATTCGAAATTAAGACATCTGGTAAAGTCTCCAAACCCGATACACAACAACGCTAAATACTTGGTGATGCGACATCTTATATAAGCGGTATGTTCGTTTCTAAGTGTCCGGTGTTGATGTGATCTATAAGTTAGATCGTTCTAGTAATCTATCACTAAAGGCAAACTGACAGTATTTATTACTTTTCTGAATCCGTTTGAAGAATTGCGAATGTGCTCCAAAGGTCATAAAAAATTTAGTAGGACTAGCGTTTTCATAAAATAAATATTTTGCCCGATACAAATGGTGTAATGTAAAAGCAGATAGGGTTTATTTATTTGCTGATATTTGGAGTGATGCATGAATAAGCCCTACAATCTTGGTATTCAAAGTCAAACAGATGTTACATTGAAATTGGCTGCGAAACGAACACACATATTTGTCTTCTGCTCTAAGATGCTTATAGCTGTCAATATTCTGGCAACACATAAGAAGGATTTCGTACTATACTAGACGGTCGCCTTACGAGGCCGACAATTTGCAGCGAAGGAAATGCAAACTTTAATACATATCCGAATAGAAATAATTTTCGTACACACATAATGTAAGTTTGTTAAATTTTTTTAGAAAACTTGAAACTATTTAGCCTGATAGCAAATTGCAGACAGTTATTCGGAAGCGTGACATTATTTGAGATTCTTTGTGTCACCTACCGCTTAAGTGCTATATAAACATGCCATTGGGGAAAGAAAAACAATGTGCTAAAAGGATAAAAACCATTGTTAGATATGCTTTGTACCTCGCTGCATGAGCTTATGCATGTTGACCCTCCTGAGTACCATAAAATTTCAATCATTTAAATAGGGCCTGGCGGATTAAATCATCAATTCTGCTTTTCACTGTAAAAACTTGACACCATTGCATTTGGAGCTGCGCAGCAAAAGATCTATGCAGGTTTGATCTAACTCCAACAAACATTTGACTGAATAGCTTAAAATTCCGCAGTGGTGGATGATGTTGCTATTTTGGATGAGGATTCCCATATCTACCGATCCAAATAAATCCCAGGCATGACATCCATAAAAGAATCACAAGTTATCCTCATTTGGCTTCGATGAACTGGTATGACATATTTGTTGTAAGTTTAATGTACCTCGGTTATTATTGAGCAGTTGTAACCGAAATAAAACCCTTATTTCGCGAGAAGCGGAAGAGTTGATCAGTAGTTATTTTGCCCATATGTGCCAGATGTCACAAAGTTTCATCAAACCTTAATTTACACCTAAAATATATTTTATACTCGAATTTGCTACCTCCAACTGATTTAGTTTGTGAAATCACAAATAATTGTCTTCTTATGCACTGCAAAATCAACTCAACTAGAAGGGATTAATTACACCGAAAACCCAAAGGATATTAATCCAAGCTGAGCCCGTTCGAACGTAGCACTTAAATAATCCCTCCGAGTTTTCCAATTTAAAGTATGTCTCAAGTGACATTTCTGTAGCTGCATTGTCCACGACTAAAATTGAATTAACAATTCTGTAAGACGAGTAAATAGGTCACAAAACTGTGTTCATGTTAAACAAAAAATATTTGTCATCAAGCACTGTACTCAACAACATCGTCAAATATCTATGCGCGAAATGATGCGTATTATAAGCAACATTTCCTCTCGAAGTTCTTACACAAAAGTTGACGGTTGCATTAAAAACAATAAAACCAAGAACATCTGCATGTATAATGGTAGAGATAAAAACGTAAGCTCTTTCAAGTCCGTTCTATAGTGAGCGCACCACAATTCATATTATCCTCTGTTTTAGATGGTACTCAACACCCCGCCATTATTCCTAGACCTTTTGTGCAGCTGAACGCACATATCCGGTACACGCATTTTTAAACCAGCCCGGATATCATGCTAGTCGGTATGAACGCAAAACCCATGGTAACTGCACAAATAAGCATATCAAATTTCCGGCTTTCCCATTTAGAATATGATAATAAATGCCCTGAAATTGGTATTTTACAACACGTGGGATATTGAATATATGTTGACATCATAGATTATCGGCATACTTTTTTCCGATATTTATAATAAATTGCAAAATATAAGCATAAATGCTCGGTTATTCTATTTGTCTTAAATTGCACTTCGTTGGATGGATGTAATGATAATGGTATGTTGGATCAATGGATAATTTAGTGTAAACAGTATATGTGGGACAAAATAAAGAAAGCCAATTTTAATCATTATTTATTGTCTACAATACAATAGAAAAAGCATCAAATTATCTGCAGAGATTTGCCAACCTGAATTCTAAGTATGGCATTGGAGATAATAGGTATATAGCCATTATCACAGACTTGTCTGCAAGCATCAATAAAGCAACACTTAGAAAAATAGAGATTTCACTTTCGGATATTCAAGTTATTTCGCATAAAGGATATAGTCTCTGATCATCTAGTTGATTAACAAGGAACAAAACAACTACATTAGTAAATGGAGCAGATTAATTATTAGGATAAAACTTTAAACGGTTAAATGTCAAGTTCCAAAAACTTTAACTTCAAACTGCTTAACAGGTAACTTTTTACTTTGCGCTCCTCAAGTGTATGACAGAAGCTGTGAGTGGAACACAACAAAATGGTAGTTGATCCCTAATCGTATCTCCATGAACACCAACTCTTGCAATTACATATATGTTTTGTCGATGTGTTAATGGTTTGTCCTGCGATAGGTAATCTGATTTTACTATGATTACCATTGACACAAGCACTAGCCAGTCCTTTCAATATGATCAATTCCAAATTCCATAAGATTCACGTATGGCTCACCACACCACCATGGTTTCGATCCCCACTAACAGACCAATGGAATGCGCATCACTAACCAACCTCAATAGGCCTCAAAGCGCCTTGTGCTTTTCCGGATAAGGCTGTGCTATGTAGCTTGTGAAGTACTGGGATAAAGTCCATAAAATTATAACTAAAATCAGGCTCCTCATGCCTAATATAATCTATATAGCCTCTCCTATTTTCAAATGATATAGAAGTAGCGTCTAGCGAGCACACGTCATGAACTCGTCGGCTGGCCACTGTCTCTAACAGTGGACGATTCGTCGTGGTATATTCCAGTTAGCTTGAGAATTATATAACCTATCTAACGTCCCTATGATTCAGTGGCTTAAGCTGCTGGCTAGTTGGCATCTGCTCTACCGGGCATAGCTTCCGTTCTCATTTGGAGACGGTGGGAATGCGAAACACTCAAAAGCCCCAACAGGAGAAACACTAGAGCGCCCCTATAGTACGAACTGCGTCTGCTGGCTTAACTGGACAATGCTATGGTATGTAGCTTGTGAACTAAAAGGATAAAGCGTTAAAATTATGTTCAACTAATAAGGGAGCCGAAGCACTTTGAGTATTAGTAAGCAAGAGAGAGAGATGCATTTTCTTAATTCATAATGAAAGGATGGGGATTATGTATACGATATGTTTATTCTGCTGCGAACTTTTTAACAACAGTTTCGCAATTAATAATTCCTTCTTGTTTTCCAGCAAACACACTAATGTATCTATTCCGATTTTATGTGTAACGAAAATCCATTATCTTTAAGCATAAATCAATTTCTTCAATTTAGCACAGGCGTTTTGCTTGCTACGTCTATTGGAAGAGTAACAGTATGCACAACATACACACGACACTTTTGTGTAAAGTTTTTGTGCTAATTACATCGTAAACACAACAGTCCTAACGGTAACTACCTATTTAATGACGTTAAACCACCGTTGAGAATATACTTACCTTATCTTCTGCGTAAAAATTTCCAATTTAACACTGCCAACCGGGCGGTACATGTGCGGCACTTGCCCCTAAATGTTATACTGCATCTGTCCATAATAGTAAAAATGTATGTTTGCAGAGTGTCAGCATTCTTAACGGTTTTGATTATCCCGTTTGTCCTGTGCTTAGGAACCGTAGCAGTTTAGCATAGTGTTGATGATGTAACAAATGGTTAATTACTTGTACTATAATGAGTAATTAGGATATATCATTAGCGTTTTCTGTGGTCCAAACATATGGAACAATAGAACACTGATATAGTACATACAAATATCGATACTTAGCATGCCCATACGATAGCCAGAATGAGAACCACAGCATGGTGAAAAGTAAGTAAATTGATAAAATGATGAGCGTTTCGCTGGACGTCGCTCAGTTACAAAGAGGCATGTAGAAAACAAACGGCCCAAATTGTGTAGGTAATTCCGGGTTGCTCAACATTCGTCATCTTACAAAGGCTTTCTCTAGATATTTTTGTAAGTTATGGCATCATCAATACATGTTTAAAAACTGATAATTCCTGGCCATTAACTATGTTATTTGGCAGCGCTTTCTATGACTCGCACAAACGAAGGGAATAAACGTTTTCCGAACATTTCCCCCGACTGTATTGCGTGCAATGTGTGAGTTACAGTATGTCGCGAAAAACGTGTCAGCGATTTCGAGAATTTAGGTCAACCGTTAATAGGTAGCCACGTATACGCCGATACGGGCCTTTTTCTAATCTAATATTATTCAGCCTATGTTGATGCAACAAGCCTTTGAAGTGGTTCTTGGATATCTATTGCGTGGTCGGGTATGCAACAAGGTCTTGTTTGTGTCAGGCCACCAGGGTTAAATTGCGCCTTCACGCAAACGTATAAAGCGACTGCGAAAAACAGAGGAATCAAACCGCCGAAATTCTTTCCAAAATATCCCAACGTCTTGCTTTCCAGGCTTTGATGCCTCCTCATAATGGTTGAGCAGTTCATTGCAGCCTGGATCATTACCACAATATCGCACTCCAGAGGGACTGCTCGAAGGATATGTACTCTAATCTAGTATATAATGTTTAGCTGATGACGAATGTGGACAACCATTAACTTGGAGAATTTATACTGCATCCCATTTGGATCAGCAAGCGTAGGCAATTTTCAGATCACGCAAAATGGCCTCGTGATCTCCTCGGTCACTGAGCGTCCTGCATATCTTAGCATCATCAGCAAACAACAAACATTTGTGGTAATCAAACGTACAGGCTCGTAAATAGACACGAGATATAGACGCGGCCGCAGTACCTATCTTGCGGAAAGCCACATTTCAAATAAATCAGATCAAATTGTGCACTTAGAACACTAATCTACAGTTGCAGATACTGCAGGAAATTTCTCATCCACTCAAGAACAGGACCGAAATTTAATAGCTTTGATTATGGGAAGGAAAATGAGGTGGTCACGAGCGTCCAACGCTTTGGAGAATGCAGATAAATTATGTCTGTCCGTCTACCTTTATCGGCCACTTACATGCAACTATGCTTGCAATCGTTAGGTTGTTCGTGCATGAACGCTGTTGGCGGGAATCTTGCTGCTCAGTTGCTTTGACGATGAGGCCTTCTAGACAGACGACTGAGGCTTCCTGATAATTGCCTTCATCAACTTTGAGAATACAGACAGAACATTGGAACAATGAATAATAGAACAATGGCTTTATACGGGTAAAATAGTTGAAGCTTCACTGGTCCTGCAGGATGATCCTAGTAAAATGTCATGGTATAAGGAAAATTGTCAAAAAATGTAGGTTCACACTGTTGGACTGACCGCCGTATTCTTAAGTGTAAAACCACCGTAAATCGTTATTTTTCATAACATACATGTGTATCCGCTTTCATAAGCATATATATATATATATATTAAACTGATTTCCTTAGGGTTTGCGAGCATGACATTTGTTTACGCCTTGTCGTTAATAAATGAACAGAAACCGCTTCAGGTAACTCAGCTATTGTAATGCATCGTCGAAATCCTTCTTAAGACATGGGTGGTGTGGGCAAAGAAAGGAAAAATTCGAAAGGGCACTACAAGGATGACAAATGCGAAAAAGGTAATTTCGGCTGCATTTCGGTCGACTGTATTACCTAAGCAGTTTCATCTGGTGACCCCCCGATTCTGTGTTGCGCCTTAGCTTCTGGTAGTAGCGGCGTGTTATCTGGGATTTTCAAATCTAGAACCCCAGAATTAGGTCGCTCGTAAACGGTGATAACTTTGTTGTACACTATTAAAGAATTATTCGCAGATGGTATGGCAATCGAAACACTTGCTTCATATCTTTGGTTGACTTTCGCTTTGTGGTATCCAATGCAACCAGACTGTGTTTTAACCACGGTTTTTAATCCTGAATCGTGCACTCCACATGAGCCGTTACATACTTGATGGGAATTTGTTAGAAGATGGAGGGATCGATCAGGCCGAACGGCGTTCTTTTGGAGCACCGTATAGTTGGTGGTTTGCTGAGCATCCATCGTTTCGGTTCGAGTACCATAATCTGTTAAACGACTAAATGTACGTTGCTGTTTTCTGAAAACTGGGCGTTGTTTGCACAGATCGTGGATAACTTCCATCACATGATAAGTGATTTGGCTTCGACAGCTTCTAAATTCGGACTCACTATTAACACAAGCAAAACAATCTGTATCTTTCAGCCTTCAGCAAAGGTGCAAACCGCAATGTTTCTGCAAAATATCCTTGGTGCTGAAGTATTGGAAACCACCTCCCGCTGCTGCAACCTTGGAAGCATAGTGTCGAATGACCAGCAGATACGCAGTGCGTTGTGTATCCGCGTCTTGAATGCTGATTTAGCATTCGGGAAGGTAGAGAAACGAGTATGGAACAAACATCAGCTTACAGTTCGCGCCAAGTTGATGGTGTACGAATTCTTGGTGCAGTCTCTTCTACTATACGGCAGACTTTCTGCACGAACAATCAGCGTGATATGTGATATCTCGAATGTTTCCATCAAGAGTGTCTGCTACGGATTCTGCGCACTGTTTCATGCGACAGAGTTGCAGACACGGAAGTGTTGCGCCGTAGTGCAAGGTGTGAAGTGCACTGCATAGTTTTGCTGAGACACCTGTCGTGACATATAATGAAGAACCGGCAATTGCGGAAGCGACAAGCGCCGAAGGGTTGTACCACATCAACATCGAGCGCATAGTGCCGTAGCACATACAGTCGCGAGTGTCTGAGACAGGCAGGCCTAGTGAGCCCTGAGCGAAGGCAATCGGGGCCAAAACCGAAACAGCGACGATTTCTGCAGATAACGTAGACGGAACCGGCGCAGCGTTTGCTAGATTGTCTTTATGATTTTTCATCGCATCTAAATGTTTGCATGGTTTATATTTTATACGCTTTCACATATCCCTGAAACTAATTTGGTTGACTTCAAAAACACCTGCGTTTTTGTATCATTCGCTAAATTTATTTTTTCTGACGTCTTAAACTTATTGCCTAATTGTTCCAACACAATGGGTTTCACATGCACATTTATTGAAGGGTTATGTTACCGTACCTGTATGCATGATTCCAGTTCTTTTATTTAATTTGGTCGTCTTCAAGTGGTTGATTTTTTTACTTGAAATCCCTAGTGTGGCTGCGCTTCGTTTGCATTTTTACAAGGTGTTTCCTGTCCATTACCCACTATCTCCTTCATACTGGTTCCAGGATACGGTTAGACTCTGCTAGAGGGGACGGAGTACACTGTTATTGTGGCGATGCTAGGCTCGAAGTTTGGTTCTATGCACTCAGTGTGGAGCGGACTACGGTCCAGCCACCGCTTTTGCGCGATGGATTCCCAGATATAACATACAGCACACTGCTTGACTGACCGCGGTGTTCTTAAGTGTAAAACCACTGTAAGTTATGTTCGATAACACACAGGCGTATACGCTTTCATACACATATATATCCGTTTAAACTGATTTCCTTAGGGTTTGCGAACATGACATTTGTCTGAGTACATACAAGTGCTTGTCTGTGAAGAATTGTGAGCCGGCTCCGCTGAATAAACGTGGTTCCATCCACCTGCTTCGCAGTATTATTCCTTTGTGTTTACACTGGATTTCGTGTGTGTGTGTGTGTTGTGTGTGTGGATGGATGGTGGAGCTCTGAGTATTGCAGCGCAAGCAACCCATGGCCCCTCTGTAGGTGCAGGCGTCCTGTGGCTTTCCAAAGTTGCATGCGACACAAAACTCAGATGCAAGTATCCATGTTTACATATCAGATAAGACGTTGCCTTCTTGAAATCACTTATTCTACTCCTTAGGAATAAGAGCTATTGACCGTTCAAAATGGGACAATGTTTCCAGCGAAATGGGAACGTTCTGTATGAAATCTAAATGCCAGCAACCCCCTACAAGTATACATAAAAATTGCTCTAGCAACCATAAATCCGTTTTTGTTTTATCCCTCGTAAATCCAAATTCTACCTTAACTTTGTCGTATTTGCTGATATAACAACCTCTGCTTCTTCGTTGTCTTTATATTATAACTGTTACATTGTTCATGTAGAAAACTTCAACCTCAAATTTCGTTCCTCTCTGGTCACATATGCTGCAAGAGATTTAAATAAATTGCATGAAAGCGATATATATTGCATGAGCCAAATCTAAATATTAACAACCATATTCCACCTTTTATACCTCGATAGTATTAATAGTCTACGACTGTTTATTCTTCGTCTTATAAAGCTTTCCACCATTGTTTATAAAAGAAATTTTTCTCAGCGGGTCAATCGAAATATCTATTTAATTATGAGAACTAATTCATTCAAATGCTATCGTCATACTTGCAGATAATAAACCGCTTTACATATTCGTCCGTTTAATTCTGCGTATTGTAGAATGACTTAGTTTATATAATCCAACATAAAATATCAAGGTGATCATGGACAAGTTTTCGCAATTTAACGGCATTTAAATGCGCCATTTAAATACCTGCCAGATTTTTTATTTGGCATGTTTCCTTTGAAGCAGGGTTTGACATATATAGGGCTGCAAATGCAATGAAATTATTAAATTTGTGCACTTAAATTTTCATATATTTACTAAGCAATCAACATGTTTACCTCTATTTGTAAGTAATGGAATATTCGTTAACAGCCTACAACGATTTCCACATTATTTCTAATAACTAGCTGTCAGACCCATAATAATATGGATAGATATTATATTTTGCGTACGTTATCACTTACTGGGGAAAGCAGGGTACAGCAGTTTCCTCCTTACAGTATTCATTAGCAATGAGCATTTTACCTGAAACCCGTGAGAAACGAAGGCGCAACGCCACTTATGCAAGTATGTTGTCCAATCAACTAAGATACGGAGGAAGTTTATGGCAAATATTTCGAAAATATTATGTGTGATAAAACACCGCTGTTTATTTAACGACTTACAATTTATTGCTTAGAAGAGGACGGTGTTGCCCCCTCAACTAGCGCATAAATTACCATAATAACCCGCCAATTTACTAGAAGAACTTCAGTGTAGCAGTTATCATTATTCATATTGTTCTTCTGTGTAATCATTTTTCTAACGACAACATTTAATACAGTTTGTCTGAATCGAGGACAAACTGCCAGAATATATAATTTGAAATCCGCGCTCCTGTTGTGATTATTCTTCTGCTGTGCTGCTGTTTTTCCGTACGCTGCATTTAAGTGTGCTTGAAAGGCACATACCTGCAGTGGAACTTTAATTGAACGTCTGCTCTGATGGTGTTCAATTTTGCTCGACAGGTAGGTAGTTTACCGCAACCGAAAATTAAAGGTGAATCCAATGTGAGTTCGCTTTACTTGCTTTTGTTTTTCCTAAAAAACTTCATTGTTTCTGTATTTATAATAACTGAATATATCAGTGACAGGGCTTCTTTTCGTAAGTTCTTTATTCATTATCATAGCTTATTTGGTTAAGCGCAACATTACTGAAAATGTGACAAAATGTCACTTTTTATTTCTGCATTTTCCGTTTTTGCTTCTGGTTTTTTCGAGTCGAATCTACGTTTCGGTGTCCTAAAATAACGTCACAGTCAGAGTTAACGTTTACTTGTCTCCATTGCTTCTGATGTCGTCGACGTTATTGATCCTATTCATCTAGAACCGCAGTATGAGAAGCTGAAGCCAATTATTCGGAAACACAACCCAGCATCAGATGAAGCGCCTCCTTAGCAAATAGTTTCCGGTGTCCAGGTTGTTGACCGCCCTCCTTCATCCTAATTTGCGCGATGTCTAATACGGGCCCAATCCAACACGGAGTGCTGTCATCCAATCAGACCATACAACTGTCCAGCCAATCACCACTAAGCTGGAACCAACGAATCCATTATACTCCAGTGAGTCTGGCAAACGCGTAGAATTCATGTGGACACCTTGTTGACTCTGCATGGCAGTATCTCTTGATCCGCTCTACCAATACAACCGGTCATTTTCGCCATCTAGTATTATATCCACCTACTAGAAGAGATCGGGTTATATCAACTGGCGACGGAATTGGTAATTAAAATGGCAATTACAGCAGATGATCTCCGTGCAATTCTTCAACAACAACAGCCGTAGTTCGAGGCCGCTTAGCTCCGTTTACTTGCTACATTAACGCGTAACCTCTCCCTGGTTTCAAAGAACAAGGCACCGCAGGATGAACATACCAACATTGAATCAATTGTTTCTACAATGCAGAATTTCCAGCATGACGTTGCATCGGGTGTTACTTTTGAGTCCTGGTTCAAGCGTTATCAGGACATTTTTCCTGTTGAGTTCGGTGTGAAGGAGTATTCATGGCGATCACGTACACTACTTCGTCAAAGGAATTGTTGACAATTAACACACACCGTGGATTGTTTCAGTTTAACCGATTGCCATTCGGGGTTAAAACAGCACCAGCTATTTTCCAGCAGCTTATGGATACCATGCTCACGGGCATTGACGGCGTTGCAGCTTACTTAGACGATATCTTAGTGGTAGGAGCAAGTCCAGAAGAGATAGCGGTGACGTTTGTCCAAGTTTTGGATGGTATGAAAAAGTACGGATTGCGCTTGCGATCAGACAATTGCAGCTTACTTTTGCCACAACTTAAATAGCTGGGCTTCATTACTGCTCAGAATGGACGTCGTCCCGACCCAGCCAATATTTCAGCTATTGTTAACATGCCGGCACCAACAGACGTCAGTACGCTTCTCTCTTTTCTTGGCCTGGTTAGCCACTATTATAATTTTCTCCCGGAAATTCATCAACTGCGAGCACCTCTAAACGCATTACTCATGAAAGAGGTCACGTTTACTTGGTCAGCAGAGTATCAAGCAGCGGTAGATCGGATTAAAGATATGCTGACTTCCGATCTCCTCACGCATTACGATCCCAAACTTCCAATCGTGGTAGCTGCCGATGCAAGCAACTATGGCATCGGAGCTGTGTTGTACCACACTATCCCAGACGGTTCTGAGAAAGCATTTATCCACGTGGCACGGTCGTTAACATCAGCAGAGAAAAATTATTCCCAGGTTGGAAAGAAATACCTGGCTATCATATTTGCTGTCAATAAATTTCACAAAATGCTATATGGTAGACGTTTCAAGTTGCGGACGGATCACAAACCGTTGCTGACCATATTTGGTTCACCTAAAGTCATCCGGGCAACTCCAGCCAGCCGTCTACAGAGTTGGGCTCTATCCTTACTGGCCTACGATTTTAGCATCCATTAGCAATCGACCACAGATTTTGGGCAAGCCGATGTGTTGTCTCGGTTAATTGCGGATCATCCAGCAGACAACAACGAGACAGTGATTACTAGTGTTAAAGTGGATCAGGATATCAATCGGGTAATTCTCGACACCACGAAATCCCTAGCAGTCTCGCTAAAATCCATCCAGCATCACACATCGCATGATGCCGTACTACGTAAGGTGAGTAAGCACGTGAAATAAGGTTGGCCATCGAGGGTATCATATGCAGCACTCATCCCATATCACCGGTGCCAAAACAGCTTATCAATCGTTGACTCGTGTTTGCTTTTCGCCGTACGCGTAGTTGTTTCCTCAGCTTTACAACGGCCCATTCTCACCCAACTTCACAAAGGCCATCAAGGAATCACCTGCACCAAAGCATTAGCTAGAAGTTACGTGTATTGGCCAGGGATGGATGATGATACCTCACAAATGTGTACGCGGTGTGAAACCTGTGCGACCACGCAAAAATCACCGAACAAATTTGCTCCTGTGCCATGGCCAGCAGCGACCACGCCGTGGTCAACAGTACATGTAGATTTCGCCGGCTCAGGTGATGGTAAATCATATCTCATCGTGATTGACGCACATAATAACTGGCCAGAAGTTGAAATAATGCTGATGAGCACTGCTGTCGCAACAATTAGACAGTTGCATCAATTATTCAGCCGATTCGGAATGCCGGAGACATTAGTCAGCGATAATGGTCTACAATTTACTAGCGAAGAATTCGCAAAATTTTGTCGGTCTAATGGGGTGACACACATACGCATACCCCTTTTCACCCGCAATCGAACGGTCAGTTTGAGCGATTCGTCGACGTTCAAGCGTGCACTTATCAAAGGACGAGGCGACGGCCCCAGGGACGATTGCATACACACATTCCTAATGATGTATCGAATCCCACCACACCCCTATTGTAACGGAAGGTCAGCGTCGGAAATTTTGTTTAACCGTCCGATCAGGTCAATTTGGGACATAATCGTTCCGGAGGTGAGAGAATTAGCCAAGCCGGAAATAATAGAATCTGTACAACCTAAACAGCACGTAATAGCGAGAACATTAAACCAGGTGACTTGGTATGAACAAGAGACTTCCAACCGTCGCAAAACAGATGAGCGCCAGGTGTAATCACCAGACGGATTGGTCGGGTCACGTACCTAGTAGACCTCAACGGTCAGACATGGCACGGACATATGAAGCAGCTAAGACACCGCTCTGATAGCAATCAGTATTTTCCTTGTCACCATTCCCAGTTTGATTTTCAGTTATTACTGGAGGAGTTCTCATTGTCGAAATGGACTAATGTTAATTCGGATCGAGTGGAAAATGAAAGCCAAGCGTTGATGTCAGATTTGGATGCGGTTCACAGACGCCCCGTACGCAACCGCCGACCACCCGATCGTTTCATCTATACCCAACGGTTGGCAACTGCAGGCAGACGTGTCAAATGAAGTGAGAGGTGTCGTATACGGGCCCAACCCAGCATGGAGTGCTGTCATCCAATCAGACCATACAACTGTCCAACCAATCACCACTAAGCTGGAACCAACGAAACCGATGTACCCCAGTGAGTCTCGGAAACACGTGGACTTCATGTTGACACCTTGTTGACTCTGCTTGTCTTGATCCTGCTTGTCTCTTGATCCGCTGTATCAATACTACCGGTCATTTCCACAATTTAATATTCTATCCGCCTACTAGAACAGTTCGGGTTTTATCGCGCGACATATGCGTTCCCTTGTTAGTTCGTCGAAGCTTAAAGTTTCAATACTTAATACTGAATACTGTATTATAGAGCAAATATAATTGGATGCTGTACAACTCTTTCGAAATATGGCGAAAAGCGGTATAAAGTTGTCAACCGTGTATATCATTGTCGTTCTCATGTAATATTTAAAATGTTCGACTTACGATATTTCAGGATTCACAAACGTGATATGTCATCACAAGTGTTTAGTCATTCTCTGAATCCAAAAGAGGCAAAATACAAATCTAATGACGTTTTGAAATGTTGCACAGATGTTGCCTCAATCACATGTTTCGGAAAACTGTTCCAAATGTTTACCACTCTCCGTTCGAAGCACAGTGGGTGGGGAACACATTTCACATCCGGCACGACAAGTTTGTATCTGTGTCCGCGTGTGCTAAATGACCCTCGTAAGTGCAGTATTGGCATTAGCATGGGGAACTCACCGAGATGTAGAGATCGGTAGGTCATAATGATGTCGACTCGCACCCGACGGTAGGACAAGGTGTAGAGCCCTGGTTTCTCGCACCGGTCTTCATACCCAAAGCTACGTAAATTCGGGATAAGCCTGGTAGCAACGTGTTGGACCCGTTCGATCTTTAGTGCCTCGCCTCGGGTAATCGAAATGTAGGCGGGCGAACCGTACTCTTGCATTGGTCTAATGATAGAAGAGAAGAAGCGAGTAGCAACCTCTTCAGACCATGTGCCGTATCTACTTTTGAGCGCCCAAAGCATGCGCAGTCCGTTTCGATATAACCTGTTCCTGTTGCCCCCGGACTTAAAACCGTAGCGTGAGAGTACACCTAGCTTCTTCACGGAGAGTGTGAGATATAGCGTTTGGCCGTCAAATGTGTAGATTCGGCCGTTAGTACCCTTCCCCAGGCTCATATATACAGATTTAGATGGGTTGACCAGGAGAAGAACTTCTGCAGACCATGTGGATAAGCGGTTGAGATCTTGCTGAAGTAGGCCACAGTCATCGGGAGCGCCGATTTCTGCAAATCTTCATGTCGTCCGCAAACAAGGCACACGGCGACCAGAGAAGCTGCGGTAGATCGTTGATTTGGCTCAGGAACAGAGTAGGCCCCAGCACAGTGCCTTGAGTTACGCCACTTGTAGATGGATTCCAGTAAGTTAGGTGGTCGTCGACCTGTACTTTCCAATTTCGTCCAACAAGAAAGTCGCGGCTCCACTGGTGCAGTGAGCCACCGACGCTACACATGCTGAGTTTGTGAAGGAGAACCTCATGACTGACCTTGTTGAATGCTTTACTTAAATCGATGAAAATCACGTCGACGGATTTCCCCTAGTTTATTGCATTTAACCACTCATGCCTCTTCACAAGCAGGTACTTACTGCATGAGCGACCTTGCATAAAACCGTGCTGTGCGGGCGTCAGGACCTCGTTTGACTGTAGCAACTGCAGCAATAATTTCTTTAAGTTTTTCTCAGCAACCTTTGCCATAATAGGTGTCAGACAAATTGGCCTGTAATCGTCTACTCTGCTAGGGTCGCCGCCTTTCGGAATAGGCTTCACCACCGCACATTTCCAGTCAACCGTCAATGAACCTTCGGACAGCGACCTGTTGAAAAGGTCATTCACGTCAGGAGAGAGGATGGTTGAAATTGACTTGACATCCAGTGGGTGAAACCCATCAGGTCCGGCAGGTTTGGTGCCGTTAAGGTTGGCCAGTAGTTGAGCTACCTCTTCAACGCCGCAATGCAGACTATCAAGTTCGGTAAAAGCGGTGCACGTCGAACTCGGAACAGGCACCTGATTATTCGCAAATACAGAAGCGAAGTGCCCTGCCAATGCGGACGCACGCTCAGTGCTGGAGGTTAGGGGCTGTCCAGTCGTGCCATCCAGCACTGGCACATAACCTGACGGCTTCAGGCGTCGCTTCACGTAAGCAAAGATTCTCTTTGGGGCGGTCTTCGCGGTTAATGCTAGCTGCACTTCAAAGTGTCGGCGTTAATTATTTTTGGCACTGTTGCAGAGGTTCCGCTGACATATATACCCTTCGTAATCATTGGCAGAGACAGAGAGAAGGAATTTGTTCCACAGTCTGCACCGCCTCCAAGCCAGGTTTCTATACCCCTTATCAAACCAATGAGGCTTAATCGGTCCAACAATGCAACCTTTCAATAGCACAAATTGGGAACACAATGATGTTAATCTCTCATTTATAAATATCCAACCAGCTTCCACAGATGCAGCTTATGGCAGAGACCAATCCAGTTGGCTCGTGACTCAAACTGGACCAACGAAGTCCGTTTACCAGTAGTTGGGAGCTGGTTGCAGCGGATGTGAACACGGCAAAGATAATTCCATATTAGCTATCAGTACTGAGTGGTCGCTCGTAGCCAGGGGCACTCGTTGTTCGTAGCTCGTTAGCATCAGGTTGAGACAGGATGAGATTGAACGTGTTGATATGCGTGTTGGTTGGAATATGTGTTGCGATGCACCGGTTTCAAGTAACAAAAAAATACTCCGTCAACTTTGGAATATATGTCTTCCGGCCAAAACCACAGCCATTCCTTCAGTTTTGGCGTCGATCTCACACTGGAAGATCTCGCAACAGCTGCTGACAGGGTGCATGAATGTTTCTTTAAAAATACTATACATCAAGTAAACAAATCTGTCTCAGCCAGCTAATACTGTACCAGTTTGCGATCTACGACAGGTTTTCTAGTTTGGAACTCAGTATGTCTGCGATTGAAATTGAGTGCGCTAAAACTCGAAGAAATTACACGCAGTGCCCTTAGGGCAGCAGATCAGGTTTACATCAGCGACGGTCATTCTGCTGCCTTCATTGTTGTATTGGTAAGACAGAACGTAACTGCATTCCGGTTAGCAAGTACCCGCAATCAGGTTCATTGTTGCAACCGATAATCGAAAAAGCCAGTCAATATTGACGACGGCTCTCGTTGACCAAGTCAACAGTCGCCTTCTGTATGTGTTCCACACAACGACTATGCTTCATTTTCCATCAATACATACGAATAAATTAGAATTATACCGATATATTTTAAAAACGCGCTCTGTAACCGGCCGGACTCATGCAACAGGTGGCTATTCCGACTAAAATAATTGCATGCAGTCAGCGGCACCTTAATAAAAGCCTTGGCTTACGGCAGAAATTTCCTTTTAGCTTTACCATTGTGGATGTTCAGAAGCCTATACTTGACATCGACTTCCTCAGCAAATTTGGTATTTCGGTTTGTCTGCGCCACATAAAGTTGCAAGATGATAGCACTTCGCTAACTGATTCTGTCAAGGTTAATACTTAACTACGTCGGACGTCGCCTACTCATGCTAGACCGTAAGCACTATTCATCACTGCTACAGCAAATTCCATCTTTGTTCAGGACGAATACGCAAACGAATGAGCCCAAATACAAGGTTTGTCACCATGCCCTCAATGCGAGTCCACTTGTGTTTGCGAAGCCGTTATGCTTTCCAACCGACAAACTGCAAGCGACCAAATGAGAATTCGAGCCCTTTCTTCAATCTCGGTATCCGTTATCCTTCCAACAGTTGTTGGAATTCTCCTTTGCATCTGGTACCTAAAAGATCGGTGACTGGCGCCCATGTGGCGAAGATCGGGCACTCAAGGGCATTACCGTCCCTGACCGACATATTATTCCCCATCATGTTTTTTTATTAGAATTATCGGAGAAGTTCTTATTTTCTAAGTATGACCTTGTTCGCGCGTATCATCAAATCCCAATGACAACTGAAGTCGCTACAAAAACGAACTTAACACGCCTTATGGCTTATACGAGTTTATCTGAATGCCTTACGGTCTCCGCAACGCCGCGCAGTCTTTACAACATGATATGAACCAAGCCCTTTTTGGTCTAGAGATTGATTTCGTCCTTTTACGTTCTGATAGACAGTTGCACACTGGAAGATCTCTTAGAACATCTTCGACAGGTCTTCTAAGGTTTCGACTACCACATGCTCAACAAAAAACTGATAAATGCGTATATGGTCAAATACGCATCGATGTTTTTAACCACAGAATCAAGAGTATGGGCATCAGTCCCATTCCTGAGAAGCTCCAGGCAATCATGTAACATCCACTACCTCAATCTTTTGAAGAAATACGTCGTTTCCTAGATATGGTCAGTTACTAGGGAAAGTTTTATCTAACTATGCTGCTGGTCTTCAGCCACTGACTGATTTACTTAAAGGTGACCAGAAGGAGTTTACACTTACGCCGAAGGCTGAAACAGCTTTCCTTCTTATCAAACAAAAGTTAAGCTTGGCAGCTGCTCTGAGTAACTTGAACGCGTAGAGGAAGCTACTCTCATGCTTAAAAATGACGCCTCACAATTAGCTGTGGGGGCTGTTTTACAGCAATTGATCCGTAATGAAATGCAAACATCGTCTTTTTTCTGGGTAGGTACAGCCAGCACAGACCCCGACGCCTTTTGTTCTGCTTCCGATCGCTATTCCTCGCAAGAACCACGGCACTTAGATTCCCTCACTTAATTCTCTGCCGACATTTGCTATAGTGACCTTCCGAACAATTTGTTGCTGATGCATTATCTCGTGCTTATGTCCACCAGCTTTCGCATTCAGCCATTTAATCTTGTAGGCATTTCAGTTGCACAGGCGAACGATCACGATTTACACAATTGGATGGAACGCCACATTCAAAATCTTGCAACTGCCTGTGTTAAACTCGGAAGCAAGTATTTACTGCGATGTTTTCAACCGTAAGCCAAAACCATTTGTTCCTCATTGCTTTTAGCCTAACGTGTTAGACCATTTTCATGAGCTATTGCGCCCATGCATTTTTTTCCACTGCGGGATTAATCATTAAGAGTGATATTTAGTCCAGTATGTTCGTGGGGATCCGGCAATGGGCTAAGTATTTTCCCCACTTTTAAAGTATCAAAGATCATCGACGCAGAATCCCTACACCCGGAAAATTCTCAACTGCTGAAGTAGGCTTTCGACTTATTCATACAGATTTAACTAGACATCTGCATCCAGCGAACGGTTTCACGTTTTTGTTGTTGTGGTTATTATTGCTTACAGTTCTCTTCCGTAAATCATTTATATCATCACAGCCTTGTATAAATTTATTTTGAACTGACGAAAAAATACCAGCATATACTATTGTGAAATCCGCGTTCCTGTCATGCCGATTTTCCGCTGTGCTGCTGCGGTTTGCGTACGCTGCCTTCGAGTGTCGTTGGAAGGTGCATACCTAAGTGAAATTTTGATTGAACGTCTCTTCTTATTGTGTTTGACGTGCACGACAAGTATATCGATCACCCTAATAGGAACTTAATTGTGTATTGACTGTAAGTTAGAATTTCCCAAAGTTTGTTTTTTATAAGGGACATAATTCTTTGTGTATTTCGTACATTACTATAAACGCTTTGGTTTTTGTGCAACATGAGAAGGACTGTAAGCATCGAGCCCTGCCCGATAGACGTTTAGTGAAACAGATTTCAATTAGCTAACGCAATGAAGTGAGAAGTGTGAACTGCTGTAGCTCACTAGGTTCGGGTTCGAGGGGTTCCCCTGTTATTCTTATAGTCCCGGTTTCTAACTGTTCTCATGATATATCAATCAGATGATTAGACAAAATTAAGAAACCAATCGATAAGTTGTGTGCTTACCGAGCAACAATTAATATTGTGTTAAATAATAGATGAAATTAAAAGAGCTGTTAAGCCGATTCGCACAACATATGTAAGTAATAATGCCTGAACCATTTTGCTGCTTCCATTCTGCGCGTCGTAAGGGGTTTAGCGTGCGAACCCTACCCGTTAAATTTATTCCCAACATAAACTTTTGATAAACCGCTCTCGTCCTAAAGTTTAATTTTCAAATTAGACCCACATATTTGCCATAAAATCAGGCTAATGAAAATACCTGCCACTTTTATCTTGCCAATTCTTCTGGCCCTAATCGGTCGGTTTACGCTGCACTGACGCTTGACCTCTTAACGGTAACGAGACATTCCATTCACATTTCTTGCGCAACACGGGAACCAGATATATTGATATCTGAACAGGTTCCTATATTGATCGGCTTACGGACGTAGTCTCTTTCGTTTACGGGCAAATGTGGTTAAACTACAAGAATAAACTTCTATTAATAACACAACGAGATAAATATAAAGCCATAAAGTTAGCTACAGCATATTCCCTGGAAAAAGTGAATCCAACACCCCACCTATCGTAGGTCGAAGAACTCTAAATAAATCACTCCAATTCTGGAAATTTAAAATAATGCAGACGTTTAAACGGAAGCTCGACCCACAAAATCCCAAGACAAAACAACAACGACGATACGTAAATTTTTAAAAATAGGCTCCTTTTCTTTACAATGAATAAAAATTAGGCAATCTCATCAACTCACCTTTTTCTTACTCGGGATATTTTCTACTCCGTAACAACCGTTGGACAGAATCCAATAATCCTTTGATGACCTTTAATAAACTGACCAAATTATGCATATTTTGCTCATTTTATTCCCACCTATAAACGTTAATATATGCAATGGCATGTACCACTATTACTTCCCTGCATATACACCAATACACAAGGTCTCCAGAAGAAGATTGCCGAACTGCGGCTACAAGTTGCGTCACATGTCTAGGTCTTCATTTTCTTTACGGAAATCTGGTTGCAATCAGAAAGTACTGTTGCTAAAGTCCCGATAATTGATATGTTTCTTTCGCATACGATCAACCTAGCAAAATCGGGGGAGGGTAATATTATAATACAACAATGGCCTGCAGTGCTTACCGGTGGCCGACTCGGAAACCGTGATCATAGACAAATTCTGGGGCAGTATACGATTAAGACGCAACGACAGGCTTTTGGCCAATGCATATCGTCCCCCAATGTCCAGTCTAGAGATGAACACCTGATTAGCATTTTCTTGGGGCAGGGATCTCACATGACGATACAGTCAGTTTTCATCCCAAGTGACTTCTTTATTCATTATTTTGAAGCACAGGCATCTTAAACAAGCAATTCAAGCAGACATGTACTTTTGTATCCAAGCATTCCGCTCTTTAGTCTTGTCAGACGGCGCACCCGATTCAGAGCCGGAAATAAATGATTTGCGCTTGGTTTAGTGCTTACGAACGAAGAGCTTATGATTGAGGAACCGAGGCTATAGAGCGCTCTGGAGCGGAAGGACCACGTAAGCATAATTTACGGTTTTAGCTTTGTTATGCGGAGTATCCAGAAAGATCTAGTAACATGTTTCGAACAATCACCTACTACGACATTCTTGCGGAACTTGTGGGAGACGTCAGCTGGGAGTTTCGGACGACTGTTCCATGGGCAGTACTTCGTGGGTTTTCACGGGCAACTGCAGTGCACTGATTAATTCTGCATCAGTTAACAAATCATTCATTTGGGGATCTCGAAAGCAAACAGGAGAAAGTGACCCTGGGGACAAATTAGTAACCAGCAGTCTAGAGGAATGGTTTTCCGCCAATTAAATGCTAATTTGCATATATGTAAACAGCCTCCATAATGTGAAACGTGGTGTTCTCCACTAAAATAAGCAGATGTTTATTCTCAAACCGTCGAGGATGCAGCCAACAAACAACGGCTACATTATGAGCCAATTTTCAAACGTGCGACCAGCATCACCGTCATACCTGTACTATTCGCACAGATGCCCATATTTAAAACGTCACTTTTATTTCGAAGACCATCTTAGGAAGCTGCGGTGTTTGAGCACCCATACTGCTCCCAGAGTTGAATACCTTCCCCGAAAACACTGCAGATAAAAGATAACATTATAGCTGAACCAATGACGAGATCTTTCTCAAGATGCTTCATGACCATCGCATGATCACAAGGCGATGAAACTTTGTGAGCAGTGCATAGCACAACGGTTAGGAATTAATATTCAGAATATGAATCAAGCGGGTGTGTCTTGGATTGCAACACACAAGCTCGACTTGGGCTCATTTGAATTTGAATTCAGTCTGTTCTAAATCGAAAACAGGGACGGTCACCGAACTAGAGGGTTTGGTTGTGGCTCTCCCCTATCGCTGCACAACAATATCTTCGGTTTCTGCTTGGATTAGACTCATCAGGTAGAGATTTCTGAGCTGGGTGTGGAACTCGACGCATAGCGCTCCGCGAACAGTGCTTGACACAGCGACATGAAGCTTATTTTCGGGATTTGAAGCACGCGTCGTGTACCTTGTATCACGACACTCAATCTCGATCGCGGCGTAAGTTTAGTTTTTAGCCTGTGCCACTCTCACCGGAATGAAGGCCCTGGATGTGGCCATCTTACATCCCTCAACCACACAGCACCTTTTGGCTGGTTAATACATATAAGAATAACTCTGTGACATGGAAGCCGTCTCATGCAGAGGTTAGACGGTATTTATTACGTAATGTCAATTACCATGGCTGGTAAATGTAAATTAAGTATTTTCAATTTATTTTGATTCCTACGTATTTAACTTAGCGACATTCCTATGCATTGTATGAGCATTTTAATATTTGAAAAGTCACTTTGAATATATGTTATCACATTAGATACCAACCCTAAATTTGACAGTTTCCTCAGGCTACGAATTTTTGTTTATTTCCCTCTATTTTTCCAGTCATGTCTGAGTGAAACTAAATCATGAATCCTTATTTGTATACCTTGAAAAGTGGCTGAACGAATACGTCACAAACGTGAAAAGCTGCAGTTTTCATCCAAAATGTCTGGCAGTTTTCAATCGTACAATAGTTTTCTTGTTTGTATATACAGCAGCAAACAAAAGCACATGGTTGCTGAAGTTGTTAAGTGTATGAAAAGCAGACTGCAACGTATCACCATTCTTCATCCCAATTTGGTAGTTAAACAACCAAAACACTACTATGCATCTTCAAGTTTCATGGGTATGTTAAATTATGTTACCATAGTTTAAGCATCATTTGAAGATAAGTCATATATGAAACATGAAACTGTAGATTTCTGCCAGCTTCCATGTTTGCTGTCGGATATACTGTGTATGACAGTAGTTATACTGATGAGCATTGATGTCAACATACTATCTTTCGGTCGGTAATCAGCACAACGCGTAAACACGAAATTAGCTTTATTTATGTTGGTTCTTTTAAAAGTCAGACGTATCTGGTTAAGTCTCCAAACCCGCTAAACGACAACGCGAATTACTTGGTGATGCGACGTTTTACATAAGCGGTATGTTCGTTTCTAAGTGTCTGATGTTGATGGGATCTATAAGTTAGGTCGTTCTAATAATCTAGCACTAAAGTCAAACTGGCAATATTTATTGCTTTTCCGTACCCTATTGCAAAATTGCGAATGTTCTCTCAAGGCTATAGAAATGTAAGCAAGACTAGCAATTCCATAAAATTAACTATTTTGCCGTATAAAAATGGTATAAGGTAAAAGCAGATGAGGCTTTTTTCCTGATATTTGGAGCATTGTATGAATTTGCCCGACGGCTTGGTATTCATAGTCAACCCAATGTTACATTGGAATTCGCTGCAAAACGAACACTCATATTTTTCTTCGACACAACGAATCTCAAAGATGTCAATATTCCGGCAACCCATATAAGGGATTTCGTGCATTTCTAGTCGCTAACCTGTTAATACATATCCGAATTAAAATAATCTTCATAAACACATAATGTTATTTAGTCACAATTTTTAGAAAACACTGAAACAATTTGGCTTGATAGCGTGGCATATTTTGGGTTTCTTAGTTTCACTTACCGCAAAAGTAATATATCAAGGTGACATTGGGGAAAGAAAAACGATGTGCTAAAAGGATAAGACCATTGTTAGACATGCTTTGCACTTCACTGCATGGGCTTAGGCATGTTCACCCTCCTGAGTACCATAAAATGTCATGTGTTCATGTTAAACACAACTTTTTATCATCAAGAGCTATACTCAGAGCCTAGTCAAAAATAGATGCGCCAAATTATATGCTTTTTAAACAACATTGCCCATCGAACTTCTTACAGAAAAGTTGATAAGGCAGTTGTATTAAAACAAGAAAACAATGAACAGATACATGTATAATGGTACGGATAAATACTCAATCTCTTGTATGTCTGTCCTATCGCGAAAACAGAAAGGTTCATATTGTACACGATTTTAGATGGTACTCAGTACCTCGCCATTATTCCTAGACATATTGTTCAGCTGAATGCACATGTCCGGTACACGCATTTTTAAGCTAGACCGGATATCATGCTAGTCGGTTTGGACGCAACACCTATCGTAATTGCGCAAATAAACATATCAGGTTTCCAGCATTCTCATTTAGAATCAGACATTAAATGCACGGAGATTGGTATTTGACAACACGTAGGTGTTGAATATATGTTGGTATCATAGAGTATTGGCATACCTTTTGTTGATAATTATAATTATTGTCATAAAGATAATCGTAAAGCTCCGTTACTTTATTTGTTTTATATTGCCTTGCGTTGGATGAAACTTAAATAAATATAGAGATAAAGTAATGAGATTGATACACTGGATCAATGGATTATTTAGTGCAAACAGTGGAGGACGGACGATATAAAAGAGAAGGCAATTTTAATCAATATTTATTGTCTAGCATACAATAGTAAAATTTATAAGATAATCTGCAGAGATTAGCCAACAACTTATTCGCCAAACTGAAATCTAAGCATGGCCTTGGAGATAATATGGATATAATGATTTGTCATAGATTTGTCTGCGCACATCAATAAAGCAATACAGAGAAAACGTAGAGATTTTAGTTTCGGATATTCAAGTTCTTTCGCATAAAGTATATAATCTCTGATTATCTATTTGGATTACAAGGAACACAGAAACCATGTTAGAAACTTGAGCAGATTATTTATTACGATAAATATTCAAACGGTAAATGTCAAGTTCCAATAATTTTATCGTCGAACTGCTTAAAAGGTAATTTTTACTTTGCGCTGCTCAAGTGTATGACTGAAGCTGTTAATGGAACCCAACAAATGGTAGCTTGTCCCTAATCGAATCTCCATGAACACCAACTGTTGCAGTTACATAGAGGTGTTGTCTATATGTTAATGGTTTGTCCTGCGATAGTCAATCTGTTTTTACTATGATTACCATTGACACAAGCACTAGTCAGTCTGATCAATATGATTAATTCCAAATTCCATAAGATTCACGTCTGGCTCATCACACTCCCATGGGTTCGATCCCCATTAGCAGACCAATGGAATGCGCATCACTAACCAGCCTCAATAGGCCTCAAAGCGCCTTGTGCTTTTCCGGATTAGGCTGCGCTATGTAGCTTGTGAAGTACTGGGATAAAATCCATAAAATTATAACTAAAATCAGGCTCCTCACGACTAATATAAACTATATAGCCTCTCCTAATTTCAAATGATATAGAAGTAGCGTCTAGCGAGCAGACATCATGAACTCGTCGGCTGGCCATTCTCTGTGATATTGGACGATTAGTCTTGCTATATTTCAGTTAGCTTCAAATTATATAGCCTAGCTAACGTTTCTATGACTCAGTGGCTTAAGCTGCTGGCTAGTTGGCATCTGCCTCTAGCGAGCATAGCTTCCGTTCTCTTTAGGGGACCGTGGGAATGCGAAACACTAGAGCGCCGCCATAGTGCGAACTGCGTCTGGTGCCTTACCTGGACAATGCTATGCTATGTAGCTTGTGAACTACAAGGATAAAGCTTTAAATTGTTTAAAAAAGAAGAGAGCCGAAGTACATTTGGTAGGGAGAGAGATCCGTTGTCATAATCCATAATAAACTGATGGGGATTATGCAAACGAGAAGTTTAACGTGCTGCGAGCTATTTAACAACAGTTTCACAATAAATAATTTCATCTTTTTGACCAGCAAACCCACTGCTCTATATACTCCGCTTTTATGTGTAACTCAAATCCACCATCTTCAATTATAAATCGATTAGTATCAACTTATGACAGGTGTTTTTCTTGCTAATTCTATTGGAAGAGTAAAAGTATACGCAAAACACACACGA
Source organism: Dicrocoelium dendriticum (assembly GCA_944474145.2). Lineage (NCBI taxonomy): Eukaryota > Metazoa > Platyhelminthes > Trematoda > Plagiorchiida > Dicrocoeliidae > Dicrocoelium > Dicrocoelium dendriticum. The sequence continues at coordinate 263,196,406 of OX104063.1, read as the reverse complement.
ACATTTCGTGTAAAGTTATTATGCTAATTACATCGTAAACACAACAGTCCTGACGGCAACGATATACATAATGACGTTAAGTCATCGTTAGGAAAATCCTTACCTTCGCTCATGCGTCATAATTCCCAATTTAACCCTGCCAGCTTGGCTGAAAAATTGCAGCACTTGCCTCTAAATGTTATACTGCATCTGTCCGTAATATTATAAAATGTTTGTTTCCAGAGTGTCAGCATTCTTAACAGTTCTCATTATCCCGTTCTGCTTGGTGCGTAGGATCCGAAGCAGTTTAGTGTATTGTTGTTGAGGTAAAATGTTTAAATACTCGTAAAATAATGAGTACTCAGCTTTTATCTCTTGCTGTTTCTGTGGTCCAAACAAATGGAACAGTGAAACACTGGTATAGCACAGACAAAAAATTATACTTAGCAAGCCTATACGACAGCCAGAATCAGAAGCACAACATGGTGATAAATAAAGATAGTGATAAAATGCAGACCGTTTCGCTGGACTTTGCACAGTTGCGCACATGCATGCAGAAAATAACCGGCCCAATTTTTGTGTAGGTTAATCCAGGTTGCTCAACATTCGTCATATTACAAAGGCTATCTCTAGATATTTATGTAAGTTATGGCATCGTCAATGCCTTTTCAAATACTGTGAGTTTATGGCCGTTAACTACGTTATTTGGGAGCGCATTCCATGGCTCACAAACACGAAGAGAATAAACGTTTTCCTAACATTTCACCTGACTTTATTGCGTGCAATGGGTGAATTGCAGTAGATCGCGACAAACGTGTTAATGATCCCATTAATTTTGGTAGACCGTTATTAGGTAGCCACGTATGCGCCGATACGGGCCGCTGTGCAATCTAATTTTATTTAGCATATGTTGATATGGAAGGTGCAACAACCCATTGAAGTGGTTCTTGGATATCTGACGTGGGGTCTGGTACGCAGCACGATCTTGTTTGTGTCAGGCCGCCAGGCCTAAATTGCGCATTTTACGCAAACGTATGAGGCAACTGCGAAAAACAGAGGGATCAAACCGCCGAAATTCTTTCCACAATATCCCAACGTCTTGCTTTCCAGGCTTTGGTGCCTCCTCAGAATTGCTGAGCATTACATTTCAGCCTGGATCATTACCCCAATGTCGCAGTCCAGAGTGACTGCTCGAAGGATATGTACTCGAATCTAGTGTATAATATTTGGCTGGTGATGATTGTGGACAACCATAAACTTAGACAATTTATACTGGATCCGGTTTGCAGTCAACAAAACTTACGTCATTTTCAGGTCACGTTGAATTGCCTCGTTATTTCCTTTGTCACGGAGCGTCTTTCATATCTTAGCATCATCAGCAAACAACAAACATCTGTGAGAATCAAACGCACAGGCTCGTAAATAGACACGTGATATAGACGCGGCCGCAATACCTATCTTGCGGAAGGTCAAATTTCATATAAACCAGATCAAATTATACACTTGGAACTCTAATCTACACTTTCCTGTGCTGCAGAAAAATTTTCATGCACCCAAAAACTGGACCTCTAACTTAATAGCTTCGAGTATGGGAAGGAGAATGGAGTAATCACGTGCGTCCTAGGCTTTGGATAATGCAGATAAATGATGTCTGTCCGTCTACCTTTATTGGCTGCGTACATGCAACTACGCGTGCAATCGTTAGGTTGTTCGTGCATGAACGCTGTTGGCGGGAAGCTTGCTGCTCAGTTGCCATGACGTTGTAGCCTTCTGGACATTCGACTAAAGCCTCGTGATAATTGCCTTTATCAAATTTGAAAACACAATAGAACATTGGAAACATAATTAATAGAAAAATGGCTTTATACGGGTAAAATAGCTGAAGCTTAACTGGTTTTGTATGATGATCCTAGTAAAATGTCATTGTATAAGGAGACTTGTCAAAAAGTTAGGTTCATGCTGCTGGACTGACCGCGGGTTTCTTAAGTATAAAGGCACTGTAAGTCGAGTTGTGTTCGATAACACACAGGTATATCCGCTTTCGCAAGCATATATATCCGTTAATTCTTATTCCCTTAGGGTTTGCAAGCATGACATTTGTCTGCGTCTTGTCGTTAATAAGTTAACAGGAACCGGATCAGGTATGCAGCTGTTGTAATGCATCGAAGAAATCTTTCTTAATACATGGCTGGTGTGGGAGCAGAAAAGAAAATGTCGAAAGGGCAATACAAGGATGAAAAATGCGAAAAACGTAATTTCTGCTGCATTCCGGTCGACTATATTACCTAAGCAGTTTCATCTGGTGACCCACTGATTCTGCGTTGCGGCTTAGCTTCTGGAGTTAGCAACGTGTTATTTGGGTTTTTCAAAACTAGAACCCCAGAATGAGGTTGCCCGTAAACGGCGATAACTTTATCGTGTACTCCACATGAGGCTTTACATACGTGTTGAAAATTTGACGGAAGATGGATGGGTCGATCAGACCGAACGGAGCGCCTTATTAATGGTGGTTTGCTGAGCATCCGTCGTTTCGGTTCGAGTACCTTTGTCTGTTAGACGACCATCTGTACGTTGCTGTTTTCTGAAAACTGGGCGTTGTTTGCACAGAGCGCTGATGCGTTCCAGCGCATGACAAGTGCACTGGCTTCGACAGCTTCTAAATTCGGGCTCGCTATCAATACAAGCAAAACAATACGTAACATTCAGCTTCAGCATAGGTGAAAACTGCAATGTTTTCGCAAAATAGAATTGATGCTGAAGTATTGGAAACCACCTCCCGCTGCTGCTATCTTGGAAGCGTAGAGTCGACTGACCAGCAGATACGCAGTGAGTTGTGTATCCGTGTCTCGAATGCTGATTTGGCATTCGAGAAGTTAGAGTAACGAGTATGGAACAAACATAAGCTTACAGTTTGCGCCAAGTTGATGGTGTACGAATTCTTGGTGCTGTCTCTTCAACAATACGGCAGAAAATGTGGACCAACAACCAGCGAGATGTGGGTTATCTCCAGTGGTTCCATCAAGATTGTCTGCTACGGATTCTGCGCATTGTTTCATGTGACAGATTTGCAGAAATGGAAGTGTTGCGCCGTAGTGGAAGTTATGAAGTGCTCCGCGTACATTTGCTGAGACACCTGCGGTGACGTATAATGAAGAACCGGTGATGGCGGAAGCGACAAGCGCCGATGGGTTGTAATACATCTACATCGAGCCCAAAGTGCCGTAGCACATGCAGTCGCGATTGCCTGAGTAGGCAGGCCTGTTGAGCCTTGAGCGAAGGCAATCGGGGCCAAAACCGAAACGGCGACGATTCCTGCAGCTAACGTTGACAGAACCGTCGCACCGTTTGCTAGATTGGCCACTCTTAATTGTAAAACCACTGTAAGTCGAGTTACGTTCAAAAACAAACATGTGTATCCGCTTTCACACGCATATATATATATATATCCGTTTAAACTGACTGCATTAGGGTTTGCATGCATGAAATTTGTCTGCTTACATACAAGTGTTTGTCTGTGAAGGCGTGTGAGCCGGCACCGCTGAATTAACTTGGCTCCATCCACTTGCTTCCCGATATTATTCCTTTGTGTTTACACTGGATTTAGTGTGTGTGTGTGGGTGTGGGCGTGTGTGTGGAACGGTCAGTATTGCAGCGCAAGCCAACCATGCCTCCTTTGTAGGCGCAGGCGTCCTGCCGCTGGCAAAACTTGCATGAGACACGGAACCCAGATGCCACTATCCATGTTTACATATTAGATAAAATGTTCCCTTCTTGAAATCAGGTATTCTACTCCTTAGGAATAAGCACTCTTGAACGTTCAAAATGGGACAATGCTTCCAGCCAAATGGAAACGTTCTGTATGATATATAAATGCAAGCAACCCCGTATTAGTACACATAAAAATTACGGGATTTGAAGCACGCGTCGTGTACCTTGTATCACGACACTCAATCTCGATCGCGGCCTAGGTTTATTTTTTAGCCTGTTCAACTGTTTCCGGAATGCAGAGCCTCGAAGTGATCATCCTTAATCCCACACCACACAGCGCATTTGCTTTAGCTCATATATATAAAACAGTAACTGTATCACATCGAAGCGGTTGCATACAGAAGTTAGACTGTATTTATTACGTAGTGTCAATTACCATGGCTGGTAAATATAAATTAAATCTTTCAAATTTAATTCGATTTGTAAATATTTTTGCTTATCGATATTCCTATGCATTGTGTACGCATTTTAATATTTGAGAAGTCACTTTGAATCTTTGTTATCACATTAGCTACCAGCCTTACACTTGACAGTTTCCTCGGGCTACAATGTTTTGCATATTGTCCCTCTATTTGTTAGGCATGGTTGAGTGAAACTGAATCATGAATCCTTTTTTGTATACCTTGATAAGAGGGATGAACAAATACGCTACAAATGTGAAAAGATGCAGTTTTTAACCAAACTTTATAGCAGTCTTTAATCTTACAATAGTTTTCTATTTTGTGTAAACCGCTACAAACAAAAGCACATGGTTACTGAAGTTGTTAAGTGTAGGAAAAACAGAGTGCAACGTATCAACATTATTCATCTCAATTTAGTATTCAAACAACCGATACTCTACTATTCATCTTCACTTTTTGTGAGTATGGGAAATTATGTTACCCTAGTTTAAGCCTCATTTGTATATAAGTCATATATGAAACATAAAACTGCAGATTTCTGCCAGCTTCCTTGGTTGATGTCGGATGGACTATGTGCATGACAGTAGTTATACTGATGAACATTGATGTCAGCATACTATCTTTCGGTCAGTAATCAGCACAAGGCGTGAACAAGAAATGCAGTTTGGTTTATATTAGTCCATTCTAAATTCAGGCATATCTTGTAAAGTCTCCAAACCCGATACACAACAACGCTAAATACGTGGTAATGCGACGTTTTATATAAGCGGTATGTTCGTTTCTAAGTGTCTGGTTTTGATGGAATCTATAAGTTAGGTCGTTCTAATAATCTATCACTAAAAGCAAACTGACATTATTTATTTATTTCCTGAATCCGTTTGAATAATTGCGAATGTGCTCTCAAAGTTATAGAAAAGTATGTAAGACCAGCCTTCTCATAAAAGAAATATTTTACCCAATACAAATGGTGTAATGTAAAAGCATATAAGGTTTATTTCTTTCTTCATACTTGGAGTGATGCATGAATAAGCCCTACAGCCTTGGTATTCAAAGTGAAACAGATGTTACATTGAAATTGGCTGCAAAACGAACACACTTATTTGTCTTCTGCACTAAGAATCTTATAGCTCACAATATTCTGGCAACGCATAGGAAGGATTTCGTAGGCTTAGGCATATTGACCCTGCTGAGTGCCATAAAATGTCGATCATTTAAATAGTGCCTGGCAGATTAAATCATCAGTTCTGCTTTTCGCTGTAAAAACTTGACACTGTTGCATTTGGAGCTACGCAGCAAACAATCTAGGCAGATCTGATCTAACTCCCACAAACATTTGACTGAATATCATGAAATTCCGCAGCGGTGGATGATGTTGCTATTTTGGATGAGGATCCCATATCTACCGATCCAAATAAATCCCAGGCATGACATCCATGAAATAATCAAAGTTATGCTTATTTGACTTTAATTAATTAGTACGACATATTTGTTGTAAGTTGGATGTTCCTCAGTTACTATTAATTGGTTGTGACATAAATAAACCACTTATTTCTCGGGATACGGACGAGATGTTCGGCAGTTATTTTGCCCATATGTGCCGGAGGTCATAACTTTGCATCACACCTTAATTTATACGTAAATATATTTTATATTCAAATTTGCTATCTAAATTATTTAGCTTATGAAATCACAAATAATTGACTTGTTATGCAATGTAAAATCAGTTCGACTATAAAGGGTTAACTACACCTAAAACCCCAAGGATATTAGTCATATTAAGCCCGTGGAAACATAGCAGTTAAATAATCCCTCCGAGTTTTACATTTTAAAGTATGTCTCAAGTGGTATTTCTGTAGCTGCATTGCTTATGATTAAAATTGAATTACAATTTTCTAAAACGAAGAAACATGTCACAAATCTTTGTTCATGTTAAACAAAATCTTCTGTCATAAAACGCTGTACTAAACAGCCTTGTCAAATAATTATGCACGAAATTATTTGCATTTTATATAACATTTTTCATCGAAGTTCTTACAAAAATGTGGACGGTTGCATTAAAAACAAGAAAACAATTAACATATACATATGTAGTGGTAGCGATAAAGGCTCAATGCTCATGGAAGTCCGTCATATAGTGAATCACACTAAAAATGGTTCTTGTTCTCCGTTTTAGATGATACTCAGTACCTCGCCATTATTCCTAGACATATTATTCAGCTGAATGCACATATCCGGTACACGCATTTTTAACCAAACCCGGATATCATGCAGTAGATACGGACGCAACACACATCGTAATTTCGCAAATAAACATATCAGATTTCCGGCATTCTCATTTAGAATCTGATAATAAATGCACAGATATTGGTATTTTACAACACGCAGATATTGAATATATATTGACAACATAGAGTATCGGCATACCTATTTGTTGATACTTAGAAGAAATGTCCAAATAAATTCGTAAAGGCTCGGTTATTCTATTTGTCTTAAACTGCCATGCGTTGGATGGAACTTAAATAAATATAATGAGAAATTAATGATATGGGTACGCTGGATCAATGGATAATTAAGTGTAAACATTGGAACGGGACGAAAAAAGAAAAGCCAATTTTAATCATTATTTATATTTTAGAATAGATAGTAAAACGTTTTAGATAATCTGTAGAGATTTGCCAAAAATTTATTCGCCAACCTGAAATCTAAGTATGGTTTGGGAGATTATATGTATATAGCCATTACCAGAGATTTGTCTGCGCACATCAATAAAGCAATACAGCGAAAACGTAGAGATATTAGTTTTGGATATTCAAGTTCTTTCGCATAAAGAATATAGTCTCTGATTATTTATTGGGTTTACAAGGAACACAAAATACATTTTAGAAACTTGAGCACATTATTTATTGCGAAAAATATTCAAACGGTTAATTTCAAGTTACAATAAGTTTATCGTCGAACTGCTTTACAGGTAACTTTTTACTTTACGCTCCTCAAGTGTATTACGGAATTTGTGAGTGGGACCCAACAAATGGTAGTTGATCGGTAATCGAATCACCAGAAACACCAACTGTTGCAATTACATATATGTGTTGTCGATGTGGTAATGGTTTGTCCTGCGACAGGCAATCTGTTTTTATTATGATTATCATTGACACAAGCACTAGTCAGTCTGATCAATATGATCAATTCCAAATTTCATAAGATTCAGGTCTGGCTCACCACATCCCAATGGTTTCGATCCCCATTAGCAGACCGACATTATGCGCAACAATATCGAGTCTCAATAGGCTTCAACGCGTCTGGTGTTTTTCTGGACTATGCTGTGCAATGTAGCTTGTGAAGTACTGAGATAAAATCCCTAAAATTATAACTACAATCCGGCTTCTCACGATTAATATGAACTATATAGCCTTTCTTAGTTTCAAATGATATAGATGTAGCGTCTAGCGAGCAGACGTCATGAACTCGTCGACTGGCCACTCTCTGTGACAGTGGACAATTGTACGTGCTATATTCCAGTTAGCTTGCGAATTATATAGCCTATCTAATGTCCCTATGGCTCAGTGGCTTAAGCTGCTGGATAGTTGACATCTGATCTACCGGGCATAGCTTCCGTTCTCATTAGGAGACGGTGAGAATGCGAAACACTGGAGCGCCGCCATAGTGCGAACTGCGTCTGGTGCCTTACCTGGACAATGCTATGCTATGTAGCTTGGAAACTACAAGGATGAAAGCTTTAAAATTAAGTTCAAATATGAATGGAGCCGAACTAAATTAGGAACTAGTGAAAAATAGAGTGAGATCCGTTGTCATAATTCATAATAAACTAATAGGGATTATGTACACGAGACGTTTATCGTGCTGCGAGCTGTTTAACAAGTTTCACAATTAATAATTTTATCATTTCTCCAGCAAAAGCATTGCTCCATGTATCCCGCTTTTATGTGTAACTCAAATACATTATCTTCAAGTATAAATCCATTTGTATTAAATTATGACAGGCGTTTTGCCTGCTTCTTCTTTTGGAAGAGTAACAGTATCCATAACACACACACGACTCTTTTGTGTAAAGTTATTATGCTAATTACATCGTAAACACAACACTCCTAACTTGGGAACTATGTAATTAATGACGTTAAGCCATCGATAGGAAAATACCTTTTCTTCTGGGTCTTAAATTTTACTTTCACCCTGCCAACTGGACGGAACAAGTGTGGCACTTGCCTCTAACTGTTATACTGCATCTGTCCATAAAATCATAAATGTTTTTTTCCAGATTGTCAGCATTCTTAACAGTTCTCATTATCCCGTTCTGCCTGGTGCGTAGGAGCCGTAGCTGTTTAGTATATTTTTGTTGATGTGACAAATGTTTAATTACTTGTATTATAATGAGTCGTTAGTGTTTATCACTAGCTATTTCTGTGATCCAAACCTATGGAACAATGATATAGTACAGACAAATAGCGACATTTAGCAAGTCCGTGCGATAGCCAGAGTGAGAACCGCAGCATGGTGAAACGTAAATAAGGTGATAAAATGAAGACCGTTTCGCTGGACTTCGCAATTTACACAGTGGCACGTAGAAAACAAGCGGCCCAAATTGTGTAGTTTAATCCAGGTTGCTCAAAATTCTTCATCTTACAAAAGCTTTCTCTATAAATTTAGGTAAGTTCTGGCATCGTCAATACATTTTTAAATACTAATAATATCTGGCCGTTATCTACGTTGTTTGTGAGCGCCTTCCATGACTCGCAAAAATGAAGAGAATAAACGTTTTCCTAACATTTCACCTGACTGTATTGCGTGCAATGGGTGAGTTGCAGTAGTTGGCGACAAACGTGTTAGGGATTCCGTGAATTCTGGTAGACCGTTATTAGGTAGCCACGTATGCGCTGATACGGGCCGTTGTCCAATCTAATTTTATTTAGCCTATGTTAATATGGAAGGTGCAACAACCCATTGAAATGGTATTTGGATATCTGATGCGGGGTCTGGTATGCAGTATGATCTTGTTTCTCTCAGGGCTGCCAGGCCTGAGAGGAACGCATTTCACGCAAAGGTATTAAGCAACTGCGAACAAACAGAGGGATCAACCGCCGCAATTCTTTCCACAACATCCCAACTTTTTTCTTTCCAGGCTTTGATGCCTCTTCAGAATATCTGAGCAGTTCATTTCAGCCTGGATCATTACCCCAATGTCACACTCCAGAGTGACTGCTCGAAGGATATGCACTCTAATCTAGTATACAATTTTTGGCTGGTGATGATTGTGGACAACCATAACTTAGACAATTTATACTAGAACCGATTTAGAGTCAGCAAACGTACGCCATTTTCAGATCACGTTGAATTTAATCGTGGTCTCCTTGGTCAACGAGAGTCCTGCATATCTTAGCATCATCAGCAAACAACAAACATCTGTGGTAATCAAACGAGCAGGTTCGTTAATATACACGTGATGTAGCCGCGGCCGCAGTACTTAACTTGTGGAAAGCCACATTTCATATAAATCAGATCAAATTGTGCACTTAGAACACTAGTCTACAGTTGCAGATACTGCAGGAAATTTTTCCTCCACTCAAACACAAGACCGAAACTTATTAGCTTTGAGTATCGGAAGAAAAATGGAGTGGTCACTTGCATCCTAGACTTTGGAGAATGCAGATAAATGATGTCTGTCCGTCTACCATTATCGGCCACTTACATGCAAATATGTGTGCAATCGTTAGGTTGTTCGTGCATGAACGCTATTGGTGGAAACTTGCTATTCAGTTGCTATGATGTAGCCTTCTAGACAGACAACTGAAGCTTCGTGATAATTGCCTTTATCAAATTTGTAAATTCAGACAGAACATTTGAACAATGAATTATAGAACAATGGCTTTATACGGGTAAAATAGCTGAAGCTTCACTGATCTTGCAGGATGATCATAGCAAAATGTCATTGTATATGAAAAATTGTCAAAAAATATAGGTTTACACTGCTGGACTGAGCGCTGTATTCTAAGTGTAAAACCACTGTATATCGAGTTATGTTCAATAACACACATTTGTGTCCGCTTTCACAAGCATATATATCCGTTAATTCTTATTTCCTTAGGGTTTGCGAGCATGACATATGTCTGCGTATTGTCGTTCGTAAGTTTGCAGAAACCAGATCAGGTATCGCTGCTGTCGTAATGCAGCGTCGAAACCTTTCGTAAAAATAGGTGGTGTGGGCGAATAAAGGAAAAAAATCGAAAGGGCTCTTCAATGATGAAACTTGCGAAAAACTTAATTTCGGCTGCATTTCCGTTAACTGTTTACCCAGGCAGTTTCATCTGGTGACCCATCGATTCTGCGTTGCGGCTTAGCTTCTGGAGGTAGCGGCAAGTGTTATCTGGGTTTTCAAATCTAGAACCCCAGAATGAGGTCGCCCGTTAGCTGTGCTAACTTTGTTGTACACTATTAAAGAATTATTCGCAGATGGTATGGCAAGCGGAGCATTCGCTTCACATCTTTGGTTGCCTTTCGCTTTGTGGTATCCAGTGCAACCAGAATGTGTTTTAACCACGGTTTTTTATCTTGAATCGTGCACTACACATGAGAATTTGACTGAGGATGAAGTGGTCGATCAGGCCGAACGGTGTTCGTTTTGAGCACCGTATAGTTAGTGGTTTGCTGAGCATCCATCTTTTCGGTTACAGTACCATAAGCTGTTAGATGACTATCAGTACATTGCTGTTTTCTGAAAACTGGTCGTCGTTTGCACAAAGCGCTGATGCGTTCCAGCACAGGACAAGTGCTCTGGTTTCGACAGCGTCTAAATTCGGACTCGCTGTCAACACAAGCAAAACGATCTGTATCTTTCAGCCTTTAGCAATGGTGCAAACTGCAATGACTTGCAAAATAGGATTGGTGCAGAAAGTTTGGAAACCAACTTTCGCTGCTGCTACCTTGGAAGCATAGTGTCGACTGGCCAGCAGATACGCAGAGAGTTGTGTATCCATGTCTCGAATGTAGCTTCGGCATTCGGGAAGTTAGAATAACGAGTATGGAACAAACATCAGCTTACAGTTTGCGCCAGGTTGATGGTGTACGAATTCTTCGTGCTGTCTCTTCTACAATGTGGCAGAAAATGTGGACGACCAACCAGCGGGTTGTGCGATATATAAAGTGGTTCCATCAATTTTGTCTGCAACGGATTATGCGCATTGCTTCATGCGACAGAGTTGCAGACACTGATGTGTTGCCCCGTAGTGGAAGGTATGAAGTGCACTGCATACTTTTGCTTAGACACCCGTTGTGGTATATATTGAAGAACCGGCAATTGCGAAAGCGACAAGCGCCAATGGGTTGTACTTCATTGGTATCGCGCGCATAGTGCCGTAGCACATGCAGTCGAGAGTGCCTGAGTCAGGCAGGCCTGTTGAGCCCTGAGCGAAACCAATGGTGGCCAAAACCGAAACGGCAACGATTCCTGCAGATAACGTAGGCAGACCCGGCGCAGCGTTTGCTAGATTTTCTTAATGCCTTTTCATCTCATTTAAATGTTTGCATGGTTTATATTCTATACGCTTGCACATGTCCTAGAAACTACTTTGGTTGCCTTCAAAAACACCTACGATTTTGTGGCATTTTTAAAAAAATATATTTTATGACGTCTTAAACTTATTGCGTGATTGTCACTACACAATTGATTTCACTTGCAACGTTTTGAAGGGTTATGTTATCATACCTGTATGCATGATTCCATTTTTTAAATTGATATGGTTGTTTTTAAGAGATTGCATTTTGCTTGATATCCCTGGTTTGGCTGCGCTTCGTTTGCATTTTGACAAGGTGTTTACCTGTCCATTACCAACTATCTCCTTCATAATGTTTCCAGGATATAATTAGTCTCCGCTGGAGAGGAGGAGTAAATTGTAATTTTAGTGGTGTTAGGCTCGAATATTGGTTCTGTTCAATCAATCTGAAGCGGACAAAGGTTCAGCCACCGGCTTGAACGCGATGGATCCCCAAATAAAACATACAGCACACTGCTGAACTGACCGCGGTATTCTTAATTGCTAAATTACTGTAAGTTGAGTTATGTTCGACAAAACAAATGTGTATCCGCTTTCACACGCATATATATATCCGTTTAAACTGATTTCCTTATGGTTTGCGAGGATGACATTTTCTGCGCACATGCAAGTTTTTGTCTTTTAGGGAGTGTGAGCTGGCTCCGCTGAACTAACTTCGCAACATCCACCAGTTTCCCGGTATTATTCATTTGTGTTAAAACTGGATTTTGTGTGTGTGGATGGAGCTGTGAGTATTGCAGCGCAAGCCACCCATGGCCAATCTGTAGACGCAGTCGTCGTTTGGATTTCCAAAGTTTCATGCGGCACGACACCCAGATGCCACTATCCACGTTTACCTATTAGATAAGCTGTTGCCTTCCTGAAATCATATATTCAAATCCTTAGAAATAAGCGATATTGACCGTTCAAAATAGGGAAATGTTTTCAGCGAAATTTGAACGTTCTGTATGAAATCTAAATGCCACCAGCCACCTACTAGTATACATAAAAATTGCTCTAGAAGCGATAAATTACGTTTTTGTTTTATACTTCGGAAATCCAGCCTCTACGTCATATTTATCGTAATTGCTGATATAATAACCTCTACTTCTTCTTTTTCTTTAGATTATGACTGTTACAATATTGATGTAGAAAATTGTAACCACAAATTTCATCTTTCTCTGGTCATATATGCTGCAATGGATTTAAATAAATTGTATGAAAGCAAGGTATATATCGTGAGCAAAGTTCAAACACTTAACAACCAAATTCCACTTTTCGTACGTGGATCGTATTAACGTTAACGACTGTTTTATTCTCCACCTTGTAAAATATACTACTACTTTTTATAAACGAATTTTTTTCTCAGCGGGTCAATCGAAATGTGTTCTGTATTATGAGAACTAATGCATTCAAATGCTGTCAACGTGGTTGTAGATAAGAAACCGCTTTACCTATTTGTCCGTTAAATTCGGCGTATGATTGAATAACTTAGTTTATAGAATCCAGCCTAAAATATTAGGGTAATACGTGACAAGATTTCGCAATTTAACAGCATTTAAACACGCTGCTTAACTACCAGCCAGATTGTTATTTTGCATGTTTCCTTCGAGGCCGGGTATAACAAAGTTAAGGCTGCAAATGCAATGGAATTACTAAACTTTTACACTGAATGATTCACGTATGGGCTAATGGATCAACAACCCACCATCAGTAATTCTAACTGTCAACATGTTCACCAGTATTTGTAAGTAATTGAAGATTCATTACACGACTGCAACGATTTCCGCGTTATTTTTAATAATTGGCTGTCAAAACCATGATAATAAGCATTTACTATTATATATTGTATTTTTTATCACTCACCGGGGAAGAACTGTACAGCATCTGCCGCCTTAGAGTATTCATTAAAATGAGCATTTCACCAGAAACCCGTGTGAAACCAAGACGCGACGCCAATTATGCAAGTATGTTGTCCAAACCACTAAGATACGGAGGAAGTTAATGATAAAGTTTACGAAATTATTGGGTGTTATAGCGCCGCTACTTATCTAATGACTTACACTTTATTGCTAAAGAGAGGACGGTGTTGCCCCCTCAACAAGCGAATAAATCACCATAATGATCCGCCAAAGTACTTTAAGAACCTCACGGTCGCAGTTATCATCATTTGCAATGCCCTTCAGTGAAATCAATTTTCTCACGATAACCTTGAATACAGTTTGCCTGAATTGACGACAAAATAATAGAAAATCTTTCTTTAAAAACCGCGCTCCTGCTGGGATGATAATTATGCTGTGCTGCCGCTGTTTGCGTACGTTTCATTTGAGTTTAACTGAAAGGCGCGTAACTGCGCTGGAACTTCAATTAAACATCTGCTCTTAATGTGTTCAAAGTTGCTCCACAGGTAGGTAGTTTATCGTAACCAAAACTTATCGGTGAATCCAATGTGAGTTTGCTTTTACTTGCTTTTGTTTTCCTAAAGGAATTCATCGTTTCCGTATTTTGTAGACAACTGCAAATATTAGTGACACGGCTTCTTTTCGTAAGTTCCTTTAACATTATCATAGCTTCTCCGGCTACGAATAACTTTGCTGAGAATGTGACGAAATGTCACTTATTAATTGTGCGATTTCCGTTTTTTGCGTCTGGTTTATTCAAGTCGAATCTAATTTCCGTGTCCTAAAATAACTTCACAGTCAGTGATCATGTTTACTTGTCTCCACTGCCTATGATATCGTAGACGTTATTGATACAATGCATCTAGAACCGTCGTATGAGAAGTTGAAGCCAGTTATACAGAAACACAACATGGCATCTGATGAAGCGCCTCTGTAGCAACTAGTTTCCGGTGTCCAGCTGGCTCACTGCCTCCTTCATCCTAAGTTGCGCAACATATGCGTTCCCTTATTAGTTCGTCGAAGCTTGAACCTTCAATACTGCGTCAAGTTTGCACTATATGTCTTCCGTCCAATATCACATCCATTCCTTCAGTTTTGGCGTCGATCTCACACTGGAAGAGCTCGCAACAGCTGCTGATAAGGTGCCTGAATGCTTCTTTAAAATACTATACATCAAGTAACCAAATCTTTCTCAGCCAGCTCATACCGTACATGTTTGTGATCAGCGATAGGTGTTCCAGTTTGGAACTCAGTATGTCTGCGATTGAATTTGAGTGCACTAATACTAGATGAAAATACAAGCAGAGCCCTTAGGGCAGCAGATCAGGTTTACATCAGGGACGATCATGCCGCTGCATTCCTTGTTGTGTTGGTAAGACAGAAGGTAACTGCATTCCGGTTAGCAAGTACCTGAAATCAGGTTCAATGTTGCAACCGAGAATCGTCAATGCCAGTCAATATTAACGACTGCTGTCGCTGGCCAAGTCAACAGTAGCTTTCTGTATGTGTTCGACACAAGAATAAGCTTCATTTTTTATCAATATATGCGCATATATTGGCGTTATACCGAGGTCTATTAAAAAACGCGCTCCGCAACTGGCCGGACAAATGCAACAGGTGGCTATTCCAACTAAGATAATTGCATGCGGTCCGAAACATCTTAACCAAGTTATTACGGATATTCAGAAGCCTAAACTTGAAGTCGACTCCCTGAGCAAATTTGGTCTTTCGGTTTTTCTGCGCCACAGAAATTTACAGGGTGATAGCATTTGGCTGACTGACTCTGTTTAGGTTACTAGTTAACTCCGTCGGACGTCGCCTACTCATGCTAGAACGTAAGCACAGTTCATCATTGCTACAGCAAATTCCATCTCTGTTCAGGACGAATACGCAAACAAATGAGCCCAAATACAAGGTTTGTCACCATGCCCTCAATGCGAGTCCACTTGTGTTTGCGAAGCTGGGAGGCTTTCCACCCGACAATCCGCAATCAAGGAAATGAGAATTCGAGCCCTTTCTTCAAACTCCATTGTCGGACTTCTCCTTTGCATTTGGTACCTAGAAAGATCGGTGACTGGCGCCCATGTGCCGAATATCGGGCATCTCAATGGCATTACCATACTTGTTCGATATAGTATTCCCCATCATACGTTTTTATTGAAATTAGCGGATAAATTCTTCTTTTCAAATATGAATTTGTTCGAGCGCATCTTCAAATCCCAATGACACCTGAAGACGTTACCCAAACGGCCGTTAACACGCCTTATGGCTTATGCTAACTTATCGGAATGCCTTACGGCCTTTTGTTCTGCTTCCGATTAATATTCGTCTTAAGAACCACGGCACTTATATTGCCTCACCTTATTCTGTGCCGATATTTGCTATAATGACGTTCCGAACAATCACGTTGCCGATGCATTTTCTCATGCGTAGGTTCACCAGCCATCACATTCAGCCATTTAATCTCGTGGACATGTCAGTTGCACAGGCGAAAGATCACGAAGTTAAACAACTTGGATGGAAAACCACATTCAAATTCTTGCAACTGCCTGTGTTAAACACGGAAGCAAGGATTTACTGCGATGTTTCAAACGGTAAGCCAAGACCATTTGTTCCTCAGTGTCTTTAGCCTAATGTTCTTGATCATTTTCATGAGCTATTACACCCAAGCATTATTTTTGCTTTAAAGTTAAACACCAGATGTGATATTTAGTCCAGTATGCGCTTGTGGATCTGGCAATGGGCTAAGTATTTTCCTTACTGTTAGAGCATCAAAGATCATCGACGCAGAATCACTGCACCCGGAAAATTCTTACTCGCTGGAGTACGCTTTAGACATATTCATCCAGATTTAATTAGGCGTCCGCATCCATCGGGCGGTTTCACTTTTATGCTGTTGTGGTTTTTTTACACTTCTCTTCCGTAAAAGCATATTTTTTTACACAGCCTTGTATGCAATATGTTTGAATTAACAAAAAAATGCCAGCATATACTATTTTGAAATCCACGTTCCTGTCATGTCGGTTTTCCGCCTTGCTGCTGAGGGTTCCGTACGCTGCCTTAGAGTGTCCTTGGAAGGTGCTTAAGTAAGTGAAACAGGGAATGAACGTCTGTTCCTATTGTGTTTGACATGCGCGACAGGCATATCGATCAACTTAATAGGAACTTAATTGTGAATTGCTTGTGAGTTAGCTTTTCCTATGGATTTGTTTATCAAAGGGACATAATTCTTTGTGTTTTTCGTCGATTACTGTAAGCGCTTTGGTTTTTGTGCAAATTGCAAAGTACTGTAAGCATTGAGGCCTGCCCGACAAATGTAGTGAAGCAGTTTTCAATTATCTAACGCAATGAAGTGAGAAGTGTGAATTGCTGTAGCTTACTAGGTTCGGGTCCGCAGGGTTCCCTGGTAATCTTATAGTCCCGGTTTCTAACTGTTCTCATGATATATCAACCAGATTAGAAAAATTTAAGAAACCAATCGATAGGTTGTATGCTTACCGAGCATCACCTAATATGATGTTGAATAATATATAAAATTAGAAAAAACGTTAAACCGATTTTCACAACATATGTTGAGTAATAATGCCTGGACCATTTTGCTGCTTCCATTCTGTTTGCTTTGTAGTAATAGTTTCTCAGATCTACCTACAAAAGTCGACTGAAAAAATTAGATAGCCAGGCGGCGCCCAACTTATGTATGCATTTTATTTAGTGGAAGAACACCTAGTTGTCCAAATGACATCTCATTTTCGGATCTGAGCAAACATATAAAATACGGTGGTAAATCTTACTTTCACGGATTTAACTCCTCAATACTGATTATTCGAGTGATTTAAACAATTACCGAAAAATATTGTTTGATCATATTTAAAATTAAGCCATCAATTTCCATTCAGTTTGATCAGAATTTAATAGCTAGTGTGCACGTTGGATTATCTATATAACTAAAACTAACGAGCCACATCACACTTGCAGTTAAAGTACTAAGCATGCGACTGAAATCAGGAATGTGTGATCAATGTATTTGCAGAATCCAACTAGATGGTGCTTAAGCAAGTGGCAACAGCATGAGCAAATAATCATGCAAGACTTTTCCAACCAAATTTTAAAAGTGTTTCGGTAAATAAGCGAGCCAAAGTTATTGCCGCTTACCATATATACCAAGAGAATTCCTAGCTTGGTAGGGTGAAATCCTCAGTATCAAATTTCAAGGATTTGCGTACGAGGGATCTGATCTGAAAAATTATTTTACTCTGGGAAAATAGTTATACAATTATTGTCAAAAATTCAGAGTTGCAAAATATGATATTTTTTTGGTAAAAGGTTGCACAAAATATAACAATGCAAAGTATGTTAAATATACAGGGGTTATAAATCAACCTAATTATCATAGTAGTAATTAGCAAAAGGTATTATCTAACATTTTTAGGGACCGTCTAGTCAAATACTAGTGATTATTTGCAACCTATCCCAAGAAATGCGTTTCCTCTGTAACGAATAAGTAAGAATTTCCCAGGGTTCAATGTTCATGCAAACTAACCTACGTACCAAAGGGTGTTGATCGGGTGTATGGAAGCAGAAATCTTTACTTACTTCATCTGACTGTATGGGAAACACTTATTCAGGACCTAGCGAATTTCCACTCACCAAGTAGTCTTGATTTAAGCTCAATCAGCCAACTCAGTAAGTAACCTATCAGCTGTCTAAAGCAACATAGCTGGGTCATATGTTCAATATATGCAACATTTGTCTTATTTACAGAATGTCGCACAATACTATATGAAGCCCAAAGAACCAGAAAGTACTAAACACATATTTCGTAATTTAGTTTTGGTTAGTCCAGTTATACTATACAAATCCTAGAATCATATTGTCATTGCGTACTGTTTTCTATGATATTCTGAATTTTTGCATGCTTTTGCTCCGCACTTAAAGGATACTTGAGATGCATCGCGTCAAAACACGCCATTTATATCTGTGTAAACTAACTGCTAATCCCACAGTTAAATATTGTAAAATGTTAAGATAAAATTACGTGTTTGGTCATTGCAGCATGCATATAGCCGAAAGGCTCACCATAGTTATTTTACCGGGCGCAATCTACCAGATGGGAAACAACTGTTAACGATAATTACCGTTAATAATTATCCTTGAGTATATTTTGCATTCAATATCTGCTACAGTCCTCATTTGACTATTGGCATGGATGTTAACATATACGTTATTAATAATAATTATTTACTGTCTTTTTATTCTCTTTTTATGCATTGAACGTAACATAATGCTTGAACCACTGAAATGTAGAAAGCCGAATGGGGAAAACTTGTCAACTTCATCGCATCCCGCTCAGAGCATGGGAGATGGTGAAGTTGAGAATCGGATATTACAATAAACCGTTACGGCTGCAACGGCAGCAAAACGATTCTGACATAAGCAGCAAGTAATGATTAAGTAGCCTCCACAAACTTTCCTCACTGGAAACGTTGACAACAGGCACTGGTAAAGAGTTCCAGTCGTTCACCACTCTAGTGGATCGAGTGACCCTTAGAAAGACACGGAGACTACTTGGCTTAAAGGGCTTCTAATTGTTCCCCACTTCGAGCCTCCAGTGTTCACCTGGAAGCATTGTTTTAATTCACTCCCCAATTATCACCTTAGAATACGACTGGTGTAAATCAGGTCTCCCTGGCGGCCATGATAATTCAAAATAAGCCGATTCATCTACTGTAGACGAGCTGTGTAAGACATATCACGTAACCCCGAGACCGATTTGGCATCAAGAATCTGTATGCTTTCCATCGCAATAAGGCTGGACCTTACCGTGGTGGGATGGTTTGCGTGCCTCAGAGATCCATTGAGCTATGCTGGGTGGTGCTTTTTTTTTGCACCTTTTTTTTGCACCTTTAGAGCCACTCATACCAGATTGGTCAATGGTTAGAGGCCAGACAAACTCAGCCTCCTGGTCCTCCAGGTTGGGGTTGGAATGGGGGTGGCTCCTCATTTCATAAAACGGGCTCTGTAGTCCAGTGCCAAAACCCGCTGCCTTGCGGTAAGGTTTTTGAACCAAAGGCTTTGGTTGAGCACCCTAATCCTTCTCCTGTCTAGGCCTAGGCAACCTGACAGTATTCTGCCCACGCAATACAATGAACCTTTCCTACAACAATTTCTTCATGCTCTGGCCGTTGCAGAGGATAATAAACGGCGCCCTATATGCTACATCGAGCAGGGTGGATAGGGGTTTGGATGCTACTGCTCAGGCCTTCCCGTCTTCTTATACCCCTTCTTGTGCTTCTGCATCCTTATTGTCCCGCTCCATCTTTACTTATATCCCCCCCATTTTCAATCCCCCAATTCTTGGCTCTCCCCCAGCTTACTTCAATAGTCGCTTGTCTTCTAATTTCAAATCACACACAATCGCAGGGCCTCGCTCCAATCCAGTCGATAAGTCCATGTTCAACCAAGCGGACAACGTCAGTTCATCCGTTTCCCTTTGGAGTCCTCGTGTCTCCCTAAGATTGGCATGCCTCAACGTACGCACTTTGCTGCAGATTGGCCAACAGGCAGCAATGTCCGTACACTAGAGACCCTATCGATCGATATTTGCTGTTTATCAGAAACCCGCCTGCAAGATTCGAGCTCCGTGCTTACCCTGAGATCCCCCACATGCAACACTGGCGGCACATTCTCATTGGGCCTATCTGGCGATGACGCAGCTTCAAATGCCGGTCAAGCTGGCGTCGGCATTGTTTTGTGTCCCCGGGCTGAAGCTGCCCTGCTTGATTGGATCCCAGTAAACAGTAGGATGTGCGCCGTTAGATTAGCTGGTTCGTTCCGTGCTTCGAAGTCGCGCGGGGACAAACGGTGCCTGTTTGTCATTGCGGCCTACGCCCCTACAAACTGTAGCACTGATTCGGTAAAAGATGTTTTCTGTCAGCAACTTCACGAGCTCCTTCGTAACAGAAGAAGCACGGATACTGCGGTGCTGGCTGGCAATCTAAACGCCCAAGTCGGAAAATTGTCCTCTGATGAGCTTCATCTGGGCGGCCAACATGGTGTAGGCTCCCGTAATGATAATGGTGAGCTATTGCTCCAGCTGTGTGAAGATGCTCGCCTGTTTCTCGCGAGCACTAATTTTCGACACAGCACCCGCGGAAGTGTGACTTGGCGGCCACCAGCCTCGGGCCAGTCATGGACGCAAATCGATCATATCGCGATCAGTTACCGCTGGAGAGGCTGTGTCCAAAACTGTCGCTCGATTTGAAGCACGAGCGTGGACTCTGACCACGCACTTGTCTGTGCCGACCTCCTGATGCGCTTCGGTGGACGTCCGCAACGTCGATTTGAACGGATTGACACTAGCCAGCTGGCGAAGCCAGATGTTCTGAATGTGTACCAAGATGCGCTGTCATCTGGGCTGAGTAAGCGCCCACTAAACACCGTTGAAGATCACTGGTCGCATATTCTTCAAGCGTTGCTATTAGCAGGCATGTCTTCATGTGACAAAACAAATTGCCAAACCGGACATTGGGTCTCTACACAGTCTCTGGAACTTATGGATGCTCGCCGACGTATTCCGGCTGGAAGCGAATAAAATGAATCTCGCAAAAAGCTCAGGGCGAAACTACGTGCTAGCCTAAAGAAGGACCGCGAAACCTGGTGGTCTCGTCGTGCATCTGAGATGGTAACAGCCGCTGCAATTGGTAATCATCGTAAGTTATACCGTCTGATACTGGCAACAGGCAGCAGGAGACCTGGTGTTAGCGAGACCATACGCGACGAGAGTGGGCAGATGATCCACAGCCTGTCAAAACGCTTGGAGCGTTGGGCTGAACAATTGCTATGCAATTTAACCAACCTGAGGAATCACTTTCTTCGGGCATTGAACGCCCTTCTCCTTGGGCCGTCTCCTTGGATCCGCCCTCACGCGCTGAAGTCGAACGTGAGATCAGGCTGTTGAAATTGCATAATGCCGCAGGAGCAGATACTATTCCTCCAGCCCTCTTCAAGTTCGGTGGACCTGCTCTAATAGGTGATCTACACGAGTTGCTAGTAAAACTTTGGGAGCAGGAGACAGTCCCGACAGACTGGAACCGCTCCGTCATTGTCCCAATTTTCAAGGGAGGCTCCCGTTTGGTATGTGGCAATCATAGAGGGATCAGTCTGATTTCGATTGCCTCTAAATTGCTTGCCTCTCTCATTCTCCACAGACTGACTGGCACTCGTGAAAGCCAGATTCGTGAAGAGCAAGCCGGATTTCGTCGAGGTCGGGGCTGCATCGACCACATCTTCACATTGCGTCAAGTGTTGGAGCACCGCCATGTTTATTGGCGACCCACCGTCGTCGTGTTTCTTGACATAAAAGGTGCCTTCGACTCAGTCGATCGATGTGCCCTTTGGGACTGTCTGTTGAGGAAAGGTGTGCCTGATAAATATGTAAACATTATCAAAGCGCTGTACGCACATAGTTCGGGCAGGGTGAGGGTTTATGGCAAACTCTCGCCACCCTTCAGTATCACCAGCGGTGTGAGACAAGGATGCCCGCTGTCACCTTTCCTCTTCAACTTCGCTATTGATGAAGTCATGGAAACAGCGTTCGCTGGACACGACCTAGAAGGTGTGGAGCTACTCCCTGGTGAGCGACTTCTTGACTTGGAGTATGCAGGCGATATTGCCCTACTCTGTGACGGCTCCCAAACATGCCAAACAGCACTGAACCGATTAGCACTGGCTGTCAGTCGTTTTGGGCTATGCTTTGCTCCATCAACATGCAAAGTACTTCTCCAAGATTGGCAGGGACCCAATCCTGCGCTAACGCTTGGTGGTGATCTGCTAGAAGTCGTTCAGGAATTCAAGTACCTGGGCAGCTATATTAGCACCCGTGGGCTTGAAGATGAAGTTACGAACCGTATAGCAAAAGCTCGAGGTGCTTTTGCCAATCTCCGCCACCTGTGGCGCTGACGCGACATTACTCTCGCCCTCAAGGGCAGAGTTTACAACGCAGCCGTCCGTTCAACGCTCGTATATGGCTGTGAAACCTGGCCCATCAGGTCGACAGACATGAAGAGAATCGTCACGTTCGATCATCGCTGCCTTCGCAGCTTAGCTCATGTCTGGTGGGAACACCGCGTGAGCAATGAGCGTGTTCGACGTCGCGTATTTGGTGCAGGAAGAGCGAGTGAACCGCTCAGCACGATTATATCACGCACCAGGCTCCGATGGCTAGGCCACGTCTTGCGCATGCCGGCACACCGACTCCCACGACGTGCATTGTTTGCTCGTTGTGGGTGCGGTTGGAGGAGGAGGAGGGGAGGCCAAGTGTTGACTTGGTCGCGAGAAATGAAAACCCTCGCTTCTAAGTTGGCGTCGGTTGGTGCATCCCGACTGCCTGGCTGGGGTTCTAAGGACGGTGAACACGTTTGGCTGGACACACTTGCTGATATGGCTAGGAGCCGGCCCCAATGGCGTTTGTGTTGTGAGTTCCTTTGTCCATCCCCCTCCTGTTTAGCATCCCCCTCCACTCACGATCTCAATCGTTAGGCATAATATGACTTTCTTTTACGGCAGCCAGCTGTTAGCTCTCCGCAACGATGTCCATCCGTTACTGGGGACTCAGCGGGCGTGCCAATGTTTGTTTGTTTTTTCTTTTCCTGCCTTTTGTATTGCAGCACAATAGCTGAGGTGTTTTCCACCTCGAGCTAACGTGTAATGATGATGATGATGATGATGCTTTCCAGCATGCTGCATCCAAACTGTTGAAGGGGTAAAGAACTGCTAAGTCATATTCAAGTACAGACTTCACCTGCGAGACAAACAGGAGTTTGAAGGTCACCAGGAACAATTGAGAGAAATATCTTCTTATAGCGCTGAACATCTTGTTGACTGCTTTGACTTAGCTTAAAAGATCTTGGGTTGCCTTAAGGTCGGGAGACACAATAGTTCATTAATTATGCCCATATAGATATAAGAAGCAGAACAATTGCAAAGCGAACTCTTTTCGGAAATTCACTTCAGACAACTACAATTACAAGACATATATAATTACGGGTAAGCAAACGCCGGGGAAGTGATTGATTGAACGAACTCGTCACCCAATGCCTCAAAGATAGAATCCCGTCTCCTTTCGAATATATTGTTCAATATCAATACATTTGCACCTGTTTTGCAAGGTACCTCTGGTACATGACCCGGCGTACCTCTAGGCCGATAGCTTAGCACTGCCCTAATTGTTTAAAACATGGTATGGTTAAGTATGTACGCAGCTCGATGCTCGAACATCTGCTTAGTAACGGCAATCAGATTCGGACTAATAACGCACACAAGGTGGTCTAGAGTGCACCGAGGCACAACCACAAAGGAATTAGAAAGCGGTTGCAATCAGAATAGTTCAGCCTGGTTTGTGCAAACAAAGATCACTTATACAATTAGTACTACTGCCATGGCCGTAATGTCGGAACGCGGTTAAGTCTGAGAGTGACTACTGTAGACCTGCCAGCCAACACGCCCGTGCTCTGCGCCCGTGTGCATCTCCTCGCCTTATCGCTCTACATATGACGTCTGACTGTATCGAGTGGAATATTGATTGATTTCGTACAGACAGACACAACAGACTAGCTCCTTCGCTAGAGTGGTCAACGTGAGTAGACAACCGCCAACATGATTTTGCCGAGGGCTTCAGAGGCACCGGCTGGAAGCAGGTAGGATTTGTCTGGGTTAAGCGGCAAATTTCAGGTAGTGGACCAATAAGTAAGGGTGTCAAGGGTTGACTGTCATCTGTCGGTATCCTCGTGGCCAGAAAAGTCCAGCCATAGTTTCAGATTCACTGCATAGATTAGACACTCCATTTGAAGTACTCAGGGAAAGTCGATTATGAAACCTTTGAACAATTAAGAATAAAGGATTAACCCTGCGGAACACCACTGGTCATCAGAACTGTATGGGAACGCGGGTTATTCACATTGAAATTCAATAAACGGCGATGCGATAATCCTACTAGCCTAGGGTGGATATCCCTTCTTATACCAATAGCCTGGAACTTAAGGAGGAGCTGTTCATGCGGTTTGTTATCAAACGCTTTACGGAAGTCGACAAAAATAACCTCCAATCATCTGCAAACGCCTATGAGTTTGGCGCAGTTTTTTCTGGAGACAAGCAGGTAGGAAATGCGAAAACTAGCGCTCTATAACCCATGCTTAGCAGCAGAAATTAATTCAGTGCATCCAAGTGACGTAAAGAAGGTATCAGAAGAATCTTCAATAATTTAGAAATAACCGACGTCAGACAAATTGGACGGTAGTTATAAGGGTTTTATCGGTTCCCACTTTTGTAGCGTGGTCAAATAGTTTTACCATATTCCACATTTGACTGCAAAACTTACCTGAGTGATTCTAGGCAATTCTATAAACATGAATTATTGCACCAGCAACGAGGCCATCATGTCTATACGACAGATTTAAAGGATTTATGTCACTGGTGCAAGATAAGAATATGCTTGGCGGCATCCGGTTTCGGATTTGCCTGTCACTGTGGCCAGCCAAAGGTCGCTTGCGCCTACAGAGGGACCATGGATTGTTTGCGCTGCACCACCCAGAGATCTAACCACATAACCCATATCAAGTGTAACGCCGAAGAAATAAGACCGGGAGGTATATAGATGGGAGCCATGATTCATCAACGGAGCAGGCCCACACTCCTTCACAAGCAAACACACGCAAGCTGCATTTGGGATTTATGCGTCTACAAGGCGGTGGCTGGACCATAGTCCGCTCCACACTGAGTGCATGGAACCACTCTTCGAGCCTAGCACGACCGCAATGACCGTGCAATCCGTCCCCTCCAGCAGCGACCAACTATATCCAAGAGACACTATGGACGCGGTAGTAGGTAATAGACAGGTAGACACCTTGTCATCATGCACATCAAGCGCAGCCGCAACGGGGATGTCAAACAACAGCCAATCACTTGAAATGACAGTAACAAATAGAATATATATATTAAAGATACGGCTATGCAGACATAACTCTTCCCTAAATTAGCTTATGAAGCATGTTGGTAAGCAACGAAGCCGGGATAAATAAATGGACCAGAAGTGACTCAGCAAATGTTACAAACGCAATAACTTTAACGAAGATAAACACAATTACCGTAAGCAAAGTGGAAAATAAATAGAAGATTATTCCGGTAGGCAGAACAAATCAAATGAAGTGGAATGAAATTTATCCAGCTTATAAAGAGACTTAGTTAAAGTGTAATTTGGTTTAGCTAAACTGCGGTGAAGAAGCATCATGAATGCAACATCATTCTCAGCATGAGACACCGGATATCAATATATAGTTAATAATAACATCAGAACCATGGGATTATTTTAATAATGTCTGACATCTGCGAAGCAAATTTGCTACTAGAAACAGTCGAAATAACCAGCCACGGTTTCTAATGCATGGAACCTCTACTTTCACACACCATTACTAATATGAACTTAGTAACTATAAAAAGCGATAAAACATTATTCGTTGGACTTAACGGCCTTTGGATTAAAAGATAAAAGGAAGTTAAATCTTCTTACATATTTCTGTAATTAGGCGCAACCTGGAAAGCTTTGCAGGCTTCAAGACAAGTTGTGAATTAATTTTTTATGTAGAGTACCTTTAAACAACAGCAAATAGACAGTTGGTTATCAATTATTTTTTACGTATGCCTTGAACGTGTCCAATACACCTAAGATTAGGATTCATAAAGGATAAAATCCACGGGTACATAACCTACACAGGCTTAAATCGCTCATTGTACCCTTGAATGTTTTACAATTAGGCGATTTCGTAAAGTGATATGGTTCTTCTTTGAAACAAAAACGCTTCCCATTTGACTCATATCCTTATCGTGAAACGCTAAATGATTATCTAAGTAGAATTTGCATTCACTGAAGTCAAAGCAACAACTATACAACAGGGTACTGTCAATTAGCAGGAAAGTAGCAAATCAGGGTTTGATGAGAGTAACTTTGAGTTTATTTTAATGCACTTGCCATATACTGGTAAGGCTTAGTCATCATACCTACGCTCAAAGCATAACAACGCAGCAAGCAGAATTCCACAGCTATAGACTATTTAATTGTCATACTTTACTACACATTACGTACAATTCTATTCTAAGCACCTAGTACGACTGCGTGGTTCGGAATCCTACCAAAATATAGTGTTCTGATTTTACATATTGCTCTGTTTCTTAGCCTTAAAGTGGTATCCGCTATGTAGGTTGAAGTACACTAAATATTAACTTGTAAACTTTGGCGTTAGCAAAATAATTTTCCAAAACCAGGCTCACCTTAATTTGTGGTTGCATCTAGGCGCACAGATTATTTTTCTCAAATTCTAGTAATCACACAAACCCCGGCTGAAAGATTGTGCTTGAACGTTTTTTAATTCATTTTAACATATTTAAAAGCAAAATTAATTTATTCACTTATTTTTGATTCTGAAATTACTTCCATAGATATTAGGTGCTTGGCTAGAGCCATTATCAATTTGTCGGAGGCATTTGAGTTCTTAATAAAAGTGCTTATAATATTTCTCAATATAAGACCGATAATCTGCTGCCAATAGCTCACAATTATTGTGCAGACGTTATCTATGGGTACGGCAAGCAACAAGCCTGAAACTTAAAAATCTTCCACTTTTTAAAGCGTTACTTGTAAGCATCTTGTCAATACCTTTTTCCATCTAAACGATTGTAAAATTCGTGATAACACAGTATGCTTCATTTGCGTCAAGTTTGCGTATATTTACAAATGTCGGAATTTCGAGTAAACTGCTTTGGTACAGAAGATAAATGCTTTAGAATAATCAGAATACCGCGCAAAAAGTTTCAAAATTCATGTTTAATCTTAATGCACTTTTCTTTTTGTAGCAGCATTGTGGAATAATAATTACTAGAACACCTTTGAAATATTCATTCCATCCTGGAGTGTACTGGCACTGATCTTCAAACATTCAGAATATATCCAGAGCTAGCATTTGTAAGGCAAACAGATTACATTTGAGCCGACATGGATAGCTCTACTACTCCAGATTGGTATTTTCAAAGTCGCTTGCAACCGAGTGGATTATGTGCGGTGCTACTTCCAACTTTGTTTGTTGAGGTTCAGTTGCTCCGACCAGCATGCGTAGCTGCGATCGTAGTGCATACATGCAAATTGACGACCTCGTTGATGTAATCGTCCCTGTTGGTCGCAGTCTGTTTGTTACTCGGACACCTTTGCAGGCGAGAAAGCGTTTTATAAAACGATAATACACAGAGCATGTAAAAATAAGCAGTATTGGGCCCGTGACTGCATTCGACATAGCAATCCACATTGAAAAGTCCAAAAGCACCTCTGCAGTTTCATCGTTTACATGAAAAGTTTTCACCAATAAGTTCCCGATGTGGTTTGGAGACCATGATAAAACGAACAACGCAGCCATCAACACGCACAATCGTGTCAAACGTTGATGTCGACGAGTCCATGCCACTGTATGCTGATGACCCATTAGAACGAGTAAGCGCTGTGATTGCTTTAAGTGAACTGTGACCACGTGCTGACTAAGGATCACAACGAACAATGGAATGATGTAAATTGTGGCAATCAAAACGACGTCGTAGGTTAGCTGAGACTCCCGGCTCCACGTGTCTCTAAAAGTCAAAGTAAGAAAGCATGGTACAGGTTAACTTTAAAGGAACGTTATTAAGGTGAAGCAAATAAAAGGAAAATTTCCACTTTTGTTTCAGATAAGTTTTATAACGCTTGTATAATCCAGGCAAATAATGTATCTTGTTTATTAGGTGAGAGAATCTATTTTCAAAAACATACAAATGAGCAAACTGCGCCAACTTTTTCGGTATTTAGAAGACACGGACTATTGCGTATCACACGGAAACGGGATAGCTGAGCGCAGAACAGCAATTTCAAGAAGTTAGTACAGTCGTTTCTAAGCAGCTAGAAATCTCACTAATTGGAGGCAGCCCTGTCGAAATAATTATTGGCTACCCTGTGACCAACCGCTTGCAAGCCGATTAAGCACCAAATGCTGACTGGCCCTGACCTGCGCCGACTTCGTATACTTAGCTACGGAGGTTACACCGTGAAGCTTTACACATCTCGAAGCATATAATTCAATTACGGAAAAATATGTTTCAAGCACACAAGTTAGCAACTGCACGGTTGCAAAAATACCGAGAAAAACCACAAAGCTTATCTTGATCCAAAGGTTTTTACAAGTCTTTTCCAGCCTAGCGATACGTCACGGCTTAACGCACAGGTCACAAATCCAGGTGTCCATACAAAGCGCCATTAAGACTGGGAAGGACCTTTTGTTGTGAAATAAGTGTTGTCAGTTCTGACCTAACGTATCAAAAACTATGCCAGGCTATTTCTTCTAGGGTTGTACAATTCCACAGAAGAAAACAATTAGAAGACTCTCAAAAGATGAGAAAAGCTCTTGTTATGATGAAGAGCAATATGACGCAGGGTTCGATAGTTGAGACTCCCTGCTTTCCCGCATGGTGTAACCATGACCACGGACGCTGGTCCTGCACGTTGTTCTTCTTAGCTAATCGGCCACTCGTAAATGTCAGCATTCCTTATTGTTGGGTGGATTTGGTTTAACAATCGGCCACTTAGCTCTCTGTGTTTCTAATTGCAGGCCATCAACTCTATGTTGACTTGCTGTACGCCTCTGATTAGGAAAACATTCAATATCTAACCGTAAAAAGATAAACAACAGCTATAGAATACAGCAACAAACGCTCTATATCACCGTCCCAGCTTTCAACAAGTTACTAATTATCTGGCTTATGTAAAAAAACCGGTTCTTTTGAATGTGCAGAGGACAGCGCTTGTCCCCAGAGCAAGGATGTCATTAGTAATCTGCCACCAATCGAGGTGGCAAGTATGCTGCTAAGGCGACTATCTGCTCTTATTTATTATATCCTGGTATTTACACGAGGAATCACTCGATAAACTAAAGCCGCATCGCATACGTGATAATCCCTAGACCGAAAAGTTAGTTAGCTACTTGGTATTTGTTGCTAGCAATAAACGTTGAAAATATTGCATGCATCAAATGAGTCAGAAAGCCAAAGGATTATAGTTTACATTATTTCAAACTGGCAGCTATTGTCTGCTTTACTGGCCAAGTATGTACATGAGGCTAGGACACCGCTCGCACAACAACGCACAGGCACCGGAGAGGTGCATGCAACACATTGTCTATTACATGTGTTGGACTTGTAAGCCAGGCGACGTCAAAAGACTCGAGCGCTTGGGAAATTAGTACGCTATTGCCACAGAACAGCACTAAGTCCCACGTACTGGCAGACATTTCTGTCTAAATAACGCATCCAGGAAGTTGTTTAAACAATCTACAGACAATATCTGACTCTGTTTGACAGTGTGTTTCCAAAAAGCTAAAGCGAGGTTCGTCGAACAATGTACAAATCCTTAGAAGATAGAGAAGATTTCTTTACTGAGCTACCTGAAAATTTTACACTATTGGGCCTTGTCTAGCTGCTTATCTAAATGGTTATAGCTTTTGGAAATTTGCATGAATGATACTGGAGAGATTTACGAGGAAACCTAAAGCTTGCCTTATGCATAAAAGTAAAAAGTGTGTATCCTCTAACTTATGGCTCTAAGTTTGTATGCTACAAATTTGCTAAGCCTTAAAAAAACTTTAACTGAAATTTTGTAGAAAGCTCGTTTTTTAGATGGTGAAAACGTTATAAGCTAAGGTTGCAATTACTGCGAGTTTATGTTAAGAATGTGTATAAATTTGCTTGGCACATTTACTTGCCTATAGTTTTAAAATGTAACTATAAACCTGTAAAAACGCACTGCACAGAAATAAGTCAACATTGTAAGCGGTTAGGTATGTTGCATGAATGCTACCAGAAACTGCCAAATACCCATCTAAGGTGGATCAAGTGTGCTAATACGCAATTTTCTCATTTAACTGAATTCCTAAGTGTATTGTTTTTTATATGTAGTGATACATATTTATTAACTACCGAGATAGAAGTTAGAACTGGCATAATACTCAGCATTTAGGATGGGTGCATTATTCAGGGGGGGGGACACACAACACATGATAGGGGGGGGGAGGGGGGGGGAGGGGGGGAGGGGGGGGTTGTTCGAAACAATATATTTCCACTTTTTTAGTTTATCGATATAGCCCTTGATAGTGTACCCACAGGGTTTTGACACAGGGGGGGGGGAGTAGGGTGGGGGGGGGGGGGGGGGTATAATACATATACTATAGAAATCTCACACACAAGAATGGGGTTGATCATTTTGGTGGACAGTGGGGGGGGTGGCTGGGGTGTGGGGGGGGGGGGGGTAGGGGGGGTTAGAGGGTATCTAATGGGTTTTATGTGTGGGGGGGGAGTATGGTAGTGTGGGGGGGGTTATCTCTATCTGTTCTTATGGGGGGGGGGGTTAGGTGAGGTTGTAAGTTTATTATTTTTATGTATTATTTTTATTTTAAGTAACCAGAGCCGTCAAGGATATAGATGCAAAATTCCGGAGCAGATACCGTGGAAACCAATAATATTTCAGCCTTCATATTGACCAAGGAGGTTTCCATCGCAATTAATTTGTATGAATATACCGGCGGATTTATCTAAATAACAGTGCACAAAAAAATACAAATTGCAGGTAAAGCAAATTCTAGTTGACAGTTTTCTCAAAACATTTAATCTCCAATTATTTAGAAACGAGCGCATAAGCCTGAGAGTCGCTGCAACGTAACCAGCTTGCAAAACTTATTTTTAACTTTTATTCTAAAAGGTAACTAAAAATAAACATGAGTATTTCTATAATTTAGATGAGGTTGCCGATATTTTGAACAAATTGCAAAAGCAAGAATTAAATAGCAACATTCTGGTGCTTGATGTAACGCTAGTAGATTTCTTAACTTAAAAGGCATTTTTAATTTTACCTCGCAATTAATAAACGTAAATATCAGCATGTGCAACTAAAGGTTTCCTGAATCTTTCTCTTGTGTAGCTGCACTCACGTATAGTTCTACACATTTTATGATTATTTTTGTCGTACGACGAAAATTCATTGTTCTTCTGATATTTCGACCGAATCATGGTCAAAATAAAATAATAGGGCATGTAGTGTATACTGCAATTTTATGAGCGCATCCTTGTGAATGTTTACACATCATGCAATTACCCACTACGGCGTCTCTAGTGTGGCACTTGTGTAGACCATTAACAACTTTTCAAAGCCGTCACACATAATTGTGGTTTTGCCATTTCATGACGAACCTGACAGTTCGTTTACCATCACCCTCGGGAATCATGCTGTCACGGCAAAAGTTTCGAGTTTTTTTGTCTAACTGACAATTGCCCATAAGTGTACATTGTGTAGCTAGCGAATATCTGCTACACAAATGTATGCAATAAGGATGAGAATACCATTCGCCCTGAGGTTACACGTATCCTAACAGAACATAATTGATGTTGCCTGTAACTAGGATGAGCACAGCACATTCACACGTATTCGTAATACATAACTTAGCTACAGACGTTTTGGTATATCAAATGTCACAGTCTTTATTAGCAAACATTGCACAATACTTAAATATTCTCTAAATAAAACATTATGTACACCATCGCCAGTTTCAGATTTCCTTGCCTGGGCTTCGTATGTTACTGAGTAAAATAATTTACTAATGTTCTATAAACATATTACTTTTCTGTTTAAAATATCTGGTGTTGCAGTACTGGTTACAAAACCAAATGTGATAAACTGTGTCATATACGGCTTCACTAGGTTGAAAAACATAAGAACTTAATGGCACAACCCACATTTACATCCCAGTTAATAGTTCCTTTACAAAGCTAATATTAGAGCATTATTCAATACATTATAAAGAAGAATTTATTGTTAATTATTTTGTAATATACAGGTAACCGTGTGTGGTGCAACAGCAGTATCTACGCAGATTATTTTAGTGCAAAAAGGATGTTAAACACGAAAATGTCCATCATAACTGCTTGCAGTTTTATTAACGTTCACTTGCGTTGTCATTTCTGTGCTTGCAACAATTTTAAAGATAAATACGACGAATAGATACGGTGAGGCGAATATATCCAGTATTATTTGAGTGAACATATGTAGTTTAGGAAACATCTAGTATTGTTTTTTATCTGCTAAATAGCTGCTGCTTACATGCGAGGATAACGTCTATTATATAGAGCAAACAATTTGATTCTTCCTTGCTCAAATCTTATAGCAAATACTGCATCATAATAATTTAGATAGTTATTTAGGGGAAAATGCATATAGGCTGAAGTAAGCAAATATAACATTTCGATAAGATAAGGATAATTTGCTTATTAACAAGGACAGTTATCTGCACCTCAGTTAGAGTAAACATTTTGATTAAAACTACTACTTCAAAAGCATAAAAAAATGGAATAATGGTATATGAGGGCAAAATATTTCTAAGAAAGGTTGTCGAAGTGGTGCCGGCGTATAAGAGATATAAACGCTGAAGCTAAATGCAGATTTATGATGTTACATTTTACTTACTTTTCATTTAATTCACTCAAAGTTCCGTCATAAGTAAAACAGTACTACTAAAGAAACAAATAGGTTGTTTGTTTTAATTCTCACAGAAAAATGTTATCGCTTTGTCTTTCACTATATTAAACCATTGTAACCATGGTTACATCGGACACCGGCGTTGAATGTTTTGTCACCAAACATAAGTTTCAATAATTTAGTTTCTTCTCCACATATTTAATAATGGTGAATGGAAGGCAGAAAACGACTAGCGGTCTACATGGTAGCTTCTTACTGGTAATTCACATATTTCTCAAAGCACTAGATGACAAGTAATGGGATAACAGCCATTTATTCTGTTACGTGTCAGTTGATAAAATCTAACCATCAATTTGCCGCTTTGAGGTCAGCTGGAATGACGATGTGATGGAACATAATTACTCCTGTATTTCAGCATAACTACTGGGGTCAAGATCAATATACATCAGCATGAAAACACCAGGTGGCCATGTAGACTGGATGCCTACGTGACCTAGCGCAACACATCAGTCGGTGGGAGATCAATAAAAACTGAGCAAACACCGCGGTAGGAGAACAGATTGCCAATTTTTGCAGTCATTTTACTGATTAAGATAAGATGATGCATAACAACAACCGACGGAGAAGACTTGCATTTAAATAGTAATATGATCTTTCTGCCGTAACATAGATTTTTAATGAAGAACTCGTATAGCTTATTTGAATAGCGAGTGCGAGGGTGCTTTAAACTAGGTTGTTTTTGCTGTATTTTGAGTCAACCAAAGCAGTTAGTACATTCCGAGTTTTCTGTCTGTAACTTAACAATTCTTGGCTTTTAGCTATGCTCCGTAATACACACGGAATTCCGTCCAATAGCATTGTTAAACTGCTGTATAAAGCTGGTACTTCAGGCTAAATTCAGACAACATTAAACTCCGGCTCTCTGAATTGGAGTAATACAGCCAGTAATACAGAGTTGCACTCGGCAGCTATAGTATCCTCTCCAGTCGTACTACTCTTGTTTAGAATGCACTAATAATCTGAGCTGCTACTATGGTTAGTTAGGACACTAAAATTTTTCTGGTAATTTTCCTGTTGGCATGGTTATGTCGGCGTAGGCAAAGCACGTACTGCTCTCCATTTGTGTTAATTCACCTTATAATATTATCGAATAAAATAAACTGTGTGACAACGGTTGTAACTGCTCAATAAATAGCTTACTTTGCTCAACTTTACTAGACAACGTTACCTAATCTCTAAGACAAACCGAAAAAGCTATACAAGTTTACAGCAACCATGAAGATAGATTATGCTCATTCGTTAAACCTCTGAACCAAAAGGTGATGGTTGATGTGAAAAAACACTAATTCACCGCCTCCTAAGGAACTCTGGTCTGCTGAGTTGGCTGGAAATGAAGTGGCATCTATTTTTTGGAATGCCGAATGAAACGTTTGATTGATTATTTGTATCTGGTCATTATTTTACAGTCATGCTTTAACAAATTCTGGAAGCCCTTGTATTAACGAGGCGGAGCAAGTTAGAAATACGCGTTCTAGTTCTTCAAGGCAAAGCTCTTTCGCACTTGTAACATGACACCATGAAGGCAAGTTTTGAAACAGGAATCATGATGCATGAACATTCACGCCATTCTTCAGATCTTATACCCAATGAATTTATTTGTTTTCTTGTCCTACTGATCACAAGAGTGGCTAAAATTGTGGTCATGCATCGAACATAATGGCATATCTTCAGGGTAGGCTAAAGGGCGTGATGTTAATGAAACACGGATTTGCCCAGTATATTGAGTTGAAATGATCACATGTTAAAGCAACTAAATTAATTATAAGGTTCAGGGTAGATCGGTTTTGAACAACCACGGAATAAGAAACTGCAAGGCAACATTGACATTCGCAGCTCTAAAAGCCTAATGCTACATACGAATTCTTCGTTTTGGATGTATTAACCTTATCCAAAGGAATTATAAACTCTGAATAATTCGCTGCACAATATATTAACCTTTGACACCAGGATGCTTACAGATATCTTCTAGGACCGCACGCGCACATATACTCCAACGTATCTGCTGATATTTAAATTATACACAAAGTCCAGTACAATCTGGCACCCCTAACTTGCAGTAATTTGTAGTGGTATGCGGTAGCAGCAGTCGATACCCTTACACCTCTCCAACTAAAGTGAAATCAACGTTCGGTAAAAGCGATTCATCTGTCCGCCGCTTCTGCCGGCATCCCATTGGATCGAGAGTTTATCGTGGCCTGCCTAGTTCGGATGTCTTGAGTTCTCGCTAAATGTTTACCCAGTAATGGACTGAAAAACGGCGCAACTCCAGTTGACCAAACTGGTCTGCGTGTTCTCCGCCACCAGCGTGACTCGCGAATTTGTAGGTTAGCCTGCATTGGTTAAAAATCTGTAAAGCAAACCCGCCAATCCCTAACTCAATTTATCATAGGGATGGTGCCTATTGCTTACGGAATGCAAAAAAAAAGCATTAGAACTGGACTAGAAAATCTTACGTGGCTGGTTAATGTTTAATTCACAAGTTTCTTGAGTACGTTTCAGCTTAAAACTATTTAATGTAACGATACTGTTGAAACGAAGTAAAGGAAAGTAAATGAAAATCGATTACGCTTGCTTCTGCGTATTGTATGGCTATTTCACTTTGTGGATAAATAACTCAGCTAAAAGAAAACTGCGAGAGATATACAAATTTTTAAAACAAAAATGTCCCTGGAACTGTCAGTTAAGAGCTTTAAATTCAACCTCCACAACCGAGCCGATGATAGAATATGATTGTGGCAGCCTTGGCGAAGCGTTTAGCACCCTGAGAACATCAGCAATCAAATAGTTAAAGGAACAAAATCGGCCAACCCCAGCGGCCATTCTCTGATGCGAGGAGCCTTCCATAACTGTAAGTTTCTTAACTCACGCATTACCAGTGCTTTCCGGCGCACCCGAAATGGTCGAAAAAACAAAGCAGTTGGTTACACTTTTGCTTTTCACATACAAAGAGCCATGGCTATCTTGTCCTTGGTAATTATCAAAGGAGACGCAACTAGAACATCCAATATAGCTACCGTACCAAAGATTCCGTTTGTCTTACCACCAAAACAAAGAGCCCCATGCATTTTCAAAAAAAGAACGCTGTGTAATTTCATGTTTTTAAATGTGAAACGCTTTATTGTACGTACATTATAGAGAAGCGACTTGTTAAAATAGGAGAATCAATGCGATACCGCTTTTTAAGAAATTTATTTGAACTCGAACATATGAGTTTTGTGTGCCATATGTGCCATCCAGACTCGCTGCTAGAAGGTGAACCACAGTTACTCGACTTAGATTATTAATCACAAGGTAATGCAAGTATAATTCTTATAACATTGATTAAAAAATAAAGGCTAAAATGAATCGCTGCACACAGTGCCCCTGAGCTTCAGAATTCGATGGAGTTCGGGGCACTACTAGATGAATTGGATGAATGGTGGTTTATCCGCCAAATGCCATTTTGCAGTAACATGATCACTGTTGCAGTTTGAAAGGTAATATTATCATCCAAGCTCAAATTTGTGGACAAGAAGTCATGAAATTTATGCTGTAATCCAAACCAAAGCAGCAACGGAGTTTAAATTATAAAAAGTTAGTAAAATGCTACTATACGGAAATGATCATGAAAATCATGGGCACGCTACTAAATGCTAAGCAATCAACACTCGCATATGACACAGTTAGCATGCAACCCAGTAACGAAGCACTGTAAAAGTTACACGTTGGATGTAAATGCTCCAGTTTCTCAAGAACATGCTAACAAAGATATTTATAAACAGCATCCTGGAATGACGGCGGGATTTGTATCCATTCGTAGACAAAATCTATATACTATTGATCCCAAGAGTTTTGAAATAATCTAAAACTTTGTGTAACTGCATACCACATTTTCGCAATCATAAGGGTTCCTGTGGTATGATAAACAAGGTAAAATTCCTAAACCAAACATTAGCTCGCTTTTATAAAATATCATGTGAAAGTACTCTGGTTGGATTTTGTGTGCTTCGCAGACGCCAACCAGACCTAGCAAGAAATCTGTAGAGTAGACTTCCACTCCCCCCTGAATGGCGACATAAAAAGTACCATGACCTGGACAATATAAATCTAGCTTCATTTCAAATTTGTGGTGAGCTAGGACTCAAAAGTAGTAAACTTTCCTACTTAGAGGCAGACTTAGGGAGAAGCCATAGTTAAGTGGTTGCAAGGTAGGTGATAAATAGCAATTTATCGTACTTGGTGGCTTAACCAAGGAGGAATAACACGTAGAAGTCCCAGCCAGTACCGGGGTGTTCTGTGAGGAGCGAAAATATGATTACTAATAAATGTAGAATATGAGTCTGTCTGGCTTTCCTAACATAAATACGATATTAGTGTGCTTGAAGCACCACAACTTAAAGCGATCAGGACGATTGGGACCTACTTCACTTGCATTTTTAAATGAAGTAGTACACCTGGATTTTACTTTGGTGGCTGCCGTTGTCTCAATAAGAAGAAACAAAAACGGACAATTCTCAACCACCTTTCTTTCAATGTAGCCGCAGTCCTAAACTTAGAATTCAACAGTTTGAACCGTTTGCGTACCCAAGTTGTGTTAACTGCTGACAAAGGTTACTGTTTCCATGTAAACAGAATGAAAAGCAATCAGCTCTCACCATTTATCTGCTTAGATTTACACTTTGTTAAAGACGGCTTATTTAAATGCCAACATATTTGTACGGTTAGGAATACTCTGTCCTCTGTGCCTACCGTGGTGTTCTGCTGCAAACGGTGCTATTTCCTTTTCTATGTTATTTTATTTTTGCAATTTCCCTATAGAGCCCTAATTTTATAGGGTGTAAATATGACAAAGCTGTTTTGCTGGTATGTATAGCCTCCACTAACCAGGATTCCTTATCACACCAAAGTGGGTTGGAAGATCTGGTGGAATGGTCTTCATCCAGTCACGGCAACAAAAATGAGGCACCAATCGAAACGTCTGGCTAATCAAATTCCACTAGACCTGATATATAGCATTAACCAGGATAAAGGAGACGAATACCAACTATCTGTCCTGTAGCTCAAATGTCCCTTTTGGAGACGAAGCCCCTGGGAACATCAGTTACATAGTAGAGGTGACTGCAAAGGTCCACCGGGAGGCCGCCTTTGCAAACACTGTGAACACGGAAAGATGGACAAACAGCAAACAGTCAACAATTGTCAGCAGGTCTGGACAAACAAGTACCAAACCCGGTGGATCAACGAAAGTGATCCAACGATGGTGCCCCGACTGTTTTATGCTCACATGTCCCTAAATCGAATGCCATCACATTGTGGGAAAGTTATCGGACGACCAAGACCAGTGAAAGCCATTGTGCTTGCAGTGGAGTGACAAAGCCAAGCTTGTAAACTTAGTACGAATTACTCGTCATCTGCATTCGCCAAATTATGGAGAACCCAGACTTATTCGAGTAAAACTAGAATCCTCTATTGACGTAGAAAATCTTTTGCTTTTTGCAAGCTCGCTAAAACACGGATCCAGAGGGATACGCATCTATCCTGATGTCCCTTGGAGCGCGAGACAATCACAAAGCATTACAGAAGAAGAGCAGAGAAATCAAGACTCCCCTAACAAAATGATCATTTTTGGCGTACCAGAGCATCCATCTACAGAGGTACAACGGACCCGAAAGCACGATCTAAATCAGTGGCGGTTCATTCCTGTAGCTCTGAGTCTCACCAGGATATCTATCTCACCAAATTATAGAGGATGTGGACCTGGAATCCTAAAACTTGTAGTTCCTTCGGCGATAATTTGGATGCTTCGGATCTATGGCTGCTAAATCGGAAGTCTTTCTTCTGAACTCCCGTTAATGGTCGCAGAAGCTATGCGCATATCAAATATTGTAGCACTTGGAGCACCAAGCAATCCGACGAATGTACAGAAGCGTAACTTGACTGCTGCTTTAACTGACTCTGACGTAAGTCTAAATGAAGATTATGACGCACCTTGGCGGAATCAATTTGCAAATGCGGTCTAAATATCCTATAAAATAGTAGTAACTGCCGACCGCCCAAAGGTCGGCATGCTCCCAAACTTGATCCATTTACACTATGTGGGCTCCTAAAGACGGAGCAACTGGCCTGCTTATATACTAATGCTCAGGGTTTTTAATAAACAAGCCGAAGTGAAAGATCGCCAAACTTCCGAGTCATATCGTCTTTGGTATTACCGAGACGTAGTAGCACAGTAGAATGACGGATGATGAATTTTGCTAACGGGCAAGTCGCTGATCCGAAACGATACTTTCCCTAAAGTGGTAGTGCAGCTCCTGTGTTACTGAAGCGACTTACAGTGCGAAACTAAAGAGGAGGATTCAGACTGGTTGTTCCCAGACTCTCTGTAGTGCCGCTTGCAGTTAAAAAACAGACACGCTTGCCTTTTTTCTTGGTGTACCGGACCCATAACTATACACCCAAAAACGACTACCACCTAGCGTCTGCTTTAAGGTGCATTTTAAACAAACTTACACTCCCATAATTATTATGGGTGATTTCAGCGTACATTATGTAATAACTCCTGCCACGAGCGCTGAACATTTCAGTGTATCGTAATTACTGTTACTCTTTACAGTCACATAACTTTGCCCACTCGGTTCAGAGCTGGTAACAGGCCATCAGAGTCGGATCCTGTTCTTACCAACGAGGAGCATATGATTGATGTGTTGATTTTAGACTGCCCGTTGCGCAGTACTGATCACACAGTTATCACGCATTAACTTTGCCTGATAAACAGAATATCAGAATGAGAAGGATGACATTGTGAGAACCATCACAAGCTACGACCAATTAGCCTGGCTCGTCAACGCCACAACTTCCATGTTTCTTGACGAAGGAGCCCAAGACGTCACCTAGCTCTAGTTCGAAAACAAATAGAGTCAGTTGATTGCAGAACCTTTAAGAATTTTCAATAACTGTATAGTAAATTTTTAATTAGGAGCATAACTAGAATACGGATGACAGAACGCAAAGCAGCCTAGCAAGTGTATAGAGGATATCCAGCACCAGAAATATGGAACAGCTACCTAACCCAAGTTAACCAATAAACTCAACTGCTAATAGGAGATAAATCCGCCTATCAGCACAACCTCGCAACAACCTTCAGCGCTGATCACATACTGCTGGGCACGCACGTCAATAGCCTAAAGAAGTTGAGGCAAGTATTTCCTCCGCTCAGGACTTTTGGTGGCTCAACAAGGACGACCGTGAAAGAATTAAATATGCTGCAAATGCAATATGACCCTAAATTTCATAGGGTCTTGCTACTAAGCGAACTTCCGATATCGTTCGCCTACTCGCAAAGATCATCCCGCATCAGTTTTACCGCATGGTCTGCATCGCAAAAGCTGACGTCGCTACGCAAACTCAGCTCGCCAGGTGTCGATACCTTGCTTCAAGAGGCGCTGGAAGCAACAGCGAGAATGTGGCAGGAAATTTTACTCGGTTTCCTATCCGCGCTTAGACCAGAATCAAGTTCGATCCATGTGGATCTATGGAAAAATAACATCGATTCACAAAGTTTCTCGCAGAACTGAGCCCTCAAAATACTGGCCAGCATCCCTTTCTCCTATAACTTTAAAGGTTATGGAATCCCTATTTACAAAATGCAGTAGGGCGTTAATTGGAAACTCGCAACGTCATTACGAATACTAAGCAATGTTTGTGCTGACAGCGGTCGGGTCCAAGAAATGTAATAATCGCCCAAAGTAGTTGGACCGAGGTGTGGAAACTAATGTGCTCCACCTAGGTTTCCTGAAAGCTACCAATAGTCTAGACCATCAGATACAAATCTCCAGCTCCAGCAACAAGGCATCGGCTACCCACATCTCAGCTACTTTTCCAAATTTACTTCACCGGCAATTTATTGTCAGAGTTCAGAGATATTCATGGGTATGTCGCAAGACTCAGTTCTACGTCCACGTTTGTTTTTGATGTTTATTAATAACTTTGCGCAAAACATCGTTTCAAACCTCCTGATGTTTGCCGACGATATCAAGCTTTGGTGCAGGATCTAAGGGAACGCCGGAAAGCCTCTGATTCAGAGTGAGTTACTTAGGTGTATCAATGTTCAACCCAAACTTAACTGAATTTAAACGAGACCAAAGGCAAGGAACTTTCTATTCGACATCAGCTCAGCTACTCGTAAATATTCAGAACGAATTGACTGCAACAATATACTATCGATCGTGAATTAGGTGCCTGGATCGAAATAACTTGGTTGCCCCTTGCAACAAGACATGGCCTCAAACACTCGAAACTAAAAAGCCTAGGGCTGTTGCGACAAGCCTTTAGATAAACAAACATCTCCATATGCCGACAAATGCTCAGTGCGTATATTCACTTCAATGTAGAATACGCAATACATGCCTGGCATCCACGGCTGAAACAAGACCTTCATGCACTGGAGCAGCCACAACCTCGGATATCTAAGACCCTATTCGGAATCCGCAATCATTCACCCGAGGAAGGGTTGCAACGATTGGGTTATTCAGAGAAAGTTATTGCGTACTACGAGGAAATCTGATTATGACATACTTGGTTCTGCGATACCCTCATCATGTGTGCCGCCATTTACTCTGACTCAGCACCAACACAACTTTGACGGGCAAATCATTAAAACTCGCAGCATAATGTAGCCGTCTGTATTGTCGCAAAGATTTTTTCCATTCGTGTCTGACTCGCGTGGAATGCTCTCCCAGCCTCGATCGTCTCTGCACCGACATTAACAGTATTTAAAAGACGGTTGGATGACGCACTCATCCACTTACACTTTGTCACTTAACACTACGTCTCCATCCTACAG
Source organism: Dicrocoelium dendriticum (assembly GCA_944474145.2). NCBI lineage: Eukaryota > Metazoa > Platyhelminthes > Trematoda > Plagiorchiida > Dicrocoeliidae > Dicrocoelium > Dicrocoelium dendriticum. Next base: position 263,154,347 of record OX104063.1, on the reverse strand, counting down.
CTGGAGTTACCATGGAATTATTTGATGTTAACTGTAGTTGCCGTGAATATAAGCATAATACAGAACTACGGCGATGTGAACATTTAGTTCTATTTTCCTATGTGTAGTAGTACCTCTACTGTTTCTCTCATTATCTTAATTGTTATTTGGATATTCACTCTAACAATCCAACGGGACTTGTAAACCAAAGCTTCTTAACCTGTATACATTCATTGTTCGTGATTCAATGTTCGATGGACGCTCAAAAATTTGAATCGCAAATCCTCGCAATCTCAAGTTGTTTTCCCAGCTACCCTATGGGGCTTGTCAATTTTTTCTATTTTACCCATGATTTAACATTTTTACTTTTTTCATAGCACTGCCTTGCCGTTAAACTGTAATTTTCGTCAAAGTGTTGTCACAAAGTAAGGAGTTCGTAATGGAATTGATGCAAACCGATTTGGATATTTTCCTTAAGCAGAAAACATTCAAGGCATTCAAAATAAATTTAAGGGATCAATGTTTGACCACGTCAGAAAAATTAATCCTACTTGCTTATGCATTTCACCTATTTAAAAGAGATTTAAGAAGCATAGACACGGCAAGTAAGGAAGTAAGATAACGATTTCCGACATTTGGACTCAGAAATGCAGGCGTTAAATACATGGATGAGAGAGATGTTGAGAAGGGCTTTGAAGTGGAATTTCTTGAGTGTTGTTCGTCCACAACACTGCAATTTACAACCAATTGCTATTTAATTCCCATAAATCAGTAAGAGATATTCAACTGTGTATTGAACCTAGACCGTTGGTGTCAAAGTGTAGTCCTCAGCCTTATAAGTAACAATCATGGTGAGAGTATTTCCCCAAAAGTTGCTTTTTGATTTCAGTAGTTAATATCGAGATGCTAAAAGACATTAATTCGAATGTCAGTTGGCTTGGTACTTATCCATGTGAATAGAAGAATCCAATGACAAGTTAGATGTTTAGAGCAAGTATACACGCTTGTTATCACAGCCTAATGGTTACAAACCTGTACAAAACAAATCATGGCGTAAAATAGTGTCATCAAGATAAGCTTAAGACTTTTATGCTCTAGACACTCTCCTGGTGACCGAGCTTTCAAAACCTCACTTCAAATCAAATTGCGGTTCATTACATGACGTGGGCTTCACAATAAAAGAACAAATGAAAAATAATTTCCAGACATTTTTAAACACATAAGTGTATTATGACGCGCAGCCTCAACGCGGCGAGAACAAGTTAAGTCGACATAAGCTTTAGAACATTAATGAGTTTAGTTGCAACACTTACAACACTGCAAACCAAATAGTCGAAAATAACAGTAATATTTTGATAACAGAATATACATATTCAGGTTAAAAACTAGACATTATGCATAACGGGTAATCCAAATAACGCTCGCGCAGCATTTTTGTTAATTTCACTGGGTCAACGGGCAATTGTGTTGGAAAAGGCAAAAAAATAGTACGAGGAGTTGAGGTGGGAGAGAATCAAATCTTGAGGTTCAAGTGTGTAGGAATGAAAATATGTTTTATTGTAAGATCACTGTGAATTGTATGGAATTGGTCACATATTTTCTTAGAAGAAAGTTCATTGCTACATTCAAACATAGACTTTATAGATATCTCCAACAATATTTCTGAGGCAGTTAAAGTAAGAATATAGGGAGTGGCATAACCAATGTGGAAGAATGCGAAATCTCCCGTATTTAATATTAATCATTTGGCACTAAAAGCACCCAACGTCTGAATAAAACATTTATGAGTTTACACAATGCTTCACAGACATAGGTGGACCAAGAAGTATCCCGGAACACAAGGGCCCGATGTTCGCAAACCGTTGTAACAGACGATATATATAATATATGTATGACAGGGTGCAACATAACTACAAAGAAAAAGTAATATTATACTGCTATTTTCAGTAACGTTTATTGCAAATTATCTGCATAAAGATAACTGACCCAAATCTATCCAATTACATGAGATATAAGGAATCCTGAATGATGCTGGCCCAGCTACAAAGGCACCTTAGCATCACTAATCATTTTAAATTTGACTCGTGTCGATGGAATCAAAAGCAGCGTAACTGAAGTATGTCGAAGGTGAGTACCGCCCGCCAATATACTATATTGCATAAACCGTTTCGTGGTTTAGTTAATAACTGACACGAAAATGATTCAGGCTTCGATCCCTGCTTTTAAATCCTGTTAATTTAAACTAGGGTCGAATGTCTTTATCAAGGGGAATTTCGCTGGCGGGCTACTCAGTTTTTAACTGGTTATCTACGTTCGCTCTTATCAAAAACGAATGTCCACTTTAACTGGAACTAAGGTTTGCATCAAGTTTGCGTGTACGAACCAATTCCCGTAACCATCGCTTCAAAATGCCCTCCCAAACAATCATTCAAACTATCGCAAGGAGCTGTAAGTCGCGGAAAGTTTCTTTAGGACTAGACGTTTTAACTGACATCCCCATGGTCACAGGTTTGACGGATGCTACATGTAACTTATGATAAAAGCAAATTGCTATTGCATCGTAGAAATAAAACCCCAAGGTTGTTCACGATCCTTCAAGAAGCAAAGCACAGAACTAATCCATCAAGTAAAAACGTAACCTTTCAAAAGCGTAAAGGAAAACCTAACCGTACGATTTAGCGTCAGTAGGCTCAAGATAAAGTCAAGGAATAAACCGAAAATAATTCCAGTGGTCAACTTTTATGCCAAGATAATTTACAATGTAAACAAGTTGCAGTGGTTGCATATACCAGAGCAGAGAAACACGTATCAGGAGACCAGTACACTGATTATGTGAAGAGGACCCTATAAGAAAGAAGTGAATTATAATCCATTATGAAAAACGTTATATGATTTAGCATTTAGAACCCAATATCAGCCTTCCTACGTAGCTCATGATTCATACGATGCGGTATATTTTGACATTAATATTAGAAATCAGTCTATGTTAATGTAGAGAGATGACTTGCGGAATACATATGTGATTTTAAGCAACACCGATTTTGTTCTAAGTTTGGTAATGCTGCGCCTTCAATTGCAAACGTTATTGTGTAGTTCGCGGAAATCGAGCGTGACAGGCGGTCTCCGGATGACGAATCCCAATGTCGTCCACTTGTGGAGGCCCCTACCGCATACAACTTTGCTACAGTGCACGCGATGATGGAGAAGGTACCGCGCTTGCCTGTGGTGAAGCTAGGGAAAGCCACGAATAGCTAATCAGAGTCAATCCGCACCATCCTACACGAGAACCACGGCCACAGAAAGGTTTGCGCACCCTGGTTGTCCCATCAGATCAGTGAGGAGAGGAAGGTGGTTCGAGGGAATTAGTAATGCACCACGCTTGTCAGCTTAGCTGGTGGATGATTTAGTGCTCTTTGGGCGATCCGCAATTGTGATGAAATAAGAGGGCACTATTTCGACCGAGTGACCAAGCAACAATCGGCTTAGTGGACAGCCGATGATGAGGCGCTTCCTCAGCAATTCCGGCGTGAGCACAGTGTGGCCAATCACATGTTGGTTGTGTTGGTGGTAAAAGCCGGTCATGTGCTTATTGTACTGATCCTACGACAGCACATTGCCCCCGGGGACGGGTATGTCCCACACTGTCTACCACAAATGATAAACGCTCTAGTCATTTATCGTCCATGAACTCGAACAAGCGGGAAGTTGCTGCACCATGATAACACACCAACACAAATGCACTGTTGCCATAGAGTTGCTAGAGGAAGGATGTGTTTAGGGGGTGGTCACGCCTCCTACGGTCAGAACCTTTCTCCAGTTGACAGTACGGGTTCCATTACGTCAAGCGCCTGTAGCGTGAAACAAGCTACAATTCTCCAGAAGATATAGAAGAGGCTGTTAATGAGCTGCTTAGGAGTGTACCCGGTTCATCATGGTCTAGCTACTTTTCATAATCGTTTTTCTCATGGGTCTGTGAATGAACGTTAGTGGAGAGAATACGAGAAAATTTAATGCTTGTTTTGTTTCAATGGATAAATATTTTGTGCATCATTGTCATAATTGATCAAACTTTGTGTGGACCACTCTGTGTTCAAAAATTTTGTTGCTGGCCGAACCACGGCAATTCCGATATTACAATATTGTACTGGTATCCTAATATATTGCTGATTGTAACAGCGTGTAACAGCGGCCGCAACATGGGGTAGGCACTATGCTGTACAATCCTGTGCATCATAATGTGCTCTATCCGCAATCGACAATAAGGCAGGTTGTATAATTCTGGTCACTTGCATGGGTCTTGGTAGGTCACACCCGTTCACGTGTCGATGTGCTTGATGGTTATTACTTTTAACCGCACCATTCTTTCTGCTTCGTACCAAATGATAAAACATACGTAGGTGCTTTGTTTAAGCATTAGTTAGAAGATTTAGGAGAGGATGCGAGTTGGAATCACTTCGGAACAAGTGTCGAGGCTGCACTTGAGCTCACAAATCACGTGAAAGCTGTTTTGAAATCGCATATGCTTGCTGCCCAATGAGTTTAGTCCCCATGATGAGACTAATTCATGGTACTGACAAAAGTCTCGCTGTGCAATATTTCATCAGACACATAGTGGATTCTACAATTTTCACCTTTATCTAATCTCATGAAAAGTGACTTGCTCTAGATAACCATAAATTCCACCTCCGCAGTCTACACGGAGAGGTGCACAGGATCAAGCTGAAACAAAATACAAGCATCAGGGTACTGATTACTCTCAACGCCTTCAGTTCATCCGCAAACAACGCAAAAGGTGAACGGGAAATCAGAGGTACATGGTTTATATGGATCAGGAACAATCGTCGCCCCAACGCAGTGCCTTGGCGCAAGTAAAATATCGAGATTTGTTTGTTTTTGGTTCTGGACCCACCACTTTCGACACCAAGGAAATCCCTGATCCACCTTTGCAGCGAGCTGCCAACACCTGACAATTTAAGAATACGGAGTTGTGCCTCGTATATTCTTTTGGCAACCACGAACAATGAACAACGAAATAATACGGGTTAAGAAGCCTTGCTTTACAAGTCCCGTTGGTTAGTTCGTGGGGATATCTAAAAACAATAGGGATAAGAAAACTTGAAGCAAGTTAAATATGAAAATACGGACATAAGGTTCGCTTCGACGTAGTCCTGCAAAACGTATGGATTAGCAACACCTACTGTTAACAGCAAATAATTCCATGGTAAACTCCAATTGTAGGATGGAGATGTAGTGCTAAGTGACAAAGTGTAAGTGGATGAGTGCGTCATCCAACCGTCTTTTAAATACTGTTAGTGCCGGTTCAGAGACGATCGAGGCTGGGAGAGCATTCCACGCGTGTCGGAAACGAATGGAAAAACAATGTTTGCTACAATCCAGACGACTACATTATGCTGCGAGTTTTAATGATTTGCCCGTCAATGTTGTGTTGGTGCTGAGCCAAAGTAAAGGGCGGTACACATGATGAGGGTCTCGCAGAATCAAGTATGTCATAATCAGGTCGCCTCGTAGTACTCAATAACTGTCTCTGAATAAATCAATCGTTGCAACCTTTCCTCGTGTGAATGATTGTGCATTCCAAATCCGTTTTAAGAATACCGAAGTTTTTTGTTGCTCTAGTGCATTAAGGTCTCGTTTCAGATGTGGATGCCATGCATGTATTGCGTATTCTGCATTGAGGCGAATGTACGCCTTGTGTATTTTACGACATATGGGGATTTTTGTTTATCCAAAGGATTGTTGCAACAGCCCGACGTGTTTTGTTTTCTAGTAACTGAGACCTTTTCGGATTGCCTGTAGCAACCCGTCATATTAAACCAGCTCACCAAATTCACGTTTAACAGCGGATTGTTGCAGCACATTCGCTCCGAGCCGGTATGAGTAGCTGCGCTGATTTTGAATGGAAAGTTCGATGTCTTTGTTGTCTTGGAAATGCAGTAAACTTTGGGTTGAACATTCATATACCATAAGTAACTGAAGCAGATGGTTGTCAGTGTTCACCTGGTTCCAGCACCAAAACTTGTTATCTGGCAAATATTAGGAGTTTGGAGCGGTTTTCTGTTCAGTCACTAATAAACACTATCAAAATGTGTATCTCGGACTGATTCTAGCGACATGCAATGAGTCCGATAGAGAGCTCCGAAATCTGACCACATATTTCCGTTGAAGTAGAGAGTTGGAAAAGCAGTGAAATAGATCGCCGATATCTTGTTGCTAGAGCTTGGTGAGTAGTATCACATTGTCTAGATTATGGAAAGGCTGGGATAAATCTAGGTGGATCGCATCAACGCCATCTCCCACTTCGGCTACCTTGGTTCAAATATTGCAAGCGATTAGTTTATTCGTTGTGTATGACCAATGTCGGCAATAACCGTGCTGCTCATGCTTGACGATATTTCACTTTTTTAGGTGCACATATTTGCTTCGGCAACTATGGATTCTATGACCTTGAAAAGTGTCGGAATAAAGAATCCGGGCTGTAGTTAGAGCGATCAGTTCTGCAAGCACTATGTGAATGGGGGTTATTACTCCAAGCTGGCACATATCGGAAACTTTATTCTGGTGGAAACAGAGCTGGTAGTACTGAGCTAAATGTCCTGTCATTTGGTTAGCTTCTACTTTCAATACCTCTGGACGAATGGTGTCAACATCCGACAAGCAAAATTTGCTTAAAGTTTCAGCCTTTGCAATGCAGTCTCTGCTTAAGCATATGTTTGGAGAGAATCTTGATTTTTGTTGACATTATTACAGTTGACTCTCGTAGGTATGTTCAGTTTTCGCCCGGCATTCCAGCAAAGTTGCAAAAGACATCAGAGATGTGGATGTAGCTGTTCACTGTTCAGGTGAAGCGGATTGGGCAGCATTGCGTTGCTTAGAATCTGCTACGATTCCATGGTGCATGCTAGCCCCATTCCTTGTAAATGCAGCTGACAAAACTTCCTCGTTGTTACGTTGGCGAACATATGAGTCTAGTACGGAAAAGTTGGGTGAATCATGAGAGATATTTCAAGAAACCATGCTGTGTAGGTATCAAGGGGCTTTTCGACTCCCAAAGTTGCTTATTTTTCTTATCCGAAATTGCAGTCAGCAGACTGACCGGTATTTGTCAACTTTTCTTCGAATACTAACTTTCGGTATTTTCTTTACTAGTGACGTTTTGTGGTTGCTCGATTATATACCTGTGAAAAGCGACCTGTTCAACATTTATGATAACCTAGATTCTAAGCTAACCCTTTTAGTAAGCTTATTCTCCAGAAGAACATCTGCCCTCTGTTCTGCTGAGACGCGAATTGTTTAAAATTTATCCTACCCTCAACTATCTTAAAGAGTCTTCTAATGCGATTGCAGTTTTGATGTCGAACATCGCACACTTGGGGACTGGAAGCAGAGGAATCAGGTGCGTGAAAGACCATAAGTCTGCGTCGCATCGGGTTGTTGGACGACATCGTCGGCTTCGTTGCTCTTAATTTTTCCCACTCTTTTAGTTAATACCGGATTGTTTGTGTAAAATGATAGTAACTTAGGCGGAAAATCCACGTTTACCATAGTGCCAATTGTTTGCTCATGGGATGTAGTAGCTGCCTTGCTAGGTGGCTGTTACTCGGCGGGCAGCATAGAAAAATTTGAGTCACCAGCTTCAGAGCACTTCACTAATCTTACTCGCAATTTTCGCTTATCCATGGCACAGGTTTAGACTGGCCGTGTACATAAATGATTTTAAATAATACTGCTGAATCTGTCAAGTATTGCGAGATTGATCAGCGGATAGACTAACGCAGGAAATGGGAAAGCTTTTCTAGCCCATACAGCATGTAATCACGTTTGCGTGATGAACAAATTCTTTGGAACAATTTAACTATGATTCTGCTTTGCCACTTCAAAACGCGAATGAATAAATAAAATACTGAATAACCGTACTAGAAACAGCTGGCACCGGTATTTAGTAATTCATAGTAGTAATTCATAAACACTAATACCAGTGAATCACTAAATATTTCGATATGAAAATGATTTAATCGTATAGAGAACGAGGTAAACTGCCCTGACGACGACAGCTGCCCATACGTGGAAATTATCTTGAATTATTAGTTATTCTGTCGATGTGAATCTCCAAAACCTCATTTACTGAACTGCCATTTTCTGTAAGGCATTTTTCATCCATCCAAAGAACAGCTGTGAAATACTAACTGCATTGCTGGCCACATATTCTCAAAGCGCATTTATTCAGGTCATCAAGCAAAAGCAGTTGGTAGAACTTGTGACTTACGGTAATTGAAAAGCGTTGGACAGCTGACCTAAACCTCGCCGATGTTGACTATGTCAGCAAGATGACTTCAATGCTAATAAAGTACACACCACCCATGCGATAAAGAACAAACGGAAGCGTATTGATTTACTTTGGTACTTAAAATGCCTATAAATTAATCGATAAACCGATAGATCACAGACAGATAAAATCCTGACATCCGTCCTCAGTATTTGCATATGTATAGAGGTTAAAATAATGAAGTCAGTCCTAATCTTCGTTCCTGGATACAAGTTCTTGGAGGTAAGTGAAGCGAAAACTGTGGGTATCGGCGAAAAATTAATAAGCATGGCAATGTTTTAAGGTAATGGTCTAAAACGTTGGCTAAGAAATACTATAAGCACATTATTTGCTAAACGAGATATATTATTAACATGGGTCATTAAGCCGCTTACTAATTCCGAACTGATAATTTTAATGAGGATCCAAAAGCAGGTTACAGGCAGAAACGTATTACAATAATTTGATGCTGTGCGCATAAGCTAGAATGTCACCTGCAGCATCCATCGAAAGTGGTGGCCAAATATATTAAAATTATGTCCTAATATAAAAGAAGTAATAATTATTTCCAACGTTTCGGATATTAAAAATGATTAAGAATAATTCAGCAATTTGGTGACGTGATGGAAACAAATTAGTAAAGGAAATTGCTTACCGGATTGTAAACTATAACCTGGAATTTTAAAATAATTGCTTTTCATATTTTAACAAGAAAAATACCATAAATTTTTTCCAAAGCTTTATAGATTACCATACGTTCATTTATCAATACTTAAACATTATTCAAAATTATGCATCGCTATGCAATGACCTATGGATAAGAAAATAAACTAATAGTTTTTCCATAGTCAATGCTATATATTTGTACGCCATACGCTCCGGTATAAGCTTATGTACATCGGCGAACCAATGGTATACCTATATGCAAATATTCAATAAGTTACAGTAATTAAAGCTTATATCAAACACGCAATGTATCCAAGCAGATGTTACCAGGACTCCATAAATATGGTACAAACTGTGCAGTCCAGTCACAGTTTGGTTTTAGTCACTTTGTGCCAAGTAGGTTAAATTAAAATGTCAAAATAAGGATTATATCGAATAGCTATTTACAATCGGATTTCACTTGATGTGTCGGTGATTCGTAAACACCAAGGAGGTAGATTACATCGTTTTACTATTTTTTACAACATGTGATCAGCTCTTAATCAGTATTTTGAAATTAAGCTGACCTTAAAATATTACTTCTGAATCAAACCTACGTAAGTTATTCATTTACCGCAATGGAGGCAAAAGGCAAAATATTGAGTTGGGCAACATATAGAGGGCGTATGCACAAACCTAATTTTCTGTGCTTCCCAGCTTTGGATAGTACGGCATAAACGTTATTGTTCATACACTATGTTTTGAATATAACATGTGGGTCATTTCAGAAAAGAAAACAAATTTAATTTATACACCTTTGAAATAACTTTAAAGGCATTGATTTTACCTAAAATAATTCTTTCCGTAAAGTTACGATCTGTTTATTTTTCTTATCACAAATATACCTGAGCAGGTTAGTTGATAGCTGCTTAATCGTTGATTGGTCAGTCGCTTGTACATCCACATGAAAACAATGCAAATTTGAGCACATTTACCAAAGCGTAGGCGTGCTTTATGCTTGTGTAAGTAGAAGGGTGTAGAAAATTATCCCATAAAAGCAAAACTCAGTCCATGAACACAGAGATATTACGGTAGCGTGCATGAAGTAAGGTATGCACAGTTTCACACCTTTGTTAGCTGAATGGAGTTAAGGAAGGGATTTACTAAATAATTCGATATCCAAACCCAATGCGTGAATTTTAGTGTGGGAGGAGCAATGTAGTACTTTACGTTTACTTGTGGTTACCGAATAATTTTTTTTTTAACGAGTCAATGCTAACTTTTCATGTATTAGTTAGACCTTTTTGTATTCGCCCCAATTGCAACCGCTGGTTGTAGGTAAGCAACATATATACCGTTAATAATATGTAACTAAAGCTGCAATCATCTTTCAAGTATATGTCGGTTCAATCATCAGATTCTTCCTCTTTGCCTGTTCACCGATCAAAATAATCAATTATTTGTTCCCACACAATCGAATGTGTTCAAATAAGTAAACGCATTACTAAAAATTTTGAAGAAAGGGAAGCCATAAAAATATTAACAAAAAGAATTCCTGTTTATTGCTAGTTAAGAAGTGTTACACGCTTAGAAAAAGATTTTAGTTGCATTCACTTTGTATATTTGAATTTTCGCGCGGTAGACGTGGGGTATGCCATTGGTAAATACACTTTCACATAAACATTAATTGTGAGAATAAAATCCACACAGAGATTTTCGAACAGAGGACATACTGTATCTTCAAACGCCTGCAGAGCAGAAAATTGCTGGGATTGTGGGTCACCTAAATTTCATGCATTTAAAACATAAATATACATACAATAACATTTGAACAAAAGAGTGGTACATAAACATTCGTAGGGCAAATATTCCAATTAGGCATGTTAAACTAATAACGCTCGTTAGTGTCAAAGTGGACAACAAGGAAAATAGGTAGGTGTTAAGTATAGAGACATACAGGTTCATGCGGTACGCAAGAAAAATACAAGTTAAATAAGGTTGACTTACAGTGGTGGCCAACATCGATGGTTTGCATTATTTGGAACAAGTGTCACCAGGTAAATTCGGGATCATATTTCTTAAACCATTTAGAGAAGAAGCTGGACCGTACCGAAATTAAAAAAGGATTGGATAAGGACCTCTACTGCAGATTCTAGAATATTGTAGCGGACACCAGGCAGCATGCACTTGATTTATGGGAACAAATCCGTCACACTGAGCCACTTCTGGACTGCAGGGTGTTGGAACACCCTCCTTGATGCCTACTTCTTCCAGAAAATCCATGACGACAGAAGGGTTGAGCTAGTGCGTTTTCATGACGTTGCAATTTCCTGCTTGCTCGAATTCTTAGTCGATAGCTGGCTACAGCTTCCAGTACTTGTGGTATAGCGCAGGTGTCTCCGGGGGCTATGCGCTCTCGTAGAATCGGTAAAATAATCACATGACCGGCTTTTGACACCTGCACAATCAACATGTGATTGACCGAACAGCGTTCACGCCAGAATTGTTAAGACAGCGCCACATAATTTGCTCTCCACTAAGCTGATTGTTGCTTGGTCACTCGGACGAAATAGTGCCCTCTGATTACATTACAACTGCGTATCTCCCAACTTGCACTGGATCATCCACCATCAAAGCTGGCAAGTATGGTGCAGCACCAATTCACCCGAAACGCCTTATGCTCCTCAATGATCTGATGGAACATCCACGGTGCGCAAACCTTTCTGAAGCCGTGGTTCTCATGTAGGACGGTGAGGATTGACCCTGATTATTTCCCAGTGGCTTTCCCCAGCATCACCACAGTCAAGCGCCGTACATTATCCATCCTCGCGTGCACAGTAGCAAAGTTATCTGCGGTAGTGACCTCCACAGATGGACCACACTGAGCTTTATTATCCGGAGACCGTCTGCTACGCTCGAATTCCGCGAAGTACATAATAATCTTTGTAATTGAAGGCGCAGCATTACCAAAGGTAGAAGACAATTAGTTTGGCAGAAATCACGTATACAGTAGGCATTGACATAGACTGAGTTCTATACTTAATGTCATAATATACTGCATTCCATGAATTTTGCTCTGTGTTGGGCTACTGATATTAATTAGGTTTAAGTAGGATTAGGATTAATTATGAAAGTAGAAATTCGTCACATTTAAACTCAGTCAGGCAGAAATTTCACTCCCATAAAAGCCTTGTACGCTTAGTTCATCCCTTCGGTAAATCGCCGGAAGTGCGCATTCCATCGAACAATGGTAGGCTTCTATTCGGCAACTGAAATGTTGCCAGTCCGAGATTTAGAGCACTGAGCTACGGTGGACGGCAAGGATCTGCGATGGATTGCGCAATGCTGTTGATTCCGAAAATGATAAAATGTGCGTACAGTGCTTTTTCGCTAGTCTAATTTCTATCTGTGTGTTTCGATGTGACGAATATATATTTTACCATACAAATCCCCTTCATATTCCTCTGTAATTAGATTAGGATGACTAGTCAGTTTTCTGCTAATATTTGCACAAAATTCAGCCTTATTTTTCACAAAAGCTATTGAAAACATGTTTTCAATTATTAATGTATATCAAGGTTGTTGAATGTGCTAAGTATGGAACAGAACAATAGCCAATTTTCCTGTGTATGCACAAGCCTATTCTGTTTGTCCTGTGGCGGCCAAGTTGACGTTGAATACGGACATGGATGAAATCTATGTATGCATATATATAGCAATGCAGTATTATGTTGCATTAACTTTTGGAAATAGTTAACTTGTTTTCCATTTCTTTCGTCGATCCTATCCTGCTATGCAGCTAAAAGCAACCGTGCAATTTCTTTCATTTCGACTGAGGAACACACTTAATTTACCAGTCGTATTTTTCAACTTGATTTGCTTTTTAATCTTAGATGTCGAACTAAGAAATGCGCATTTTACATAGTAATTATATTTAAATTTAATTATTGCTCTAATCTGTATGTTGCCAGTAATATTTGTGTATATTTTGGCCAATCCAATAATATTTTGTTATCACGACTATTTACCCTAAATTTGTTTGTATGCTGCTAGCGAATTGTTGACCGTTAAAATGCTTTTATTATGTATTTTCTTTTTTCTCCAAAATCTTGGACGTATTGTTCACAATTAGTCGCATTTGTATAGGTACGAAGTGTCAATGAAGCTGCCAAGGAAATGTGAAAACATTTCCTATGGCTATTAATGTTTATCGGATTTCATAAGCTGAATAATTGCACAATCATTAATGCCTAGCTCAATCCTAGCGGTGCTTCCCTATCATATTGTTTTAACTGCGTATTGATAAAATGTGTTCTATTTATTGGCTTATTTGTCTCAAAGGTGAAAACCATACTTGAAGTTTTTATTCCAAATCAAGAAAATCTTGCGGTTTATCTCATTTCTTCTGTATCTTTTTAACAGATTGCATATGTTTTTCTTTATCTGGGTTTTCAAGCTAAAAAACATTTGTAAACTACTTGACACTTACACGCAATTGAAATTACAAGCCAAATATTTTCTTGTCTATAACAGTGATAACTTTTTCAATGTATACATGTTTGCTACAGTATTTCTTGCAAATGCGCGCTCGTAAGATGCGCTAAGCAAGCACTCCCACAACATGTAAACGCTGCCAATATATTTTAGTTTTGTTGCTTTAAAATAACGCAGACAACCTATGACCACTGTCATAGATTGAAAAAGATCACACATTTCCAACCACGTTCAATTATCGATTAATGGTTCTGTCACTTACACAATCATTGATGTTTGCCTGCATGCTAGCGGAGAACGTCATCTACTGTAATTTGTTCTACATTGTTTTAATAAGTGTAGAGAAGATGGAACTTAACTAAATATATTCCGCATGCAAGCGGTATATTTGGCCGACAGGTAGAATTTGAAATATTCGTATTCTGTTATAAACAAGGTGAGCCATGAGATCAAAAGAAGCGAATACTTTTATCGGCTGTTTCCTCAGCAATGGCGAATAAACTGCTATGCGCCTAGGTTAAACTTCAAAAACATGCTGGTTCTGGACTTCTAAATTTTACCACCGTGGATGACTAAAAATCCTTCATTGACAAGCAGTCAATGAGTGTAACGTCAAATGAGTTTAAAAGAGCGGTGATCAGAGAAATTCATGCCCCACTTGAGAGAGAAGTGCGAGACAAAGCCGGTGCTTCACAAGTCAATTTAGCCTCAATGTCTAGATAACCATATTTAAGAACACATTCTATAACTGATATCTAGGCTATTGAAGTTGATGTAGACGCATACTTTGAATCTGCGGACCGCACAGCAGTATCTGTAAACGAAAATGCACATTGATATACACCAAAGTCAGTTGACTTAAACACTAAGCCAATTAAGCAGATTTCATTCACAAGAATAAATTGCATCGCCCAATAGCTAAATAGTATTAAACTGATCATAAAAAGGAAATATACCTTCCCCGGAATGATATACCACCTAGAAATGTTGCAGCTCTAAATATACCTTCGTCTGACTAAATGGCGAATATCATTAGTACACTGAACAGTAACCTTTCTTTGAACGGGCGGCTATTCTCGGAGATAAGGCTCTAAACATCTTCTATGGATTGCTCCAATCTTGTGCTCTCACGTGTGTTTGACGTTAAGCTGCTGTATTATAAATGCATACAGCTGTGACAGCTTACACCATTTTGTATAATAGCATTTAGATCATCAATAAGTATCACCTCATCTAGCCCATAAATTTAACATCCGAGCCTCAGCAAAACAATGGACAAACTTCCTAGCGCCTAATTTTTTATGCCAACTTTGGAATTGGCCTCCACCAAGTTTTCCAACCAGTCTGAAATACCCAGGCACTCAACGACTTATCTGCCAGTTTCTAAACCTAATCCAACTACACATGTAAAGTTGCCTTAAAGTGGCTCAACTACCAACACCATTGGCAACTGAACAAAAGTTAAGACAGTAAAACTTTATTTTCCAGGAATTATTGTTAGTTAAATAAGTTAGGCAATATATATCCTTAATATTAATGTACATTCGCTTAACAATAAGATGCACTACTCTTGCCATCCCATTATCTCGCAGTTATACATTAAATACTAGTAACTGAAACATGGCTATCCCTCCATGTATTTCATATATATGACAATTTTGAGGGACACACCACATGAGTAGCCGCCATAGGTGTAATAGTGGTGCATGCACCACATTGCTCGAGAATAGCTATTTACCTACTAAATATCAGACCAACAGCTAAACAACATTAATGAATCCGTCTGGTTTTCTGTGGAGTTAAGCAATACCCACATTTTATTAGGCGGTACATTTAATCATCCGCAGTGTGGCATCCTCCAGTTACCTTGCTCTTCTGCTTTCGAATAGCCTCTGATTTAAGGTTGGCTCACAAAAAAATTGAGCATGATTCTAACATGCCACATATTTTGCTGGAATAAGTGGACAGCACCATCTAGACTCAGGAGTCCCTTCCCAGAAATTTGGCTACCGGGATGGTTCCAAACAGTGCAAACGCTAAAGATAAGTAATAAGATATTAGAGGTACTATTAACTTACGACGTTTTTAAAACTACTGCGAAGGTGCTGTCTCTTTTTCCACTTAGTGTTCATAATGTGGTATACCTCAGTTTTGCATTAACAGTTATATTGTCAAAAACAAATCCCTTGCCTAAGATAGCGCCACGCAGAAATCTTAGGAATTAGAATTGGCTTAAATTGCCGAATCTTCTGCGAACAATGAACTGGGAATCGGATTTTTCTTGCATAGATAACACATATAGCGGCTAATGAAAATGTGATCTCTTCTAATCAATCCAAGACCCGCTTGCGCCGAGCAAACAACAATCGCATAAAAAGCTTTCATTAAGAACTTACGCTTATTCAAGCAATTAAAGCACGTACATGCTCAGATGAAACGGACACTTGACCACCTTAAAAAAACGCAGGACAAGCTTCTAGTTGAAGTTAAGTTAAAAAACGATTACATGTTAAAGAGAAAAGAGCTCTGGAGTCTACAGATTCAAAAACTTAGTCAAAAATATGCGGACATCAAATGGAATTCAAGTTCATATTGTTTCCGCCATTATTCTACCAGGCAAATCGGTGACTTTCGATATTTTCAAAATAACAAATGCGCTAAATAATCGTTTTCTCTCATTGTTTATTGTTCTAGGATGCATCGTCTTTTAGAACATATGTTTTCGTTATAAAACTAAACAGATAACTTACTACAGCAGAGATATTCAGCGCCACCTAGACCGACTGCCATCATCATTTTATCCTTCCTCAGACTGTCTGCAGATATCCTTGAAAATATAGGGTGGCCATTTTTATTCTTAAACTTGTTTATTATATCCATGGAATCAGGCATTTTACCAATCAAATGACAACTCGAGCCAGTCAGAATTAGGCACAAATATGGCCCAAAATCAGACCACATCAATTATTGCCAGATGAGTCACATGCCTGTTGTTTCGAAATTATTGGAGCGAAAGGTCAAAGAGGAAACCAAAAACCATTTGCTCTCACAAAATCGGATTAGGCAGACTCATCATGATTTTCTACAGAAACATTCATGGCAAACATGCCAAAGCAAATTCCGAATTTCATTTACGAGTTTTATAGCTAACGGCCATGCAGCCACCATTGTTTTCATTGACACGCAAAAAGTTTTCAGTGGAGTGCGGCATTGCCACTTGATATGAAAATATCACAATTTGGCACCATAAACTATTGTATACTAGGTTTAGATCATATCTTACTGATTGTACTCAGCAACTGCAAAATGGAATCCAAAGGTCATCATCGCTGCTTGTTACATGTGGTGTGATCCAAAGGAGTGTCCTTGGTTCACTGATATTATGATATATTTTAATGACAAAACATAAGCTATTAAAAATGGTACAGCCTACGTCATTGCATCTGATATTGAAGCAATATACACTTTTACTATCAGATAGCTGGAACACACATTGGAAAATATAAGGACTGATTAGTCAGCTCTCAAAAGAAGATGTAACAACTAACAATTGTCATTGGCTGCGGATAAATGCGGGATCTTTGATTTGGATGTACACTATATATGGACACACTATACAAGAGTAGATAGCTAATTCAGTTCCGCCATACAATATGAGACCTGGGTATCCATTATACCAGCACCCTCAATTTCGGGGAGCAGATCGCAATTGTAGCAGCCAAAGCCCAGCATACGACATGATTTATCTGTAAACTAGTATTAATTTTAATTCTAACCCGGATATGGTCAATATCTGAGTGCCCCATCTTTTGGAATAATGTTCGATGAAAGTTAATAGTTGTAGGAAACGCGATTATCTAAGCTTGGAGAATGTGCATAGTCGATTCACCAAAGCCCTACTTACAGAGTCTCCAATACCAAACTATTCAGAGCGCTGTACTGTGCTTAAATTAAAGCCGTTGTTCCTTAGCTTGAAACTGGGCTTGAAGTGTCTTTCCAATTTTTCGCACAAAACGAGTATTTGCCCGCAACATAGTAGACAATTCCTTCAGATTTGAAGATATACTAATAGGAGTAAACAAAATTTGCTTCCAAGTATAAAAAACAAACATACGCAGAAAGCGTTATCAATAGACGTAATCGGATATTTGGAACCAACTACCTAGAGAATTGCGATTATATGAGTGTAATGGATCGTTTATAAAAATGCTGGATACTTACTGCTTTGCAAATCAGAGAAATTACAAAACGGATTGCAAAGTGAAGTCAGTATATGAAGAAGGGATTCCAGTATAAGTAAGCAAAGAAAAGTGCATGCTAATAAATGGAAGCTGTCTGTATACTATCTGTCTTGTTTAGTTAAACCAGTAAGCTTAGTCCTGTTTCAGCGTCACATTTTCTCGCTTCCAGCTATGCAAAACCAATCTTTATTTTCTCTTTACAATTGCTACACACTATTAATTGTTACCACTTCCTTTCCGGTAAAAACAACGCAGCTACATGCGGCAGTTATAAATACTCTACGAATTTTATTTACCAAGCCAATTACTGTGAAACTCGATTGTCTGGAGGTGTTGGATCTACTTCAAAATCGTTCATATAACGGTTGTTTCCTTAATTTTCTAGGCATTACCTAGTTACAATCCAAGGCAGAACTTGTCTGATATATAGCACGCATTTCTTAGTAGTTGTATTTCGCCACCTTCTACACTTCTTGTTTCCATTGTTGACTAGACTGGGCCGAGTTTCTGAGGGGATAGAAAATAGCTTCCGGATTATACAATGCACCCACGTATGGCGAATTTGCCAATATTTATTGACGTGCAAAATATGTCTGTACAAGGCTAATTGGTAAATGTGTTAGGTTTGCAATACCTAGAAGCCAAAATAGGCTAAATGGTCTCAACGAGTATTTTAACAAACAAAAACATGACACTTAACTTATAGTTGCGTCCCTTTTATTCGTTATATAATTGAACGGCCGTAAAAAGAGAGAGTATGGTAATGGATAGCGTGCTGTTATGACACATTCACGAAGCCAAATAAACGTGAAATATGCGGATGTAACATTTCCAAGGATATTTCGCATGGAAGAAAGTCCACAGGAGTCAGTTCCAGAGTTAGCCGTATCAATTATATGGTGCGTTTTTCAATAAGTACTTTTATTCAGCTTCCCAACTCTCGTCTTTCTTATTGTTCCTACCAATTTAACTCAACATAAACATGATTTTGAAATCTTTCCGAATACCCGAAGTAACACTGTAATTTGAGTTGCTGTTGTATCATATGATCAGTAATGTAGTTGGACGGTAACTCGAACAATCGAGAAAATACACTCTCAAAAATATAGGATATAAGTTAGAACTCACGAATATGAACTAGGTTAGGTATAAGGAAACAAAACTAATGGAACAAATTAATTCACTTCTAAAATTACTGACAAATAGGACTGGAACCCTAGAAGCGCAATAATGATGTATTCACCCTGCTCATAAACAAACTTGAATATAGGTCTTTGATTAATTAGTGATTAGATAAATAAAGATTTAAACATAAATACAATTGGAAATTGCGTTTTACTCTATGCACAACGTTCACTACATTTTACCCAACTAATACTGTGCCTTGTCAATTTGCATGGATACATTTAGTTTCAGTGCAACTTGGTCCCTTGAGAACTTTGGAAGGCGTGTGCGCTCATATATGTTTCCATAGATTTAAATTTTTATGACAATGGACTAAATGTTTTGTACAGTAAAGGGCGCCTGTATCTATGCCTCATAAATATTTTGCAACAAGTTCTTAGTAAATAGCAAATTTGTGACGACGATATTCTTGCTGCAATGTACATCTACACATTTACACAGTACACTTAAAAGTTCATTTGTCCCTTTTTGCTTATTTACACGATAAACCCAGCGGTATTTTGCAATACGCATGATAAACTACTATGGGTTTCAAAGCATAACTATCTCTTTTGCTGGTCTAGCAAAAAACTGACGAGCTTAGCGCAAATATACACTCAAAAATTTGCTACGTTTAACCAAAGTCTGAATTTCAATTCATATATATTTCATTTTTCTTTTTCATGTTATCCTTTGCTTGCTGACTTCATAAATCAATCATGATTTATATGCGATTTTTAAGTTGCGACATAATATTCTTGGCGAAGCTAACTGGGAAAAGCATCGCCATATTTCTAACTATAACAGTACTATCAGTAGCAGTCTATGTTGCAAGTATTGTGATACAACCCTCTAAGTTATATTCACTCAGACTCTACTGACATGTGTTTAGAGCAACCGGAACTTAAGACCCGTAAACGTGGAGACAGCGACAATTAAACGATTGATATCGAAATTATTTTACATGCTTCTAAATATTACACAAACTAATTTTGTTTGAAGGAGACAAGACACAAGCAGCTTGGTCGCAACGTCTGGTAATCCAAGCTAAACAAGAACTGCAATTTCAATGTGTGTGTTTTTTCGCTAGTGTGGTGCTTTTTATTAAGCCTTCAATGTTGATAATGGATGAATGGCACTTGCAACGTTATGGCTATCAAATAGTCTTTGAATATGCTGTAAACGCCGTCAATGCTGCTGACTTGTGATTAGAACCATGTCTGAAAAAATGTCCAATTGTATTGGTCACAATCGTTTGTAGGTCTTATGCACTAGTAACCACCATAGCATCTAAGTAAATAGAATCAGCAAACAGGCATCTTTATCATATGTAGTAATGAGCCGCATTCACAGATTATCTGTTATTCGTTTGCTCAACAGGTGCGATTCATCTTGAATTCAATGTTTCATCGCCGGCAGAATTTTAGTAAAATGTCTGTAACGCCTTCTAGCGAAGTAAACAAAACAGGTAAACATATATTTCACTTTCGTTTACAATAAGCGAAAAATTGAACTGGTCTCCGTTAATACGATTACGGAATCATAATCTAAATATATTTTATTAGATCATTACATATTCTGACAATTTTTGGATTGTTAAAAGGAGATAAATGCATATATGACAGATTAATATTTGGATCCATCAATGTTGCATGACATATCTAGAGAGTTTATATATTGCAAAGTAACGTGATTTCAAATTGCTACACTATGGATCTGGTGGATAATAGGAGAGTAGAACGGCCTAGTATAAGTACGCGGTAAAGGCAAAATACAAAGTGACATTACGGATTTCAATCTAACATATTATGGAACACGTGATTTTATCGTATTATGATGTCTATAATGGTTTGCAGATGAGTAAATATTAAAAGTTGCAAAACATTAGACTGCATCAAATCAAACTGCGTGAGCCAAAAATAGGTTCAGGAAATCTCATCACCTTTAAACAAAGGAATATAGGCAAAGCGGATATTATATAAAATATTCTCTCCCCAGAACTTGAATGTACACTGAGAGAGTTGTATGGCTGAAGCTCTCAGCGAAAATAATGACGACGCATTTAATTGTAAAAATAAAACGAGGAAACTCCCATCTGCGACATATGTTTCTAAATACATCTATGTTACGGAACTTTATGTGCTCAAAATGAAACATCTTTCTCTTATAAAACAGAAAACATCATGTAATTTATCAAGACACGTAAATTAGACTACCATGATATACATGTTTTGTTTAAAATAATAATACTAATAAGGTGTAATTTCATTCCCCATTAAGAACAACACGCAGATTAGTAGCACAAGTACGATATTTAAAAATGGCATATTTCGAGACACTTACACATATGCCGCTGAAAGCCATCAGACATTATATAAACCCAGATTTCTGCATCCACATAATTTATAAAGATCAATCAGATTATCGAATTTCTTCAGTGCTCCTCTTTAGATAACGTGGCATAACTAACTACGGCCATTCGTTCTCCGTTGGTAAAAATATTTATTTTGCCTGTTAATTTTTCTGAATTATTCAAATTCTTTCTAAAATCCTTAAAAATAAAGCAGGCTTAATCTGATTTCTTAAAAATTTACTCATCAAAATGTGCACATTTGTTTGTGAGAACATTAACTGGATGTACCTAACCAGCTAGTTAAGCAGTAAGCAACAATTTGTTCTGCTCATTGTTGTGGTATTCTACAGTTTGCTGTTCTCTTACCTAAAAATTGTATATAAAATATAATTTAGCTTTTACTTGCTCGATTGTATATACGTTGGCACATTGTGCAATGGTGAAAATCACACATATTCAGATTTTATTAAAATTAAGTTAATGTTATGGGTCCAAAAAATGCTTTCACCTAGATTACTTAATTTTAATGTTCCCACAAGTAATATATTTATGTAGCGTATCTTGTTCATATTAATCACTTGCAATGTCTCTTATTAAAGTTTCTCAATTGAATGGGTGTAAAAGCTGTAGTCATATAATCCACCGTCAAATACCTGCGTTTGATTTGTTAGCACACGTTTATCAGCCTACACAATTTTTGAAAACATATAATAGTGCAAATTACTCTGCATATTCCTGTAAATCATTTGTAAATTGGTACATATTTTTAAAATATTTAATTTAAATCAGGCTTCGAGATATATATATATATAGCTCATGAAATCGCATCCGCGTTAATGTCCTACTTTAAAATAGATCATATGCAAAGCCAGATATATACGCCAAAAACCTTATCGTTTAAGATAATTACAGACTAAAAGCTCGATTGAACAGGGTAGAACTGGAGTCATACCCACTTCCCCCGTTGTTTATATCGTCTTCCTTCAGCCTTGTGTATCACAAAAAGCGAACGTTCGTAGGTTAAGTGATTTGCTTTTCTAAGTCGGTCTTTGATATATTTAAAAACCATTAGACAGAAATGTCACCTTTATTGTCCATATAATGACATCTCATTTAATACCGTTATCCTGAAGTCTGCGTGGTAAGTGACAAGCCGTAGATCCAAGATCCCATCTATAGGCTGAAAAAAGTGATTTTGCTTATTTGCATAATGACAAGCAATGGAGATGTGTGAACTTTGCAACTTTTAAGTGCGGCCTAAGCCAGTGCCAAAAAATGAAGGATTGCTTGTTGTCCTGAAACAGAAAGAAAAATGTGACATTCCAGACGGTCATACCGTTCTGCCATTTTTAACCAGTGGCCTCGTGAGTCTGTTAATTTTAAAATCAGTTAAGCGCAGCCATTCATGTAATTGTATAGAATCGAGAATTTCATAAGCTTGTCTCTTCATAAACGGCGACACCTTACGTAAATTACTTCAAAACGTTTCGTTCTGCAATTGGCATCCCCTCATATACTCGGATGCTTCAGAGCAGTAATGCCGTACTTCAGCCTACTCTGCTATGCCTGAACTGCTTTTTCAAGATAACATCCAACATACACCCACGGCATATGTAGGGAGATAGATGCTAGTTGTGGGAATGCCCGTTTTACCAGCCATATTAGTAGTTACAAGTATTAATATGCCTTCGGGTCACTTGGAACAGCCTAATTCACCTTGATTTATTGCCCCTAGATCACATCCGACAGGCCGCTGCATTTCTTGTTTTCTCAGGCTTAGTAAGTTGTTACCATGTTATCGTATGGTGGATGATTTGCACTTATCCTCCTGGATTTACCTCAAAAAATATATTCTAATGGTTTTACTGCTTCTAACTTACAATGAAAGATAATTAGTTGGCATTCGGCTGTATCCTGCACCGTAGATTCAAGCAGTCCAAATACTAGAAGCTTTAAAACTATTATCGGTGTGTGGTCCTCAGAAATATACAAAAATGCTTGTGGAAAAAAGATGTGCATTGAGACTCATCGCAAACAAATTTTATGCGTTTTTGGTAAAATGTTTGAAATGTGAGCTTTTATCACCTTTGAATGAAGTGTTGATGATTCAGGTTAATATATTTGGTTTCTTTTGCCCTACTGCTGGGTGTCTAAAATATATATTTGGTGTTCCAAATGGTCCAGCGCTTTCAAACAGCAATCAGTTTATTTCGTTCAGCTCTCCAACATTAGCTAACCATATCCCATCACTCAGTGCTTAAGTAAACTCAAGAAAGCTGTGTTTTTTTAAGCGATAAAGTTTCAGTTTTCTAGACTTATCAACAACATTTTTCACTGCATGTCTCCATTAGCTTAGAACAGTAATAAAAAGGAGAATTTAGCAGTTATTGTATGGAGCAAGCTTTTTTCTCATCATTAAACGGATTGAGTATTCAGATCTTCCATATGTCAAAATGTTGGCTGTTGTCTAAGCAGCGATAAAAAGTCAGCCACAAATCCATTCAGCTCTCCTACCGTTGCTTTCATTATTTGTAAGCTAGGATCAACGATTGATTGTGATTGCGTAATGACTTCAGCATCTGAAAGCAAGCCTTCTTTATTTCCTTAGTACTGACAGTATACGAAAAATTGTGGACTACCTCAAGACGTATATCCCCACTGAAATGTGTGGGGTTTTGAGTTCGCAACGTGTTTGCTGCTTCACTAAACGAATTTATTACACCATCAGTCATTCGCAATGGAGGGTATTCACAATTCATCATTTGAAGGATATTAGTATGCTTGTAAATATTATTGGCTGGTGCTTAAGGTACAAGTCGCATACTTTTAATGTACCACATCATCATTTCTGGGAGTTTGACTGCGGTGGATACGTTGAGCTGCGCATTTGTCACAAGTAGCCGAAACTATAGATAATATATCCACTTGTTAAACAGCTTTACCTACTGCTATGAATTTTCGCGTTTTGTTGTTTAAGAAAAATACCTGTCTCTGTAAAAACCAGAACAAGTTGATTAGATTTGCTGAGGAATCTCAGCCAGAAACTAACATGGTTTGGAACTTGCAGTTTGGACTGAGTATTCGTGACATGGACTAAATAGCACCATCTCAGGTTTCGCATTTTCATATTCAGAATAGCAGATAAAGTTAAAACTAGCGGCTCCTTAATAAATGTAGCTAATAAAACTGTCCACAACAATTACATAACTCACGTGTATGTCCCTAGGGTATACCGATTCTATTAAATGTAATGTTTCCTGCTTTGTACCGAGCGTGCAAAATAACGTGGTTGTAAGACAGAGCAGTGGTATTGGTTTCTGGCACAGATACTTGAAATATTTCTCTAAACCAAGTTTTTAAAGAGCGCATTGATGTCACTTGTAGTGAGAATGCAGCTGTGGCTTCCATTAAGAATACGTGTTAGAGCTTTTAATTGTGACCCTTAATTTCTGGTATAAGTTAAGCTACGAGGCATTTCTAGCTGCTTTCTTTAGACAGGTATCACAAAATAGAATTCGGTATCTGCAAACATAAATCTTCAATAGTCTCGCACTCCAAATCGATTCTGAGATCCAACATTACTTTCCACTCATTTTAGGTTAGCGATCTAACAGACAATAAAAATTTAGCGTCTGTCATCTCTGTCTACAACCACGTCTTACTGTTACGGACAATATAAAATGGTTTAAAATCATGGAAAATTTTCAGTTCTGCCAGATTGCTGAATGTTTTAAAATATCGTTATATAAACACGTAATTTTCAAAACCCCAAAGGTCTACAAGCAAATAAAATGCCCAATGGTGACAACATATCTACTGATATATTTTCATCCGTCATTCGTACATACTTTGGAAAACCACCGACCATAACGAAAGGTATTCGTCATCTGTCTAATGAAATTAATTTTGTACGGAATAAAGGAAAGTCAATTGAAGTCTGTGTACAGCCGCCAGTGTGCATTCTTGTTCAGAATATTTCTTCTATCGTTTTAGAACCCTTCTATAGAACTTGATTAAAGTTAACTTTGAGGGCTTCTTCCAGGTTTCTGTCAGCATTCTGACGATCAGTTGCGGTTGACTTTGATCGAACTGCATTTTTTGATGCTTTTGGCAGCGTCATCTAATTTTGACTACACAGTAGCTTATTCAACCATCAAGCGACAACGTTATCCAAAGCAATATTTGCGAATGAATAGTAACTTTTAAAAACCATGATCTGTGGTTTCTTGACACACCAGATGTAAAGTATGGTACAACAAGAAGGAAATTTGTCCTATTATTTGCTACATTTAATTGTAAGTGCCCCGAATGGCATACACTCTTCACGAGAATGTAATTTACCTTAATTCCGCGAACACCAATTGGTTGTCCGGCACAGCTTTACTTTACTTTCCTGAGGTCAGGACGAATGGATTTAGTCATAATCATTAGAAAAATAATGATATTCATTTAACATTAGGATGAGCAATTCGATGGATGCTTTACTTGGTCATGGATCATAGTATTACTAAACGATGTAGTTTTGGAGAAGAGTTGATCGTTCTTATTGAGAAATTCCATTATTCTTCATTAAGTGAACATATGGCTTCAAACATGCACAATACTGGAAAAAACATTAACATGTGATCAATTTCCTTGAACAATATATATCCAACCTATATACAGAATTTTAACCCTTAATTTTTGGTTTCTAATTGAGACACCTACAATCCCTACCTGCAAAAGCCGAGTCCAAATGCTAGTACATAGAAACAAATATATATGTACTTTTACCAAATTAAAGAATCTCGCAGTTCCCAGCGTGTACTCATGCAGTAAATAACAACTAATTATATAACTAAGGATGGCAACATTTCTATATGTTTATTCCTTGTAGAGGAGAGGTATCCATTATATCAAATCGGGCTAACAAAACCTTTTAAAATTATGTCAGATGTACTTTTACAAACAGTTTGTTATGTTGCCTACAATTTTGGAAACCTAAGAAAATTTGTGATTCCCGATCCCAATATGGTCTATGTACTTTTACCTGTTATACATTGATCACGTCGTGTTGCATGTTCCTTGGTCTATCGGTAATACTATTATTTGTGTATTTGTTTATTTGTTTAGGATAAGTAGTCACTAGTCATATGAGGTGGTAGAAAACAAATTTCCAAACAGCAGGTTGTCTAGTTTTAAGTGTGAAGATAAAACAGACGCAGGGATAAAACAATCCTAAGAATTTTTATCCATTGTACTGCTAATAATTCCGAGTACACTAATTGCAAACTCGGTTGTGTGCATCTCTGTGAATAGAAATATGTCGCTAGAAATATTAGGAGCGCTTAAAAAGTGAAGCCGCGTAAAAATAGCGATGATGCAGAAACCAATGCATTACAGTAGGTTTAAGCGTTTACACGTAGCGAGTTATCTAAATATGCATTAGTCCATCTCTGTCAATCTCTGCTCATCCGAAAAGTATTTATATGGTAATAACCAAAAAATATTTCAAATAAACAATGGAGTTGCGAATATATTTTGCTACGCTTTTATGCATTTGAAATGGAAAATCTCTATTGCTATTGCCTCATCCTATTACAGTATAATCTGACTTTAAACGCGGTGCTTGGGTGACGATACCACTAAATTATTATGCCCCTGCTCTCGCGGTTGCTAATGGGAAACCGCGTAAAATATTTAATTTACATTTTACTATAATAATTAACTAAGTCATGCAGGAGCAGTTGAGTGGTATGCATCAAAAAATCAACGCAAAAGGTTTACAACATCCGCATTCATTAAATGTTTCCTGTGTAGGCAGTGATCTTTTAACTACTGCAAAATTAAAATTAATTACTTCTATGAATATATATATATATATATCTACCGATATAAGAATGCTTATTTCTGCTAAACAAAATACACTTTTAAAAGCTTATTTTTCATAACAAAATAGCTTTTGTTAAATACCCGTCTTTTAATTGTAACATCAAATGTTTATTCCTGGAATCCAAGTGACTGTAAATAAAATTGTCAATTTGCGAATGCAAATACAAAACATAAAATACCAATACTTACTTTACGGCCTCTGTTTGGGACTGTTTTTTCTGTAAATCTGGTTATTTATCCATTTACTACTTACGTACTTGATTAAGAAAATTATGTGTATAAATATTACGTGATTGCTTTCGTCCAACACATTTGACTAAATGGATATTTAACAGTTTGCCAGAAACGTAGCATTTTATTTTCTCCACACTGACCGCGTTTCAGCATAAGATGAAAAGACATCTCCACATTGGATCTGAATTGCGTTTTCTCCACATCCATTACGACCAGCAGTATTATGGGCGCCGTTGACTGTTACAGTTATCTATTCTTTATGCTATTTTGACTACTGGAGTGAAGCTTGTTTCAATGTATCACGGGCAATGCTGATCTTCAGCAAAGCAAAGATTCCCATTTCATTAATATGAATCAATATCAGAAATCATTTCAGGGTAAAGAATTCTTTTCGGTAAATCTCATCAGACCCGAACTTTTACATAACCGTGATTGTGGTTATAGCTTCAACTGGGGCTGGGATTGACTTCTTGACTGTTTGAATGACAAAATCGATAACTTAAGACAGAGATAGAGATGGTAGACCAAGTAAACTAAATAAAAATGTGTACACAAGGCTCATTTGTACAAGGTAATTAAGTAGGTAAGATGACGGCCAAATAACTAAGTAACGGTGTCCGTTGGCCAAGGTAGTAATATCGGCCGTATAAATCGTTTTTGGACACATAATTCCGGCTTAAGATGGTGAATGTACATAGCCTCGGCGATGGATAAGAGCTGTTTGCGGAATCCTTAGGAGAAGTGCTCAGGTAATGAGTAAATGACTTTGAAGTCATTCTCTGAAGCTGTATGGC
This sequence comes from Dicrocoelium dendriticum, assembly GCA_944474145.2. Lineage (NCBI taxonomy): Eukaryota > Metazoa > Platyhelminthes > Trematoda > Plagiorchiida > Dicrocoeliidae > Dicrocoelium > Dicrocoelium dendriticum. Next base: position 263,126,249 of record OX104063.1, on the reverse strand, counting down.
CACATTCAAGGAGGTGCGACATGATAGAGCTGTCTCAAGACCTCATTTCGCCTCTGTAAAACCATGCCGGGATGTGTTCACGAACCGTCTGAGATAGGCGTCTCGTCGTGCGACCCACGTATCGTGCACCACAGGAGCACGAGTACTGATAAATGATCACTGAACGGGTCAACGGCGGTAGTCTAGCCTTCAAGGGTTTTGTAAGCAATGGCTTATTGTGAAAAACGATTCTCAGGCGGGCCGCGAAATAAGTTTTCTCGACAGCATCTTTCAGGCGTCTGGATAACAAATCAGCTGCAGAATTGCCCTATATCCACAATCACTGTTATGTAAAAGTTTGGGTCTGATGAGATTTACCGAAAAGAATTCTTTACCCTGAAATGATTTCTGATATTGATTCATATTAATAAAGCTTGTGTTCACTACAATGACGTCAGAGTCCGGCTCAAGTTGCTTTCTATTGACGGTCAACTTACATACTTGCTTTGTTTATTTGAGTCTTGGTCTTTCTTGAAAGCCATTTAGTCCATATAATCTTTAACCATTATATGCAGAGGAGTCGCAAGGAGAGACACATTTACAGCATCCATAACTGCTGATATTATCCATTTGTTTATAATAAACATGAAACTTTTATAACCTTGTAAATGCGAAGCGTTAAGAATTCGTTATCTTGAAATATTTCTCATTTGAGGTTGCTTTTGGTTGTTATTTGCTGAATAAAACTTGCTGATACCATTTTTAGCAGGGAGCATAAAATCTTGAAAATATAGACATATTGTAAGACTTAATTTTTGTAAATTTTACAGTTGGCCAAATCTGACTGAATTTCTTATTGTTTTAATGAAAACGCATTTCTAAAGATTTTAAACACGTCCCTGCGTTCACCTATTATACCTATCAGATCCATATTTCACTTTGTAAATAAAGTACACAGTCACGTACAAACTGTGCAGCAGCTATGAACTGACGTTTAACGGAGTCACCCCGCAAAAGAAGGAAAATATCAACAGAAAAATAAAATTTTACCACATGAAAATATTTCAGTTATAGTTATAATATAGTTTTATTTCAAGTTTTATATTTTAACAAATTCTAGATGATTTTGCGTCAAGTAGGACGCGAAACAGTGCACTTGATTGCAACGTTAGGCTTTTATTTGTTAAACTCTGTATTTGTGTATAATCTAAAAGTCTACAACAAAATATCCTTGGCTATTCATATAAATTATCATAACATAATTATGACAATATACTATGCAATGCAAGGAATACCTGTAGCTTGGGTTAACGTTTTGCTTGTTTATTCGAGCTGAGTAATTTAATGACAGACGTTTCACCACCTTCCTCAGTGCACTAAAGATGCCACTGAGGGAATTGGTAAAATGTCCGTCATTAAAGTACTCAGTTTAAAGAATGAATCAAAATGTTGACAATATAGTCTTTCATAACGATTAGAACTTCATATTTTAGCAATGTGTTGTAACTTATATTGATAACCTGTAACTGTCCATGGGGAAAAATGATATTAAGTGATGTGCGCCCTTTTTAACTTAGAAAAAAAACAAATATTCCCAGTTTATTGCAAAATGTTATACATGCGTAATAGCACATATAATTTGCCTAAAATAGTAGCTTTAAAATAAATTAATCCTGCTTTTGTCTCTTAAGTAACAAATCTGGTTTAATTAATGTACGCAATGTGCAAAACAGACTACCATATTGTATGTAAACGGTTGCTTTAAAGCGCGTAACTCTGCATGTTTGCACTGTTATAAGATAATGTACAACAGCCCATTGGCTGTCCATTCCTTGTTTCCTATGATTTACCAATTAGGCGATAATAAACCTTTAGTTAGTTTATAGGTGTTATCAACTTAAACTTGCTGCTGGTAAGTTATTCCGTAATTAAGCTCACATTGACATGAGATCGTAAATATATATTTTGTACCTCAATGCAACATTTAAATTAAGTTTGGATGTGTTTGAGTTATTCGTTTTCAAAAATACAACAAAGATTTTCCTTTGTTTTTACTATACATTCATTTGCTATTATATTTTAATTTGCTGTAGGTTCAAAACCCGGACATGCTGCTTTTAAAAGAACTGCAAATAAAAGTTTCAACTAGTTGTTTGCCAAAAGCGCGTTATGTTGTTATATATAGTTTACTGTTTGCAGGGCTGTTGTAGGGAAACTAGCGAGATGTTGCCTTGTTGCAAATAAATACCACTCTTTTAAATATTTAAGCTATATGTCTGTGTGACTGATTTCGTTAGCACTAGAGTGACGCTCCTTACAAAATTAAATTCGTTTAAAAAGGCAATGTATAATGCATATTGCAACATGTGTTATCATTCAGTTATTAATGCAATCAGTAATGGCCCTGTTAATTAGACTAATTATATGCAAGTGGTATTTAAGTCAAAATGTCAATTCTACATCAAAAGGAGTGTTATGATGTCAAGAAACAAAATACTTCTAAATACAAGCCTAAAGAAATGGACCTGGAAACTAAAGCTTGTTAAAATTAGCCAAATACTAAATATGTCTAATTTAAGCAACTCGGAATAAGTAAATAAACAGTGTTAAGTGGATCAGTAGGATTTTATACATATTTTATTTTTATATCACTCTAAAAAATTTTGAAGTCGTGATACTCATTCGACATTAGGGTTAGGGGCTATTTTTGATTAGTAATAATTGATTTTTGTTACGGATTAGTTTGGTATGCTCGCAAGTAAGTGACATATGATTTCTAGACTAATGGAAAATCATCGAGGCACAAGTCGAACATTTGTAAACGCCAACCACATTGGAAACGCACTTATTTGTTGCAAATGTTCCGTTTACCGTAAGACGGCTAGCCATATATTCGTTGCCGTGTACAAAAGAATTATTAGATTAAGCTGTAAGGTATTGCAGAAAAAATAGTTTTTATCTTTTTTTGACGAACGCTTATCGTATGCAAATTCTCTCTACCTCAGTCATTCGCCAGCATGACCCATGAATTTAACTCCGATTTACAATTAAGAACCAACGCTGAATTTGATTTTATATTTTTTAGAGAACTAAGAATGCAACTAGGCCGTTGTCACGACGCATCTATTTTGTTAGGGTAATGGTTATAAGCAGCTAGGGCGTCATTAAAGGGACGACTTTTTATGGTCAATGTTATATATAATTATGTCGTCACCACTTAGCTTGATGGAATTTAGGACAGCTACTAAATGCTAAAGCTGCCGCCATACACATTCTTGAGTTTTAACTAGCACCGTCAAAAGCGAGTGCTAATGTGATCTTACTTATTGTTTTGTGGCATCTGGGTTAGCATTATGAAACATTTATATCATGTTATAAGATTATAAACGTGAGATTTGGGTATATACTTAGTATCAAATAAGGTGGTGCTTTTTCTACAACAAACGGACTTTAAAATATAATCCCAGTTCTGTTTTTAGAAACGCATTGACAAGCAGTGGACCATTGTTTAGGCTTAAAAACGGAACACACATTACCCAATGTCATAGCGGTGCAATCGCAACAAAATTGTCAGTAATCCATTCATAATTTAGCATTCAAGAAAATATATTCCGAACCACTATGGCATGGTACTGCTTTCATATTCGGTTGTGGTGAAAAGCAAAAACTAATTTAATTAATAAGTGTATAGCTCGTCAGGCATGATAAAAACAAAATAACTGCCTGTGCATGAGGCAACAATCAGTAATATTTATGAGTACCCGCACCCAGTAGTTTATTAATATGTAGAGTATTCCCAAAACTTACTGTCAACAAAAGCTTATCAGGTGTTTATCCTATTCCGACAGTGAATTTCTGCGACTAAAAGCGGCGGTGAGTTATTCTTTATATATAGTAATCTCCGTTCTGCGCTGAGTTGCTGGCCGAACCACTGAAATTCCGATACAAAAAGTTTGTACCAGTGTCCTTGTGTTCTGCATAGAGTACGTAGATGGGGCATTGACATATACATGGGTAATCATTAGAATGCAATATGCAGTGACCTATGATTTAGATTAACTCGCAATCGACGAAAATATATGGTGTAAAATTCTTGTCTCTTAACTCGGTTTGCGTAGGTCACAAATCCTAACAAAGTGACGGGATAATTTATCACATGTTGTGTTTGAGCTAATATTCTCAATTTGCGCGAATATTTGGGCAGAACGCGGTGTATACTATTCGTGTTTTGGCCGTTTGATAAAATGAATTTGCTAGGGGTAATCAATTCTAAGTAATCAAAAAAATTGGCGGTTGAATGAAACCAAAATAATATCTAATTTGGCAAAGCTTATTCTTGTTTTTCACAGAGATTATATAAAAGCTTGTGAGTACTTGATATATTTAACAAAAATATTGTAGTAAAAAGATGAACAGGTCAAAACTTATTTCTTACCGAATCTAACCGTACCCGGTCACATGCATAGTGGATTGACAAGAGTTTACCTTGCATTTGACATTTTCAGACAATATAGGGAGACGTTAAATGTCACTATGGAAAGGCTCACAATAATCTGTCATAGTGACCACTATCCACAAATATATTCCATCTGCAAAATATCTACTAAATGAACAGAAAAGCAGAAGTGTATCGTTTAGATGGAGTAGGATCAAAATGCCCAAAAGTGCAATGCAATGTGCGCGCAAACGTTGACAAATAACGTTCGCTCAGTTGTTTGTCAAACTGGAAACTCGGCTTTAAAAAATAATTTACAATATATCACCCATTCATGCTAATCCAAAAAACATAGCCAATTTCAAATGTAGATTAGGGCCTTAAGTTTATAAAACAGAATCTTCCTGAATGCAATGTAAGGGCATTCGACCGAATCCCTTGGTCCATCGCCATGAACCATTCCTGCTTTTTAAACAGCAGTTTTGTGGTGCTTAGTAAAACGTACGCAATTATGAGTTGCGGACGTCAAGAAGATTTTCGACTCAAGAAATTGTAGTCGACCCTCCAGTACAAGCTAGTTAAGAGTATAGCCAAGTGCACTGTCAGCAGATCGGCCAATATCTGTCTACTATTTGAGCCACCTCACCTCGGTAACAGTAAACGACTGATCATGTTCTGTGGAAAGCAAGCTGTTAAACAGCCCACTGACAGAAAGCGCGATGATGATGGATGGATTACATCATGCCTAACAGTCATTATTAAATGCAATCTAAGTTAACTGGCTTGTTATGCTTAACACCCGTTGAATGCAATACAGACAATTGGACATTTGCAAATACGAAGCGAAATGCGTTGTTAATGCAGATGTACCATCCGTGCTAGTGGGTACCCGCTGAACATCAGAGTCACCGACGACCGCAAATTGCTTGTAGGACTCAGGGGCCGCTTAACTTGGATAAACGTTTTTCTTAGGAGCGCCTTTTTCTCTGAATGCAACCAGTATTTCAAATGATCTGCGTTTTTGCTTTTCTGCGTTGTCACACATAAACTGTTCACTCTAGTACGCCTTGTATTGTTTGTTAGATTAAAACTACACGAATTTACTCCTTGGTTTGTTTCTCCACTGAGACAATTTGATATAATTTTTGTCGAACCAATCTGCCTAAGTAGATCAAAATTTCGGTACTCGGGGGTATATATCGAGCGCACGTAGAGCGGGCGTAAACAGGCGATGACCGATTTGGAAGAACACCGAAAAGACACCGTAGCAATGACGAAACTGGAGTGCATTGTTACCGAAACTGGAAGACATGTTAAACGTGGACACCAGCAGCTGTAGGGAAGCTACTTTCGCTTGATAGTCTACTTAGGCAACGTCATGGCGCAAGTGACAAATCAGACCTGCAAGTTTCCAAGCGTGTATCCCGAGAATTGTGAAGGCTGTGATTCGATCTGAACGAATGTCAAAATAGGTATTGTAGTGCTCGTATGCGGGTGCCTGCAGCCTTCGTACGAGCTGTGGATCAAGGCAGCATCTCCGTAGTAAGCACACAGGCCTAACAATTTAGTCGAATTGCTTCCAGACTAGGGTTTCTTACATATTACTCATCATGTTGAAAAACGTTGTGAACACACTTCATGTGCTACATGTTGGTCGTGCTTTATACAGTTGCAGTAACAAATCATAAATGCCAGTTCACTTACTCAATTTTAATGTCATATTTATTTCCATGAATCTTAATCGGCTTACATGATATATAGTCACGCTCGCTTAACTGCGCCTACCTCATGCAACATCCTCTAGGATCTGTAATCCGTAACCGTAACTTTGTTAAACGCATCACTTAATGAAACTTAATCCTTCGAATTGATCATTTAGTAGTAATAGCGGGATAATATTTTACTATAGGACTGATCTGCGGTAGGAGTAGCTTGATCATAAACTCCAACAGAAGCAGACTGTGTCGGAGAAGCAACTGTAATTACATTGTAAAAATCATTAATTCCACCCAAATTTCCTATCTACCTGAGTTTAACCAGGTGGAGGGCCGTGCGACAAAAATATATATTTTTACTTATATCAGGCGAATTCGAGTTTAAAAATCTAGATATACCATGCTACATTTGCAGAAAATTAGAATGGAGAACTATCTTTGGCTAATTGATCACGTAACCATGCTTTGCTGCTATGTATCTCATGCAGATTATCACCATATCAATGTGACTTTATTCAAATAATCACAACGATAAATCAACAGAACTTGTTGGAGTATCCATTTCGGTCTTTTTCCGATGACGATTTCATTAATAGTGCTTGGATGGATTCTACTGACAAGTACAGTCAGCTGCTTACAACCGCATCGGTAAACAGGTCGCTGGGTTCTGCAACAACATTTCTTCGGATAAGAAAACGATAGCGCACTGCAGTGAGAGATGCAGCGGGACGTGTATACAGCAAACACATCGTCTTGAACTAAAGTAACTATTTAGTGCATCGGTATCATACTACCCTATCTGTGCGTGATGATAAATAATACACAAGCAAGGCCTAATGTAAAGATCTGTGCTGGCAACAACTTACTGTAAAACATGTAAGGTGCCTAGTGAACGGGATGCGTGAAGTTCCCGCACTCAACTCAGCAAATAGATGTGTACGAACCGCCGAGGATGCAGCTAACGTTGTACAGCTGCAATGTACTTAAAACTGTTGACGAAGCACCTAGATTTGTCACATGTCTCTCTTATTTCTTAAGTTACCAGCAACTATACATGTTACTTTTGGTTCATAAAAACGTTTCACAATTGCGCGTGCACAGCTCCCCCGAAGTTGACAATATTTCTCCAAAGGCACTGCATATGGCATCTTCAAAGGTTCCTGAGACACTAACCGATTTCTTTCAAATATGTATACTTGGGCAACAGATGCTTAATGTGTGGAAGTAGGGAATCATTACACAGATTAATAAGAGTGGTATCCATTTGGAGCCTGCCAACTATCGCCCAGTCATCCATTAATACGTGTTACTAAATTGGATTTCGGTCATTACACCAGGCACAAATTGGAAGTAGCCACACAATACAGCCGACCGGAATGTCGACAAGAATATCCTCCCCCTGGAGTTTGTCAACTATGGAAGGCTCTTTCGACGTTTGTCATTTTTGAGCCCACGTTACATGTTTTATTACACTTTATTGACAAAGCATTTCGCCACCTATATAAATGAAATCGATACTTTCCCACCTCGTGACGATATAATATAGCCATCATGGTGCACATCAACCATAGAAATTCGGATGTAACTCGCTATATTGTATTAACGCGGACGTTATGAGAACCTGCACTTTATTATCATCATTTTAAAATAAAATTTTACACAAACCTTCTCATGGTTCCTGTTAAGCCTTGCATTTATAATCGCCTTGTACCATTATTCCATTGTAAACCCGTGCGCACCGAATTCGTGGTGGTAGTTGAGCACAGTTACCATCTGCGGGTTTACCCGTTTTACCTGTTTTATTTATAACGGTAATTTACTTGTTTTGCTACACCTTTTTATTGTTAGAAACAGAAGTGCGCGCAGTAGCGTCAATCATGTTCTTATCCATTTTTTCGAATAAATCCGTGGAACTATCCGAAATTTTTAATCCACAGTAATGTCTTTGAATCTCTCATGCTCTGCTTAATTTAATTATCGCAGACATTGGTATATCCCTGAATGTCGTATTCAAGCTATTGCATAAGCGGTTTTTTCGTACTCTTTTTTTCTGCTGTGTCGGGTATTATAAAATGTGGGTTGGCTTTCTCAGCAGATACCATTCACAAATACGCAAGTTACCATAAGTTTTCTTGCCGACTGTAGTCATTTTCACACGCCTACTATGCACTCACGCAACTAGGGGAATCTAACCAGCAGACTTCACTAAAACTAAGCGTCATAACTGTAATGGAACTAAGGGCCGTATACGAAATATTCAGTATTGAAAAAACTGGTACTGGATATTTTCAGGTCTTTATGTTTCATGGATTACTTGCTCGGGCCTTTCTACAATCGTGATCACAAGACCTGTCCTACAATGCAGCCTTTGTGTCCGTCGAATAGTCGCCATGAACTGACGTCACGCACGTAATAAAGCAGCCGTCGTGCATAAAATTCAGCCTTGCCTCAGAATACCTTACGCTACTGATCCGAATTTCAGGTTTGCGGTTGACCATTGGCTAGCATTTTATTGTTTGCAAAATTTAGAAAACACAACGCAGGGTCCCTCGTGTAATCAGAATCTGGCCCGCGGAAGACCAGTGTACATATTATGAGGATTTTCAATGCACATAATTTTATCTAACGACGTTTTCACGATGAACAGCAAATTTATAATAACTACTGCAAGAAATATGCTTCAAAAGTTATTAATGGTACAGAATACAACTAGATCAGTGTAATAACAAATCACAATATCTACTTAAGTGACACAAATAAAGTAACCCAAGTCGACAAATGTCAATGGGATACAAACATACAGTAAAAAAACCGATTTGTTCAAGTGAAGAATAATGTAAAGGTTCCTACAGAACGAGCTATATGATTCACAAACCAATAAAACCAATACGGTTTTATTTAAAATATTGGAAAGATAATATAGAATTTGTTTTATGGCAACTTAATTACAGATTAATCTAAAGTTACTTTTTTACTTATAAACGCGGCTAAAAATTATGTTATTAAAAATCGTCTGATATTTCAACCAACAACTTTCCGTTTCTTTGGCATGACGTGTCTCTATTACTGATGGTTGCCTATCGTCGAACCAATTCGCAAATTTGCTGGAAACACATGTAGAAAAATGCAATCAATTTATCTTTAACTAAATACGGTCTGATATCAGAAAGCAGGCTTTTTCTAGTTTTGAAAAGCAAATAATTATTTTGTTAATATCTTAATTCAAGTTCCCACAAAACAAAGAGAATAACCATTTTAAACTTGCCAGCACCAGCACAAAATTTTCTTTTTACCCTTAACAAATATAAATTCAAATTTCTTAGGCACTTTTTGCTATTTAAAGTTTAAGATAGCAAAATTTATTATGTGCAAGTTTCTTGTTTCGTCTGGAGCATCTCCTAAATATGGCGTAACAGCAAGTTAAGTATCTCAGTGCTTCTCTAAATGTTTACATCACTGACCTCTGACTCCACTCCTAACAATTTTAATAGAAAAAGTCTAATTAATGTTTATGTAACTGTTGAATGTTTTATGAATTTTATGTTTCTTAATATAATCAGAACTTGGCATGTTGAGAATTGTGGCCTACTAATTGTCTTATATATGGGCAGAATAGCGCACGTCACTTTAATGATTTATGGATAACCTCCACTTGTTGAGCTCTGGGCAGTGTGACAGAAAATGATGGCTGATCGTGACAAAATGTTTACCTTAATATTTGAGATGAAAATGTAAGGGAGTAAACGGGAGGTACTTATGTTAATAACAATAAAATTATTTATTTTTTCGAAGAATATTACTAGCATATCATATCTTTTATGTAAGGATATTAAACAAAACTATGTTGAAGAATTCCGTATCAGTACATTCCTTGCTCTTAAAATTCATGAATTAGTTCAGTATATAACATTACAGAGGACGTGGGCTTGTAAAAAAATGGCGCTTGATACTTGTCCTTTTCTTCTTTTTACTGCAGTTTCTGTGGTGTAATATATCCCGGTTTACTAAACTGTAACAAAACTGGTATCTCAAGTTATTGAAACGGTGGTTGATTAGTTGGATGAATTTTATAATTATGTCCAACAGGTTTCATCATTAATCGATGCAGCAGAAAAATGCTTTGTTGCGCATATTGTATTAGCATAAGGAAGCGTAGGTGACATTCCTCTGATGGAATAATCGGTGTATGTTGCATGTTATTTTTCAAGGCTTCTGATCTATTATAATAAGACATAAGCTAATATTTCAGTTAGTGTCAACGGTTTCAGTATATCTGTTGCACCATACATTTCAAGGCTTTTTATATCATCCGTTCCTAAACACATCAGTTTAATTACGCTTTTCGAATGTAATCTAATGGCACGGGCCGCAGTTTGTTTCTGTTGCAGACAAACGTTAAAAGTGCGGCAAAAATCGAGCTTTAGTATAAATCCATATAAATTATTTGTTTTTGGACTAAGCAGAAAAATGTCTCAAGCCGTTGATGTTTATAAATGATATGGACATTTATGCAACCGTACCTAAAATGCATAGTAACAAGCAGCTGGGCAAGATCGATGAAGGGTATTCAATCTGTTGTCCAAATAGTTTTACGTTCTCATTAAAATATGCAGGTACTAATGATCTAGGATGTTCATCAATGCAGCGCATGATCATAACTTGTAAGCCTTTTCTATGTGCTAGCAATAATGTTATCGCAGCAATATTTGCGAACGGTGAAAAACAGGTAATAATCCAAGATTTTCTCCACGTTTGTACTGACGTGGTTTACACAACAGAAGAATTGTAGTGCTCTAAATAAAAAGTTGGTAGAATTGTAAACTACGTTAGCAATATAAACCAGGTTTCCTTCAACATACACTACTAAACTGGTCGTGAAATTCAACAAAGCATTAGTAGTTCATTACACCGATGGCAATTATCGTTTTGGAATCTGTGGATATACAGCCAGTAGTTGGGATCCAAGTAGCACACATTGTACTTGCAAGAACAACATTCTTAATCTTTTGCACTAAGTACACTCTCACCATTACGAGTAGTGCAATCCAGTGCCATTAACGACTTTAACGCAACTGGACAAAACGACCTAGTTGAAAGAAAATATATCTAAGGATACATTAATCATTCATCCAACTTGCAAAAGTTTGGAGGAAAGCGTACTACGGGAAACTAACGCATAAAGGCATAAATTTTATAAACTTTTTCTAATGGTATAGATTGCTAGAGTTATTCCGCTGATAATATCGTTCTTTACTTCTTCATGACAAGTTTAATGTCATCAAATCCGTTACTTTTTAAAACTAGCTTTGATTACCGGGTTCACTTTATTTGTCAAACAGAAACAATTTTCTATATTAGACGTATCTGCAATAAGTTAAACAACTTAATACTATTTTCTCAGTTTTAATCAGCAGCTATTAATGCACCCCCATAGTAAATTTTTAATCATGACATTTATTAAAAATGAAAGATTATAAGTCCAAAAAGACGGCTTTTGATAATGGTGACACGCAAGGATCTATGCTATTATCCTTTGAAATAACAATTTAACGGCCCATAAAATCATTGGCAAATAATAAAATTAGTCTCTTCGAGTTTAAGGTTAAACACGTAGGACTGCGAATAACATTTAACAGACTAAACATGCCGTTTCAACTGGAAGACCAAAATACTCAATGAACAGCTTCATTTGTTTTTACGAACAACAAAAATTTGTTTGATGTGTATCAGTTAATTATATTAGCGCCGGTTTAACACTTTAGACAACATGGACACGAAATTCATATTTTCGGATATAATTTCTTGCCAGCTTACACAAGAACTCAAAATACCTATTTAAGGGATATTATCCACATCGCGAAAGAGCGATTCAAAATTGCTTATAGTGTTAGTTCTGCCGTAAGCACTCACTGAATTATTTAAATTCTTGCATGTTTTTTCGAAGGGTGGCAGTGAAGTACGGATGTATTCGCAATAATCCAATTTAATTGAGATTCCTTTTGAGCATTAATAAGTTAAATCTTCCGTATTCATAAGATTAAAATAAGACCAGTATCAAATTTGGGAGCAAAAGAATGGTAATCATTCGCTGGATAGCTTTGTAAAATTTGTCATACTCACAGTCTGTGTGT